>JAHLJS010000166.1:0-79500 GCA_038502445.1 Eremochloa ophiuroides | reverse complement strand
CACTGATGCTCTGAAGTGCTCAATCAAGAATCTGCTGAAGAAATTTATAGCCCAGTGAATGAAAAGACTGAAGAAATGGCCCACCAGAGCAACATGCCAGCATCTGAAGAGACAACACAAGAATCTGACACGACAGCAAGGGAGCCACCTGTAACTATTCAACTGCAGAACCAGGAATTATTAGAAGAAAGAGAAGGTACTGAAGAAGAAAGACAAGTTGCTGAAGCAGTTGATACTGAAGTACCAATGCAACAAAGCAGTGTTGCTTTAGAGGAGGCGGTTCCAGAAGATCAACATTATTTAGGTGTTACAAAGAACACATTGCAGGAAGACACACTGGAAGCTACTTGGCAAACAAAAGAGGTGAGCAATACCAGGATCTCGGACCAGAAAATGCAACTCAGAACACACAACCTGCAAGCACGGCTAACATTTCTGCCGAAGCACCTTCTGGAATTCAACCTCCTGTGGAGATCGATTTGGACATCTCTTATGCATTCCAGATACTACCGATGGAAACACAGAAACAGATGGGGCCAGCTAAAAACACACACTGTTGTTCATCCTGACAAGAAGAGAGCTTCCAGAAGATACATCTACTACTGCAGAACCTACAGAAGAGGTGGTCAAAATAGAAGATCAGCAGAGCCAGCAAGCTGATGCAATGGATGCAGATGTGGTGCCATAAATCTGAATACACTGATGATCCAGCAACTGATGCTCTTGAAGTGCTGAATCAAGAATCTGCTGAAGAAACTGATGGCCCAGTGAATAAAAAGACTGAAGAAACAGCCCACCAGAGCAACATGCCAGTATCTGAGGAGACAACGCTAGAATCTGACATGACAACAAGGAAGCCACCTGTAACTATTCAAGTGCAGGACCAGGAATCATTAGAAGAAAGAGAAGTTACTGAAGCAAATTGATACTGAAGCACCAATGCAACAAAGCAGTATTGCTTTTGAGGCAGTTCCGGATGATCAATGTTGTTTAGGTGGTTACAAAGAACACAGTGGAGGAAGAGACACTGGAAGCTACTAGACAAACAAATGATGGTGAGCATACCAGGATCTAGGACCAGAAATGCAACTGAGAACACACAAACCTGCAAGCACGGCAAACATTCCTAATGTTGAGGTTATAAGCAAAGCACCTTCTGGATTCAAACTCCTGTGGAGATCAATCTGGACATCTCTGATGCCATTCCAGATAATACTGATGGAAACACAGAAACAGATGAGCCAGCTAAAGCACGTACTGTCGTTAATCCTGACAAGAAAGAGAGCTTCCAGAAGATACTTGTACTGTAGAACATACAGAAGAGGTGATAAAAGTAGAAGATCAACTTGGTCAGCAGGCTGATGCGATAGATGCAGATGTGTTGCAGGAAGAGGCGCCTAAATCTGAACAAGCTGATGAGCCAGGGGTCGATGCTCAAGAAGTGCTGAACCAAGAATCTGCTGAAAAAAACTGATGGCCTGGTGAATGTAAAGACTGAAGAAACTGAGCACAAGAGCAACATGGTGGTCCCTGAGGACACTATGCCAGAACATGGTGCACAAATGAGGGAGACACCTGTAAACATTCAAGACAAAGCCAGGAATCAGTAGGGGATGATGAAGTAGTCAATACTGAAGCAGAAATGCAACAGAGCAAAGTTGCTTTTGAGGAGACAACTCCCGAAAACCCATGTAGCAGCCGCAGAGACATGTTCTGAAATCCAACATGTACATCATGTGGAACCAGAGGACATCAGTGGCCCTGGAGATGCTAGAGATGCTGAGAGCACCAACATGAGCAATACTGGAAATCTAGTTCAAGATAATATTCTGCAGACTGGGCCAACAATATATATCCAACCAGTTCAGGAGTTAGAACAAACTGAAATGGATGAAGCTTCTAATCAAACTTCATGCTGTTGTCTTCAATGGCCTAACTCAGGAAAATGCTGCAGCAATAAGTGAACCACAAGTGACTGAAAAAGAACTAAAGGACATTGAAGCCACTGAAGCTGAAGAAATCACCAAACTCGACCATGTTAATCCTTCCAAGGAACTTGCAAGTAGAAAATGATTCAACAGCAGATGAACCACATAATGGTGAAATCCATCAAACCATTGGGCATGATTTGGTTGAAGTTAAGGACAACCAAAACTTACCATGAAAAAACTATATCTACTTCAGAAGAGGGACACAGTGGAAGACAATGT
Source organism: Eremochloa ophiuroides (assembly GCA_038502445.1). Taxonomy (NCBI): domain Eukaryota; kingdom Viridiplantae; phylum Streptophyta; class Magnoliopsida; order Poales; family Poaceae; genus Eremochloa; species Eremochloa ophiuroides. The sequence goes on along the minus strand of JAHLJS010000166.1, from coordinate 77,290 downwards.
AACAGCAGATGAGCCAAGTTGTGGTAGTCAAGAAGTAGATAATGCAGAATCAACAGAAGAAACTAAGCAAAACACAGCTGAGAATATTGCAGAAGTCCCTGAAGTGGTGATTGTTGATGAGGCAATTGAACGGGAGCTAGAACAAGAAGAAACGAACAGCACAGAACCTGTTGAATCAGAGGAAGCTTCTGTTCCAAGGAATGCTGCACTATTCGATTATTCAGCTCAAGAAGATAGCATACAAGAAAGTGAGATGCAGCAGACAGAGTCAGCAACAGAAATAAAGGAAATTGAACCCACTGAAGTTGAAGCAGTTCCCCAAGAAAGCAATGTCCCTGAAGGTGATCCACATGCTGATATACAGGCTGCGCAGGAACTGGGATCAGAGGAGATAAAGAAGACTCAAATTGACGAAGTGAATGAAACATCCCTTGAAATGAAATGCTACTGTCTTTCAGACACCAACTCAAGAAGAAAATTCAGCCACAACCGAATTGCATGAATCAACTGAGGTGAGCAACATTGAGGCCACAGAAGTGCAACGGAAACCCCCACCAAAGTGACGCTGCTGCTCCGTCAGAGGAGCAAGCAATAGAAGAATAGCAAGTGGTCTGAAACCAGAGTCAATCAAAGATAATGACACTGAAGCCAACGAACCTCAAAGTACCTCCCAGGAAAAAATAATCTCTACTTCTGAGGAGTCTGTCCCAGAAGAAATAGCAACAGAAGATAACATGACCACTGAACCAGACGTTGATCATCAACTTCAGGATCAAGAATCAGCTGAGATCAAGGAAACTGAAGCTGATAAATCTCAAGAAATTGTGCCACCTAAGACTCTGTCTTCTGAGGAGTCCACTTCAGAAGATAATGTAACATCAACAGAACCAAGTGCTGACACTCAAGTAGACAATTCACAGTTAGCAGAAGAAAATGAGGACAAAGAAAATGTGAAAAGCAATACTGTTATTGCTGAGGCAGAAGCTCCTGAAACAGATGCTACTGTTGATACATCATCTTTCCATGAGGCAGATCTAGAAGAGACCAAGGACACAGGACAAATTGAAACAGAGGATGTTATGAGATCAAGTGACTATACATCAGAAAAGATGGACATGGAAACTATGGAGACTGAAGCAGTCCCTCATGAGAGTAGTGTTGCGAATATAAAGGAACATACTGAAGACGATACTTCAACACCAAATGCCTCACATGCTGGTACTGAACCTGTTTGTGAACTAGAATCAGTTGAAGACTGCACTGACACAACGGAACATCCAGGAGAGACCCATGGCTCTACTTCTGACGATCTTACTCCAACAGAAGAAAATACAACAGTAACAGAGCCATATTCTAATACACAAGAAGTGCAGAATCTGACATCTGAAGAAAATCAAGGACAGTGAAGATGAGAAAACTGATGAATTCTCAGATATCAGTAGCTTTGCTACTCCTGGAGAGGCAGATCAAGTACCAAGAATTGAACCAACTCCTGAAGTCCAAGAAGTGCAAGAACTGGGTTTAACAGAAGAAACAAGAGACATTGAAGCCGTGGAACCTGAAGATCACCAAGAACACATAGTTTCTACACTTGAGAAGCCAGCAGTAGACGGTGAGCCAAATGCTGATGATCAGCAGGTTCATGAGGACAAACTACCAGAAGTGGAAGACAATAAAGCAATTGAAGCTGACGAAGACTCCAAGCAAAGTAATATTGCCACTCCTGATAATGCAGCTGAAGAAAGGAATGAACTGGAAACTGATCCAGATTCATATGCCCAACCAGCACAACAGATGGAATTAACCAAAGACAATGAGAACAGCCAGCTTGTTAAGGCAGAAGAAACCTCAGGCCAAAGCAACTCTGTCACCCTTGAAGAGAGAACTACAGAAGATTCTGTTGCAAGCGAAATTGACCCACCGGTTGATATCAAACAGGAGCAAAAAATGGAAGAAATCAAGGGTGGTCGATACCACTGAAGCTGAAGAAGACTTTTATACAAGCCAATCTGATGCAATAGAGAAACTAGCTTCAGAAAGTAATATAGCAACAATAGAAAGTAATATAGCAACAATAGAACCGACTTATGATAGTCAGCAAGTGGATGACTTGGAAGCAACGGAGGAAAAGAAGAATGCTGAAGCCATTAATGACGGAGAACAATCCAATATTGATGTTTCAGAGGAACCAACTCCAACAGATAATGGAGCAACACCAGAAGATCATCATGTAGAGTCACATGAAGGAACAATCGGGAATGAAACTGACAATGTCATTTTGGCACATGGAATAAAAGATGAAATACAGAAGTCAGCAGAACTAAAGGTATCTATATTATGTACATTAACCTCCCTTGGTATGCTAGACCAATACAAGATGTTAGGTTCTGGTGTACTGCTTAATTAATTAGAACTTAAAATAACTGAAAAAACCGCATTACCACAGCATTTTATCCAGTATGAGGCAGATAACAAGCTGCGGTGTCCATCTTTTTATATAAGTATAGACACTATCTGATCATAGGTTGACTAGAATCATTATTTACATGGGAGACACCAAACAAAGATAACTCTGTCAGACTATTTTTCATTTTTGGCACGTCAAACTGTTTATAGTTAGTCCAACATTTTTTTTCTAGAATAACCAGGCTCTATGCAAAGTTGGAGAGCTGAAACATATACTGTAAAGTATAAATTGAACAGTAAAGGTATAACTGTGCTAGCCAAGATGCAGAATAATTAAGCTAAATCTAAGTTGCACACTGCAGAGAAAGAAAAAAGAAAAAGAAAAAGACATTTGTAATACTATCTGAATATAACTCTAATCCTTTTAGATTGGACATAGCTTGCAAGAAACTCACTAGCGTATCTTATACAGGACGATGCATGTGATTTGGGTGAAACTGTTTTAACAACTCAGAGAAGTGAGAACAAGACTGATGAAGATGCTGTTCAAACTTCTGACAATGATACACTAGAGACTTCAAACAATATCCATCAAGTCAAAGAAGAACCAAATGCTGGAACTGAAGATAATTCAAGCCACATGTCAAGTGAGCATAAGGGAGAAAACACAACTCATGTTCAAGATAGAGATGTAGAAGGCCAAGTTCTCACAGAAAGTGGCACTGCAGAAGCATCACAGGTTTCATTTGAAAATGATCCTCAGGCAGCACAAGATAATGCTGCATTCAAGGTAAATATATCTTGGACTCATGGCATGTGTTACTCTTTCAGGACTTCTTTAATCACAAACAACGAAAAGTAATTCTTTACTGATGAAACCCTGCAGGCTGAACAAACTGAGGCAGCCATTAGTGAGATTCTCAAGAATGAAAAAGCCCTACATATATCCAAGGAAACAAGTGAAGGAACTGAAGAAGATGCTGATGCACAAAATGATAACAAGGATGAGAAGGATAATGCAGAAAACGATGATATAGTAGCAAAAACTTCTACTAATGAACCAGGCGAAACAACTGATGAAATTAGAAACGAAGAGGTCAGTTCAGAGTTTGCACCAATGATGCGAGAGAAATTAGATAATATCTTCTTTTTAATAATATTAGTGTTGGATTATCAAAGTTTAAAGTGATAAAATTCCAGATTAGAAATATAAGGAGAGAAAAAACTGAAAATATAGAAATTTGCCCCTAAAAACCGATTGAACATTGTGCATGATGTTTCAAAACTGATGAATAAGTTGGATGTTTATGATAAATGTTCCCAAGTCCAAAAGGTGTAATTTTTTTGATTCATTTTTTTCATTTAATTTTCTCTTGAAGAAATATTAAGAGACTTCCATAACAAAAACTGTAAAGTGATAGGAATAACAATAGTGCTATACAGGTAAAAACAAAACAACAAGAAATGAAGAGAGTGATGTTTAGATTTTCATTCCATACAAAACATGTTCTCTCCTTCGCTCCCCCACCATATGCGATTTCAGTGGGCGTCATCACTCAGTAAATTTCTGCAGTTTCCAATGGTCTGACTCTTAAATTAGCTCACTACGAACCAGCAGTTCCAGAATAATGTATAGCTAGAAGTAATTCTCTGTTAAAATGACACCATAATAATCTGAGCAATGAGCTATAGCTGTTTAATTTGTTGTGCAGGATCCTCTTCACATCATTCAAGCATCAGAGAAAGAGACCACAGATGAAATAGAAGAAAGTAAAGAAATACATGAAGACAATACTATTTGTCATGATGAATTACAGACAAATTCTGAAAAGGAAGAGTCAACTCAACTGCTTTCCAATGAACAATACAATGTGGATGCTGAAATTGATGATACAACACCTCTGTGCAAAGAAATAATCCATGAAAGTGCAAGTATGAAGCCTAGAGAAATCGAAGAGATAGGAGAAAACAAGGGACTCGACTCCACTTCTGAACCTTATGTAGAATCATCCATACAGAACAATGTTGAGGACTCAAGCAGTCATCACACGGTCAGTCCTAGTACCCTTCAATAAGTATCTCTTATATGCCTTCAATTTCATGTTACCAGTTTTTCTCATCAAGTCTGTTCTTGGTGAAATTCTATTCCATTTTTTTCCTGCAATCAGGTTGAAGATGAAAAGCTTTCAATGTCTGAGAAAAATGATGTAGATACTGAAGCCATGCAAGAAAAAAATGATGAATTTGCCGCAGATACAAATCAAACAGAACAATCTCAAGAAGAAATTAACGCAGACGATGTTCAGCAACTTGAAACAGAAAAACATTCATTTGACAAGACTGAAGAAACTTCTTCACATGAGGAAACAGAGACAAGCAGTACAGCAGCCACTGAAGCAGTAACGATCAATGAAGATATTACTGATAAGGTCAGTAAATCAGCAGTTATTAACTATTTTGGAGTTATATATAGTATTACTAAAGTAATTTCCATTTTTCCATGTAGGTTAGTGGAGCTGATGGAGCACCGTCTAACGAAAGTCTCAAGACCTTTACCGACACTGGAAAGGATCTTGATGTTTCATTGGTAATTAAACCATCAAAGGAAGAAAATGTGAACGACAATATGGAAAACCTCAATCTTGACCTTCCTGGACATCTGGCACAGGATGGCAACACCCCTGAAAAGGTGCTCAGCTTAGAGGAAACAGAAAGAGAGATGCCTCCGTCAGAGAAGCTCCTTCAAACTGAACCAGGAGAGAATCAAATTCTCAATGAACAGGATGAAAAGGAGATACAAGATGATAATCAAACTCCTAAAGAAAAGAATGAAGAGGACATGCAAGATACAGAAATTGGAGAGGCTAAGAAAGAAGTTGAACAAGAATTACCTGTCTCCCATTTTCTGATGAATCTAATACTGGGAAAGAGAGCAGTGATACAAATGAAGATTCAGAATCTGAGGCTGCAAGGAAGCAAGGTGAAGCGACAGAAGATGGCAGCTGCGCATTCATTTCTAAAGAAAAAGAAAGTCTGGGATCACTTCCTACAGAAAATAAGGTGGATGACAATCTCACCTTTGTTGAACTAGAAAAACACGAAGTTAAATGCTCTGAAGAAACACAGGAAATGGCCAAAGAACAAAGTGATGATCTTAAGCTGGACACAGAAAGATCAATTGAAACTGATGAGGATATAAAAAAGAACACTCCTGATTTGGAAATACCAGCATACAAAGACAATCCCCAGGATGAAATTTCTGGTGAACTGCTGCCAGGAGAAGCAGCTGGTGTTTCTACAGAAATGGAAACAAGAGATATTGATATTTCGAGTGTTGAGCTGGATGTCAGAACAGTTGGTACTGTGTGTCAGGAAAACATGGAGGCATCAACAAAAAATGAAAATGGAAGCTTGAGGAGCAGCCTGAATGACTCAACAAACACAAACGCTTCCGAAGAGGATACTCTAGGAGAAGGACAAAGAGGACTCGTGATTGAATCTACACCTCAAGACAAAAGTGTTGATGCAGTGTCTGAGCAAGCACCTTCGCTGATATCAGGAATCACTGATGCAAATGACTTGTCTAGTGACACTGCGAGTGTTCAGAGCCCTGTGTCTGCAAAACAGGCCAAACCAACTGAATCTTCCAACATTGAGGCCACATGTTCGACTGATATTCAACTTGAGAATGAACAAGTAGATAAGAAAGAAGAGGAGCAGCATGCAAACGCAGCCACAGATGAAGTTTCTGAAGAGAATGTAGAAAGTTCATATGTAAATCTGCAAAAAATCACAAGCTCTGAAGTAACATCTCATGAGCTAGAAACTCAAATCACTGAATCAGTTTGTGACACACAGAAAATTTTGGCCCATGAAAAGGAAACATCTGAAGAAAACTTTCTAACAGCAGTCGAAATTCAGGCAGATGGTGCAAAAATGCAGATCAACCAAGATAAGCAACATGAAGTTGCCAACAACGAAACTGAAATGGAGCCAGAAAAATTAGGGGAATCTACTGTTCAGGAACACCGGGAAATTGGTACTGAGCAAAAGTCTCCTAAAGAGATTGATGAAGGAGACCAGCAAGTTTTGTTGGCCAAGAAAGAGATTCTGACCCAAGAACAGGATGTGCATGAGACAGTTCAAAGCCCTCAGCAAACAGTGAGCATAAAATCCAATGAAGACCAGGAACTGTTTGATTCAAAGGTCCAGGAACGTGATCTCGATGTCGTTTCACCCACAGAAGCTTCTGGGTCTGAAGAAAACTTTGTGGACGTAACCAAGCCAGAATTAAGCACAGATGAAGAACAGAGTCCAAAGGCTGACGCAGAGGAGAAGATTTATGACGAGATGATAAAGAACATAGAGGGAACTAAGAATTTCACTGATGAAGCAGCAATGAAAACTGAAGCACCAGGAGCAACACAGAAGACACGTAAAAAGCAGAGCCTATTGTCTGGCGTGGGATCGAAAGTAAAACACCAACTCGCAAAAGTGAAGAAAGCCATTGTAGGCAAACCTGGGCGCACAAAACCAGAATCTCCGAAGGCATAAAACTTCACACTCGCCATAGAGCATGTACATTATTGTATTGTTTGCAGTTTTGTGAGCCATTTATTTGGGTGGTAGAATGTTTGCGATGGATAGGAGAAGGTCCTCTTTGCAACCATCGCATTGAAATTCTGTGATGTTTGCAGATGTTTGTAGTCCCTCCCCCCCCCCCCCCTCCCCCTCCCTTCGAGAGTATGTTGAAGATGTATGTATGTAAATATGTCTAGTGTGTAAAAGCTGGTTTCCATGAAACTTTGAGGTAGAATGAAGGATATGGACTTGGTCAATTGCTTGTATTCTTTGTTTATATATGCACGAGCAATTTTGTGGTCATAATACAACAAATCATTCACTTTAATAAAAAAAAAGAGAGTGAAAAACCATGTTCCGTCACTCTGTATCTTGCTCCTGGTCTGGTCCGTCCCTCTTCGAAAGTAAAATGTGATAATGCAATTCCAATCAGATCATGATGATGGGAAGTGGAAAGTAGAACTAAGCAAGCAAGCAATGACTATTGAGTTTTAATTTAGCAGTAGTAAGATATTGAGTCTTACATTTAGCAGTAGTAATAACTAAAAACCGGCAAAAATGTGGAGAAACGATAGGAAAGCATGGGTCCAGACTCGTTAGGAACAGAACAAGCAGCATCGACCCATGCCGTTGGGCCGAACCCCAAATGTTAGGCGAGAACGAGAAGTGAGGCTGTGAGATAACCTGACGTGATATGAAGACCGGACGCGGGGCAGCAGCTCCTCTGCGGCGCAGCCGCATCTAGTGTGGAATCAGCACCGCGTTGCGGCCGGAACCACCCTCCGCGCACCCTACGACGTCCCCGTGCGCGTGCTCCAAGCAATGTTGCCTCACCAGGTCGAAATGAGAAGGTGGCGAACCGGGATGGGCTCGGGGCCGAGGGAGGACGAGCGTCGAGCAGGTGGAGAGCGTGCCGCGACACACGCGAGGCGGCGATTACTGCGTCCTCCCGCGCGCCGCCGCCATCCACCAGCACGGCCGTCGCCCTACCATCCCCTCTCTGCCACCTCTCGAGCTTGGCGGCGGCAACGAATGGTGGATGGTGGAAGCGAGGCACTGCACATTGCAGAGGCACGGGAGGAAGACCGAGCCAAATTCATCAACCGCTGCTCTCGTTGTAAAGGCTCTCTCGTTGTAACGCGACGAAGGCTGTGTTCAGATTCAAATATACTGTACCAATTTCGTTTGCATTTGATAACTTTTGTCCAATCATGGACCAAGTAGACTTAAAAGATTCGTCTCGTGATGTATATGTAAAAAGTACAAATATGTAAATATTTCGTCTATATTTAATGCTCCATACATGTGTCGCAACGTTGATATCACTAGTTGCAATTATAATTTATAGTGTATCTAAATAAGGGGAAACTGTCGAGCATCACGACACCTGAAATGCGATGTCGAAATCACCGATCAGCGTGATTTCATTCACAAAAGAACGCATGATGATGATCCACTACAGAAAGATCACATAAATTCATAAACAAAATCAAATATGGTTTCAACCTTGATGATGATGAGGCTATGCAGGCTATTCACAATGCCACTATAATCAGATTCGTACATCTCAAAAGGAGAATCTGCACGTGTTATAACAACATCAACTTCTGTGTCTTAGCCTCTCAGGGCAAAACAAAAAGCTTATAACAAAGCATTCCTTGCACTACCATTTTCAACAAGGCACTGTTTCATTTCAACTGTTTTTTAACAGGTCCTTGAGGGTGAGGGGGTATATTTTTTTCATGGTGGCTTGTAATATTGAGTGGGGAAGGCACTCAGACTCAGTGAAGATATCCAGTCGTGGCTCGAGTCAAAATTGTACAATCAGTACTTGGTCAAGTATCAACACTAGGACACTTTGTGGGAGATCTTTATGTAACTCATGAGCCTTCTCAGAGCTTCACCGCTATCAATGGCTTCCCTTGCCCGCTCAAGTGCAGTTTTGATGTCCTCGGCTCCGCTGCAGCCTAGTAAGTGGTCAGCCATAGCTGCATTAAGAACTATTCGGTCATAGGCTGCTCCTTTCTCGCCACCTAGTGCTGCCAGACCGAGCTCCAAGTTCTTTAGAATCTGATCCAGATTTGGAAATAAAGTAAGTGTATGTATATCCCACGCCGACAAATAATATGGATCATGCATGATCACTAGCAAACATTAATGTATACTGCCAGGACCAAGGAAGAAAAGGCTTACTGATCTATCAGTTCTTGGAGTTTCAGTGGATTCAAATCCAAGTTCCTGGGCATTCACAATAACCCTGAAGGTTTCTCTAGGAATACCTGAAAGATAAAAGAGATAAGCCCATAAGCTTGAAACCATTTGATAACAATTGACATATTCCTAACTTAACGGTTTCAGGAGAATACACGGCGAAGTCTGCATATGAAGCGTTCGTTCAGGCACCATTTCTTTCAGACCATATGAGAGAATATGGAAGTCATGGGCCCCCTCCCAAATGCCGTTTTTTTCTTTTTCATGTGGCTGGTTGCTCATAACCACTGTTGGACAGCTGACAGGCTTGCTCATCGAGGACTTCCCTACCCGGCCAAATGTCTGCTTTGTGACCAGGAAGAGGAAAGCATTCATCAACTCCTAATTGGGTGTGTTTTGCTAGGCAGTTCTGGTATTCTCTCTTACAGCATGTTGGGCTGACTCAGCTTGGGAGGTGTTGGGGATCAGCTATGGCTGGGCCGTCACATGGGCCTGGGCCTTGAGCCCTTTGTTCGGATGGAAGCCTACAAAAGGAAGAGAGCAAGAGGGACAACGGGATCGAATAAAGTATACAAACCAAAGGTCATCCCCTTCCTTATCCTTCCTCTACTGTTATTCTTCCTCTCGAACCCTACTGTTCTGATTCTATCCTTACTCTCCAACACCTACCAGGTTGCTAACAGGAGGACTGATCGGCAAAAGTGGAAGCAACTACCACTGGGGATGCAAGGCCTAAACTTTATCATTATCCTTGGTGCCTGGAGCATCTGGAAACAATGGAACGACTGTGTCTTCAATGGGACTGCATCAAGCATTGACGCGGCTCTGAGTCTAGCTAGGGATGAAGTCCATACGTGGTGTACGGCAGGGCTAAAGGGTCTATCCTTGCTCACTGCTAGGGGCTTTTAGTTTTAGCCCACTCCGTCGCTTTACATTCAGGAAACAGTTGCTTAATGCTTAGGCTTTAGAAAATAGGGAAGGTGCGGAGGGGGTGTGTGTGTGTGTGTGTTTGGGTCTATGTATGACTCCATTTCTTCTACTAATACAATGATAAACAGTTCTCCTACGCGTTTGAGAAAAATAAGTACAGGACATCTGAAGTAGAAAACAATTGGCATATTGCTAACTTATTAGGTAGCAGTAGCCCACACCATATGAGTGATCCATACCAGAAAAGAGCAGACAATGCCTTATTGCCATGGGCATACTTTAGATGACCCAGAACCCAAGCAGCTGCACCACAAGGGTAGGGATTCTCTAGAATCAAGGATAGAGATAACACTCAATCTGGTTTGATCAATTGATCTAACGAACCCACCCAGCCCTAGAGCGAACACTAACATGCGGTACTATTCATGTGAGCTCTAGGGAGGTTCAGTGCTGACCCTTCCTCAATCAAATGGGCCTTAAGCCCTTAATGGCCCCAATGGGCTCCAACATATGTTCAGCTGATTGATACTAATATTAGGGCCACATATAACTAGTAAAAAGAATTTGTACCATCAGTCTCCGAGACATTTATACCGTTTGGTGTCCGAAACCCTGAACAGTGGTTAACAGGAAGTCCTTTTGATGCATGAGCTGATCTTTCCTTGGTTGTTAATGAAAGCGCACCTTCCTCACCCTGCATGTGCAACATATAATTCATCGCATTTGCTTTATGACAAAAAGACAAACGGGAAGTGAGATGGTATTAGTAAAATCAAAACATCCTATCTAGTAGCATACAAACTCAAAATGATATTCATTTTATTCAAGGACACATTAGTGAGTTCTTAAAAAAGGCAACAAAACAGTGCCATTGAACTTACCTTTACAACTAGTCCGGCATGAACAGTTCTCCTTCTCATCAGCATAAGCAATGGATCTTCATAGCCTTCATGATAAAATCCTGCAACCATTGATTCTCTTCCCCGTGCCTGGCAGGTGGCAGCACAAATAAGACCACTAAGCCTTAAAAAAAAAACAACTGATTGTGAATCATGGACCAACACATGTCCAAGCTGCATTTTGCAGTTTTTGCAACAGAGTGCACACGTAAAAAAGGCCAACCACCAATATAACATTACTCATTCAATCCATAAACGATGAACAATCACTCCTATAAAGTCGTAGGCAATAAAGACTTCAACTTCGATGACACCAAATTGTATCATCATAAGAAATAATCCCAATTATCTTGACAGTCCTTATAAAACTTAAGTGTCTCATGAGAAACTTTTGCATAAAATATCCTAGTGTGGAAATACTTGAAAGGCGAAAGCCAAAGCTAGTAAACCACCTGAAAATTTATTAAGAAAGTGTAACAGTAGATTTACTAACCCTTTACCTTATTAGTTGATCAAAGGTAAGGAGGTTTTGAAAAATATTTCAAGATAAAGATTTCAATCTTCTAAGGTATCCATAGCAACTGATTATACAAAATAAATACACTATTCCAAACATTAAAGAAATTCAATCGCCTAAACACTCTCGATTTACCTATTCTTGCAATAAAACATCATGATTGGTTGAGACAGAGTAACTCACCCTCACAAATTGTTGAACTTTCTCAGAGGTAGCCAATGGTGGCCGTTTCTTACTATGCTCCCTGAGCCCAATAATCGAATATCTGAAAGAATAACAGGTTAAAAACTGTCTCATAAATAGGACTTCCTTAATGAGTAAATTCTTAATCATGTATCATGCATCCACATAAATAATGGTAACTTAAAGTTGAAAAATGTACATGTTTCTTGCAGTTTTAATAAGAAAAGTTCATGATTCCATCCCTGCAGGAATATGAAAAAATGACTTTGGTAACCGGAGTATAAAGTTGCAAAAGAAATGAGAAACTTACAATGGTGGACAAGCTTCTTGAAGATTCAAATATGCAAAACCAGTAGTCTCATCCTGAAAGCAACCAAAGAGTTGTATAATCGGATCAGTTAGCACTGAAATGAAACAAATGTACTGGGTTGCAGCAAGAATAGGCAAAGCGGCTACCACACCTCCAACAGTATCTTGGCTTGAGTTGGAGATAAGTGTACGTTTGCGCCCATGAATTTAAGCATTTGTCCTTCTGTTATTCCACCCTGAAAACCTTGACCAGTAAGCAATACAAATGGTTCTCAAACAACAACTGACAGATGCATACACAAGAAAACCACAAGATAAACAATACTGAAAGCACTTGCATGTGCCTATTGTTGTTGGATATGTTCAGTAGACAACTGACCTTGGGTGGCATCCATTCAACACCATGGAGGAGGCATGATTCACCATAGCAGGCTCGGACCGCTGCAACAAATAGAGTACTCCTAAAAAACCGTGTATTGCCATCATATGGTTCACCATAGTGTGTCAAGGACTTGACGTCAGCGACCGGAGGAGGACCTGATAAATAAAAAGAGATAATAAATGACACCATTTATTTGTCTATTCAGTCTAAGAACCCACTTGGTGTTACCTAGTTTTTTCTGGAGTTACCTAGTTCATCATCAAAGGCTAGGCAATACGCTTTGAGCTCACGATCAGTTTCTCTATTCATCCGCTGTCCAATCAAAAATGCGGCTAGCAGTGCTTCACTAACCACCGTCGAATCTGAACTCGATCCAATTGGTAAAATATCCTTTAGTACACATTGAACCTCCTCATAACCTAAATGTCCACCAGCAAGCACTTCCCTCAGAGCACCGACGAGTCTCATCTCTCCAGTTCCTTGGCCAACATACCGAGGCCCCATCAAACCATTTGCACCCATGATCGTCCCTTCAGGGTCTGCTATAAACTTCACCTCAGGAGGAAGGACTTGCACAAGGCGTGGCCAAAATATGGCCATGGCGCGTCGCTCGCCCTCGCTCCACTGCGTGGCCTCTGGAAATGAGTTGGCTCTAATTGTCATGCCTGCAAAGAATGCACCTAACTGTGCACTAGAGACTGGCTCCTCTTTGAGTTCCCCCATTGCTGCACAGAGTTGCGAAGAAAACGCAGTTTAAGCTTCTCAGGGAAGTGGAAGGCAAGGAAAAAAAACAAAGAAACTGACAGCAGCACTATTTGTCTGCATGCATGTCAACCAATCCAGTAATAAGGCAGTAACAGAATTGCTGTTTATGATGGTGCAGAATTTCTAAGACAAGCGAGCTTGCATCGACATCCAAATTCTAGACATCGACATCAGTGATCAGTGATTTAGTAGACTAGCGCCAAAACCAAGCAGCGCGCTATATTAGCAAAACGAGCTCGTTTCGCAGCAGCCCGCCGCGGCGCCATTTTATCCAGAAGCATCCAAGGTGGCGGAGCTAGCTAGCTGTACTCACCGGAGCGGAGGATAGTGTCGAGGACGCGCATGGCCTGCTCGTCCCCGAGCGGGCGCGTCTGCGCGGGGCCCGTGCACACCCGCGCCTGCGCCTCCAGCACCGTGGCGTTGGGCCGGGGCAGCCCCGCCGGGCGGTACGAGTCCGACACGGACGGGTTCCTCCGCCCGCCCTCCTCCAGCACGGACACCCCGGCCTCCTCCATCCACGACGGGGCCGCCGGCGCCGCCACTGCCAGCCCCCGCCGGCATCTGCGCCCGCCGCCAGCCAGCGCCGCCGAGCCGACCCGCACCGGCGCTGGCGGCGGCGCGACCGTGCGCCTCGCGCTCAGGCTCGGCGTCGGCGTCGGCGTCGGCCCCTGGCAGCGGCGGCCGCAGGAGAGAGTTCATTGCGAGAGCCGAGGTCAAAGCCGAGCAGGGATGGAGAGACGGACGGCGACGGGCGACCTCTCTACAGCAGCCAAGCGACGGGACGGGGAGGAAGAACCGAGGCGGGCTGGACCGGGCCGAGGAGGGCCCACCGCGCACCGAGAGGGAGGGATGGGGCCCAGAGAGGTCCAGCGCACCATGGCCCGGGGCCTTTCCCTTAAAAAAAAAAAAAACGGGGCGGGCCAGACTCCTGCGGGATCGATGCGTGCTTTGAGATCCATGCAAGGGCCCCTGGGGGATCCTGGCGGAACGGACGGCGGAGAGCAGCGGGGGAGCAGGCACAAAGCGGAGCTCCTGCGCCGCCCCCATTTTTTCTCCTCTCCTCCCATCCCCATCTCTCTCTCTCTCTCTCGCGCTCGCTTTCGCTCGCAGAGATCGAAGAGAAGCGGAGGAGGCCGCAGACCTAGCGCCGCCCCCCCACCATCAGCGATGGCGCTGGCCGCTCGCCTCGTCTCGCGCTCCCGTCAGGTTCGTTCGCTCGCTCGCCCCTTGGCCTCCCTCTGCGTCGCGCCCTGGGGAACCCTAGGCTCTTGTTAGATCTGATCCGGTGCCGTCTGCCTCGGCGCGCGCGCGGGTGGGGTCTGGGTGAGATCTGTGGTTCGCTCTGTGGAGTTATTCTGGAGGACATCGGTCGCAAATGGTGGCGGATGTTCGAGTCCGATGCATTTTTTCTCCGTCAGCATTGACTAAGCGGTCGGAGTGTGGAAGGAATTTCTCGATTAGGAAAGGAGAATCTCTAGTTCGTTCTGTAGATTGGACATTGGAGGGGATAGGCAGTGGGGGCGATGCGGTGTCTTGTTTACAACAGCTCTAGATCCTTTCAACACGAATGCAATTTTCCGATATTGCATTTAGTTTTTTTTTTTTGGCATACGGACACCATTTTTAGAACCATTTCACGATTGCACAGGGTAACATTGATCATAGGTATCTTTTGTTGATTATTTTTGTGTATTATGTATTGTGATAACGAGTATGACTGTATGTGTCCTTTGTTGATTATTGTTGTGTATTATGTATTATGAAACGAGTATGACTGTATGAGACTAAAGAAGTTTATTTCGTGGGAATGTCCCCATCGTCAATTTTCAGTTTTGGGTCATTTAGTGTCAGCATATGTTTGGCGCTTCACCTTCTATACTGGCTCCTGTGTTTGCATTATTCAGTTCATTTGTTGATGCTGCTACAGCTATATTCGGTTCAAGCAGCTTTTGCAAATGGAGGTGCCACTCAAGTCCGTTCCTTTGCAGCTCCAGCTGACCGGCCTCCTGTCAGTGGGGATGGTAATCTTCTCATTCTTTTATTTTGTGTATCCTATTGGCTGAAAAACTGCTTTGGTTGTGGATCTATTACAGTCATGTATATGTGCTTGAGCAGTAACTGCTTATTGCATGCCTAAATGTCAGTCCTGGAAAAAGTTAAAGATCACAAATATTCCATCTTGAACTTCTGTTGTTTTATGTGTTTCTCATGAAGCATTCCAGTATCATAACTGTATTTGCGCAGCTCAGAATTTCTGTTATGTCTCTGAAGTCTGGGCACAGGTAGCCTGAAACATCAAACTACATAACTGTGGTATTTAGTTCGTTTTTAATTGAACATTTCTGACACATCTAAGCTGTGCGTTTATTGATGTCTTTCTCAATCTCTTTTGACATTAAGATGTCCATTTTATAATTTAGAATTTTCGTTGTAGCTTCTTACAGGGTCTATGGATCCCATATAGATTATAGTAATCAGATAAAATAACCTGAAGTTGATCCAAACACCTCAGTATACTGCTTTTTATGTGTTACAGAACTTTTGGAGTTCAATTTTCATTCCTAACCTCACTCTTTGATGTTACCAAGATCTCCTGAAGGGCATATTCTTTGAGGTGAAGAAAAAGTTTGAGACAGCTCTTGGTGTCCTTAAAAAGGAAAAGATCACTATTGATCCAGATGACCCAGCGGCAGTTTCTCGTTATGCCCAAGTCATGAAGACTGTAAGGGAGAAGTAAGTCAACTGTGTGACTAGTATTCCATGGTCATTAACCTTTTATCTCTATCATATCTTTGCTTATATGTTTTTCTGTTATAATTTTCTGGATTTGGTGAGAATTTGTAGTGCTAGAATCCATTAGAAAAATGATTCAAAATAAATATTGTAGAGTATGACTATGATATTTGTCAGAAAAACGTTTTGATTTCAGTATTGATTGATGCCTACGGGGTTTTTGCTAATGCATATAATACTGTTCTGTTCTGTTCTGTTCTGTGTCTGATAATTGTGAAATCACATTTGTGAATTGAATTCTAGCATAAGTCTAGTGTCCTGAATAAGCATTCACTTTCCTTGTTTACTTTTTATTTTGTGTATATATTCAGTCAAGACCATTGATATTGGTCTGCTCATCTGATTATACTACTTTTGTCTATATGCAGGGCGGGTCTTCTTTCTGATTCTCAAAGGATTAAATATACCATTGAGACCTTCACCAAGGGCATCCCTGATGCACGGACTTACTTGAATACTCTTCAACAGATCAGAATAAAGTACATCCATGGTCTTTTTCGCATGTTTTTTCCCCAAAAATGCTGAATGCCACTTTTTTTGTGTGTTTTCACCATTTAAATGTCATAATACAAAAGCCTAGATATAATAATGCATTTCTTGGTACTTTTTTTTTCACCTTCTGTATACTTTGGCATCTATTAGACCATACACTTTTGGAGCAAGTGCTACTTTTTCTTTCATTTTATTTCATCTTACATAACCGCTGTTTCTTATTGTGTTCTGTGATACAGGAGTGGTCTTATAGATCATCTTGGAATTGAGCCTTTGATGATGGAAGCTCTTGAGAAGATTGAGAAGGACATTAAGAAACCACTTTTGAGGAGCGACAAGAAGAACATGGCCACCCTCTTGGCTGAGTTTGACAAGATTAACAAAAAGTATGCCAATATATGCATCTTTTATGTCAATATTCAGAATCAAATTTATTAGATTGCTAGCCCTGCTGAGAGATGTATATTTGATTATTAATGGTTATAGGAAGATCTGGACAGCCCTGGTTGAATACTTAATGACAAAAAAATCTTTTACCTGAATGGCTCTCCGCTTACAATTACTAACCAATACATTACATGGCTTTTAATCTCTTTCAAAGAATGCACTAGGCAATCTAGGTCAACTTTTTAGATTAGCTGATGTAGGATTGTTTTTTTTTAATTGTTGGATACTTATGTAATTCCTTGGATTGGGAAAGAATGAAATCCTTGATGCTGCCAATTCACTATGATTAAGCCTAAACCGAGCCTGTGCATATCAAGTCGTCACAGGAAACCATTTTATTTGCATTTAGCTTCTTGTCCTTGCATTCTCAAGTTTTTCTGCTGCACTGTTAAACTTGATATAGGCTTGGCATTCGGAAGGAGGATCTTCCCAAGATTGAGGAAGAACTTGAATTGGAAATTGCCAAAAGCGAGCTGACTGAACTTAAGAAGGAATGTGTTGAAGAAATGGAGACTCAACTCAAGAGGTGTGCATCTTAACTGAACTTCTCTACTTGATCGAGTGCCTCTAGTATCTCAAACCACTGGATTCTGACTTTTACCACATCTGTGTACATCTGTATTACAACACAATTTTTTGCTTTTGTTACTAGGGAGGAGTTTAAAGATGAGGAGATGCCTGATGTCAAGAAATTGGACATCAGAAGCTTCCTGTAGGCCTGATCGACGATAATCTTTGAGGCATTGCAAATCGCCCGACCCACCTGTGATTTTTCTTTTGTTTTGGTTTCAAGTTGGTCGGTGCTGTAAGCTACACCTATGAAAGCTGCTCCTTCCCTTTTTGTAATAAAAAACTGCACCGAGGTACAAATTCAGTCAACCGTTGGGTTGGATTTCTTCTTGCATTTTTGTTGCTCTGGACTCTGGTGGCTACAGCAACAATGAGATGCCCTTGTGTTATAGTAGATGAACCAGATTATGATACGAGGCATTCAGATAACGATGATACCTGGTATTTAACCTTTATTTTGATCTCTTTGATATCGTTTAAGAAATTAGTTTGGAGAGTGAAGATCCATTTCAGTTTTATTCTGTTATTATTTTGGCACTTTGTAAAGGAAACTGTTTGCGATTTTCTGCTAGTAATGTTTTGGCTGCAAATTGCTCACGTGAGAGATGGAATGTATACATTTGCATAAGAGATTGGAATTACTTTGTCGTACGTCTACATAGAGATGTGGACATGAGTGTTATTTTGTAGATTTGTATGGATTTTTTAATTTTGGTGATAAAAATCATTTTACAGGAAGAAATATGTACCGTCATAATGGGAAAAAATCACCGGAAATAAAATTTGGGTCAACCTGATGAAGGCCCATCTTGGTCAGTCCAGGACTGGCATAATTTGTTTCTTCTGTATCAACCCTCCCTAAAAAATCACATATTCGATTAATAAAGAGGACCGGGACAACGGCATCTATTTTTTTCTAAACTTGTCTCAAAACTTTAGATAATCGGTTTTAAAAAAAGAGAGAACTTTAGTACTAGTCCAAACTGGTTTCGACGACATGGAGTCCTTTCCCTCTCACACACATCTCACGCGCCTTTTTTTGGTTGAACTGAAATTCAGTTAGGTTGAATTATAAGGTTGAATTGTTTTGAGTGAAAAATACTATTCTGTGACTTAAACGATCAAAGTTGGAGCAGAGGTAGTCTTTTGGACGAAGTAGTTAGGTGGCATTTGGTTGAGATGAGGGAGGGAGGCGATTTGCTGTGCATGAAGGTGGAGGTGACCTGACTTGCGAAGGTCCCCATCGTCCATGGCGGCTACTCATGCGCGCTTGGAGGTTGAGCGGCTGACACTTGAGCCCAACTTAAAAATATGGCAGTGGGCAAGCGGTAGGTAACGACCTGGTCCGGTTGTCCTCGCCCTATCTAACCCATAAACCAAACAAGAATCAAGAATAATATGGAATCACCTCCACAACTAAAATGGAACCAATCGTGTCTCGGGTGCGTTTGGTTGGAGAGACAAGATGGGATGGGATGGACCTATCTCAGTTTCTAGGGGCGGGACGATCCCATCTGCTATTTGGTTGAGAAGGGATGGGATGACTTCGTTTTCTGTTTGGTTCGGAGACATGAAAAGTGAAATGAGTGGCCTGACACATGGGACCCACTCGTCAGCCTTTTACTACTTTTTTTTCTTCTCTCCTTATCCCTTCCTCGGTATGCCCGACGCGCGCTCGCCGCCCCTCGCGCGGCGCCCTTGCCTCGGCCCCGCGCCCTCACCTTGCCCCTATGCGCGGCCTCACCTGCGCCGCGGCTAGCCACGCCAGTGGAGCTCTCTCGCGCACACCGCCGCCCCTGCTCACACGCCCGTCGAAGGAGGCGTGCTGTGGAGGCCCGCGGCGTCACCCCTGCTCGTCTGCTGTCGAAGAAGGCACGTGGCGGGGCAGCCGGAGCGCGTCGGCGGCCAGATCTCGGCCCTGCGCTCGCCTGCTCGGCGGCAGGCTGGATCCTGGCCGCGCGCTCCCTCCCATATATAGCAGCGTGCAAAGGTTGGTCCCGCCGTCGTCGTCGCGCCGTCGTGCCCAGGTGTCAGCGCCGCCACCGCTTACCGCTTATCCCCCCTCGTGCGCAGCCACGCAGCAATCGCCGCCCCCACCCATCCCACCCTGTCCGCCCGATTCTGAGGGGCGGGGGCGTCCTGCATCTTTGGGGAATATTTCTCTTAGGAACATCCCCATTCTCCTTGGCCCCTCAACCAAACAGTAACAAAAGTGGAACCATTCCACCTCACCTCATTCCACTCCATTCCACCAACCAAACACACCGGCCCCAGACCAAAGGCAACATAGTCACTTGCACAATGCCTAGTGGTGACACACCTACGTGCCCCCCCCCCCCCCCCCCCCCCCCCCCCCCGCGCAAGATTTTGCAAGGTCACAATTCATGGCTGTGTAGTATTTTTTTTAAAATAAAGGAACGAAATTCCAGCCATGGCTGTATAGTATGTACATACAAACATAACACATGGCACCCACATTACCCTATTTCTCTTCCGATTCAACACATATGTGCTTTATTCTCACAAATCAATTAAGCACCCGCACTTAATAATTATCATATTTATCTTCCGATTGAACAAATGCATGCTTGTGATTGCATGTAATCGCTATACTTAGGCACAGCCCACGGCCAGCTGTGTAGCCCTCGCACAGCATGCGTCGTTGAAACTCCTATATTTAGTTACATACACCAACGAATTCGGTCACTGAACAGATGAGCAAACCATATCACACCTCTCGACGGCAATCGACAAATCACATATCAGCCACAGGCCACAGCCCAGAGAGTGCAGTGAGCAGCGAGTATGCAGCAGATAAAATCAGCATGAACATGAGTGATCAATCAACATCTATCGTCACTGCCCGAACGAATCATCTGCACTGCATCTACATCATCTACGTGGAGGCATCGGCCAGGTCCTTCCTGAAGGGCGCCGGCTGGTCAGCGTCGTCGTCGTCGTCAGCGGACGCCACCGCCACCGCCTGCGCCCCGGCGGCGCTGCTGCCGTCCTCCGCCTGCGCCTGCGCCCGCTCCGACACCGGCACGTACGTGCGCACCGTGTCCTTCCTGAACGCCAGGTAGACGACGAAGACGAGGTAGGCGGCCATGAGCGCGAAGACGAGCACGGAGAGGAGCGCCGTGGCGTACTTGGGGAGGCGGCCGTGGCTGTGCACTAGCCAGTCCACGTACGTCCACACCAGGAAGTAGGTGTTCACCACGATGAGCGCGAAGCTCAGCACCCACGCGATCACCACCGTCTGCACAGCCATGCATCGGCGTCAGTTCGATTATCAGTTGCTCTGCATTTTTCCTTTTTTTTTTTCTTCTTCTTCAGAAATGCTCAAATGCATGCATTGGTGAAGAACGGTTTCAGGCTTATTAGTTAGTTATTACGTACGTAGATGGATTCCTTGAGGGGCCCGACTTTGTTGTCGCTGTTGCAGAACTTGAGGAGCGGGATGAGCGCGAATGGCAGCTCGAACGACAGCACCATCTGCATGCATCCAGATTAAGCACCAGTCGTTAGAACAGAACAGAACAGAAACAGAGAGCTGCTAGCGAGTGATGGCTACCTGTGGTACAATAATTAATCCAACTGATTGAATCGATCGCTCACCGATGAGAAGATGATGAGCTTGCCGGCGCCTGACGGGCCGCTGACGACGGAGACGATGAGGCTGGGAGCGATGGCGATGACTCGCGTGATCAGGTTCCGCACCCAGTTCTTCATCCTCATGTCCAGGAACCCCTACAAATCAACAAACACATCACCAATCAACCCCGTCAACACACATGGGGTCGTATCAGTAGTGACATTCTGTTGACTTGAATCTTTTCGAGGATTAACATTCTGTTGATTTGATTTCATTACCTGCATGATAACCTGCCCAGCAAATGTGCAGCTAATGGTGGTGCTCTGCCCGGAAGCCAGCAGCGCAACAGCGTACACGACGGAGCTCGACCTCCCCAAAACGTTCTGAAACCGGAAGCGATCGAACACCGTGAGTTCAATTTCATCTCTGATTCTCCCTCTTTCTCTCTCCATGCATGATGAGTTCATCAAGAAAGGCTGTGAGTGTAGCAGTAGTGTACCCTGAGCAGCAGAGGGGTGGACTGCAGCGTGAGGTCGCCGCACGTGTTGGCATCTGCCGGGGAGAGGTTGCCGGCGTTGCAGATGGACCCGGCGACGACGACCACCGCGACGTTGATGAGGAACGCCACCACGAACGCGAGGCTGCACTCGATGAGGAAGTACTTGCACGCAGCCTATCCAGATCCCAGATCCCAGAACAAAGCCACGCCATTAGCCATTACTCGTCAATCATCAGAGAATCCTGACACTAATCTTGTATCAGTGCAACGACCTACCCTGATGCTTTTGACTGATCGTGGGGTCTTTCTCGAGAGCACAAGAGCCGAGTGCAGAAACAAGTTGTACCTGATACGGACCAATCACGTTTCAAGCTTCCAACTATGGATTGGATCATCAATCAAATACGGCCAGAAGAGTCTTATTGATGACAGCATCATGTAAGGCAGGTAGTAGTAGATTCAGACTGATATGCTTACGGCGTGATGATGGCGCCGAAGAGCGCGATCGCGTTGGCCGCGGCGTCTTTACCTTGGAGCCTGGGGATGAACATGCCCTTGACAACCTCTCCCGCAGACGGCCTCAGGTAGCTCAGCTCTCCGAAGAAGCAGGCCGCCATGGTGAACATGAAAGCCGCTATGATCATCTCCAGCTTGCGGGCCTGTTTGGTTTTTAGGTGTGGTGTGCGTACATATGAATTAAATTAATGTCTTAATCAGATGGATAGGCCAAATCATTGACAAGGTAAGTGTGAATATGGATGTGTATGGTAAGTTGGTAACCATGAAGATTAGTTAGATTAGATTAGATATCCAGCAAACAGTAGTCTGTTTCTTCGTACCCCGAATCTCTGCACCCCAAGAAGCAGGAGGGTGCTGAACACCGTGAGGATGACTCCAGCCCACACTGGGATCTTGAGCAGTATGTTAAATGCAAAGGCTGTGCCCAGCACTGCAGTAGTGAAACAATCAATCAACCTTCAGTTCAGGGATGTCATCAGAGCACACACAAGAAGAAGGGAAGCTTTCATTCAAAAAAAAAGAGAGAGAGAGAGAGAGAAGGGAAACTAATTGGTCTAATTGAGCAACCTTCAGGGATGTCATCAGATATCACCGCCAGCTCCGCGATGACCCACAAGCAAACGTTGACGAAACGCGGGTACTCTTCCCTGCAGAGTTCAGCAAGATGCTTGCCTGTACCAAAATTCACCAGTAGCATGCATGGGCTTGATGAGGTCATGTGCCTAATTGCCTATGCAGGATTTAATACACAGAGATCTGACCAACATGGATGTGAAGTGAATGGTATACCTGTCTTCACTCCAAGGTTGGCAGCTAGTGTTTGGATCAGAAGTGCAAACACCATTCCAACTAGAATCACCCACAGAAGCTGTTTATCATAAAATTGCAGGTACAAAGTGAGACGATGAGAAAAGTGTTGAAGACTTGAGAAAACAAGTTAGGAAAATGACTCAGTTTGCTGCTCTGCTCCATGCTGGTCAGATCCTTGTTGGTGCAGACACATTTTTAGTACAGTACAGGTGAAATATTATATGCAGATCATGCACTTTCAGTACGAAGAGAAGTTCTAATTCAGCTACTGAGTCAACACAAAAAAGATTCTGAAAAATTGAGATTGTGCTATGAACTAATATTGGAATATCAAAAAAGATACAATTTTTCAAGCAATAACATATTTCACGTATGTTTCTTGTTTTCCTTTTTCCTTTCCCTTATATAGTTTACAATTGATTTTGCAGCTGAAATTTTCAATTTTGATACCTGTTTCTGGGAGGGCCATAAAAACTTGATAAGCATTGGCCAATACTAAGTTGGTAGACACTAAAAACATATATACTAATTTGATAGTATTGGTCAGTCATCCGTAATCCGTATACAGAAGCCAAGAACTACGCAGCCTACCTGGTACTTGAAGTCAGCTCCAGCTTGCATGTCAGTTTCCACTGTCAAAATCATATTCAGAACCAAGCGTTACCACTAGAACTACTTTCTGTTTCTTCCCAACAATAGAGTTCCTAAACAGAAAACCGTGGAAGCCAATCTGGGAAGAACATGGGAGCTTACAGTTGCTAGGATCCAGGAAGCCAATGGCCACAAGAGCTCCAGGTCCAACATGGGCCAAGAACTTCCTCCATTTTGGCTGTTACGGTCCACCAGCAAAGATTAGCGCTGGACAGTAACAAAAAAGGCACTGGACTAAGAACTACAAAATTGCGATTATGTACCTGCACCCGAAATTCATCGTCTTTTCCGCTATCGGCTGTCTTGTCATTTGTGCTCTCCAGTGTCTGCGTCACTCTGAATAAGCACACCTCCATGGCGAGCTTCTCGTCCGATCTCTCCCGTCTCATCAGTCTGCTCCATTTTCTGTTTTAGTAATGTGCCTACCACTGGAAGTTGGCCAGACAGAGAGTCTCGCTCTTTTCAACAAGCCACGTTCTTCGGGTCTTGTGTATGTATTTTATAGGCCAGGGGACCCGTTGAAGACTTCCCCATACAGACACTGTCACACTGAAACTTCAAGTGCAGGACAAGAGCAAGTGACTAGCTGTCATCATGGTTCGTCTCTTGATTCCTCACTTATTGTATTCTTTTGAGATCTGAACCCTTTTACTGCGTGTGAAAACTATCGTTTCTTTCTCTGAGCTGGTACATACCCTGTGGGGATTAAAATAGCAGGTACTTTGTCGTAGAGAATGCACTACACTTCACATTAACCACAACAACCTAGTAATGTGCTAAGCCGCTCAAAGGCAGGAACTCGCTCATGCTCCAACAGTCCCAACCACAAAATGGCCAATATGCTCAGTTTGGTGTCGGTTGCTGCGCTTAGAGATGCAGGAACATATCTGGTCACCAAAGTTAAGGCGAAAAGGAAAAAAGAGAGAGGCGTTTTTCTCCTTTATTAGGAGACAACGCTTATTTCCAGCCATGAAACAGTATTTATCTCTCAGAACAAATCAACATCAGTCAAAATCAGCGCTTACTTTTAGTTCAAAAGAACAGGAAGAGAAAAAAAATGAAAAATAGAAGGGTATCAAAGGAAGGTAGGACAAGGGAGCGTGACAGAAGATTTGAGAAGTCCATCACCAATAAGACCATGCATCAAACTTGCCTAACGAGTAACGACCCACCAGGGGGAAAACAGAAAAAATGATTTATGGATTAAAATGTTCAGAACATGTTTGGATCCATTAGCGCTACAAATTAGCGATTAAAATTAGTACTAATGAATCAAATAGACCAGCTAATAACCTGCTAATTATTAGGTAGAGGGTTGCTAATAACAACTAGTATTAGTTCTATTAGCAGGTTTATAGTTGCTAATAGGTGCTAATTAGTTTATATGCCTATTCAACCAACTATCTGTTAGTAGCTATTAGCAGGTAGATCCAAACACTCTTTTACTAAATGTTAGCTAGCTAAGAAAATAGAGGCTATTAGCCACTAACTAGCTAATTTTAAGGGCTAAGGGATCCGAACATGTCCTTAGGCCTGCATAAAAAGGATGCAGGAAGAACATAATTTGGTCAAGTGATGAATTAATTGCGTATGTATAGGTGTTATGTTGGACGTGTAGTGTGTTCTTTCAAGAGAAGGTATAACAATGTGCTTATAGCCAAACAAATGCTGAGGTGGAAGAGAGAAGGGATGAGAGAGATGACAGTTGGCTCATGTGCAAGCAATAAGCTAGACACGAAAGCATAGGCAGTAGTGGGCCTATACATAAAGTGAATGTGAATAAAATTAGAAAAGAGAAGATGTGAGATAACTATAAATAACAATAAAAAAGTTTTTTAATAGATCAATAAGAGACCATTATTTGTATAACTTCTTGCAACTGGGCTAAGCACTTCTCTATTGATTTTGCTCTAACTTAGAAAAGTAGACGGATGAAGTCAAGAAAAGAAAAGCAGTAAACACCTAGATGCTACTACTGATGGAGCTCTCATGGCTTTTCTTGCCAAATATTTGGAGCCTTGCAGGCAGCCATCTTTTGGTGAAGGCAACCTACCTAAAGCAGCAGCTCAGACCTGGTGCAGCCAGTATCTCTGTTTCTCTTATATATGTATATTAATAGCCATGCAGGTGATATCCTTAAGAATATGCATGCACGGCAACATATGAAAGGACAAGAAGCGTACTGTCACGCTGCATTGAAAACTCTATGATTATACTCTGTATGGGCCTAGATTACTAACCTTCCTCTTTATTGGATTCCACACTCTGTTCACCAACATGCATTGGAGCTAAACTACTACTCCTGTACTAGCTTAGGAAGAAGAGAGTGTACTACACGATACTATGGTACTATTATCTGCTTCACGGACGGTTGACGATTTGGCTTCTATCTGTAGACCATGTCGGATTGATTTTGACGCGATTGTTAGGCTCTGTTCGCTTGAGCTTATAAACACTTTTTTTTAGCTCTTCTACAGTCACTGGTGGAGCTACCTTAGGGCCATAGGGGGTCATGGCCCCCCTTGCCGTGCATAAGTTTCATAGCTGGTCATGTGTAAGTGCATGTATATTTTCACAATCTACTCGCATAACTGCATGTACATCCTATCATTATACTTACTAACTGACTGATGTCTGCTGCATACAAGTTACATACAAGCTTGCTAGCTATCTGGCAGCTCATGGTGCCATGCTTACGTTTAGTAGTATGTTCTTGATGACCGTTTTGGCCCCTGCTTGTTTTCAGTGCTAGCTTCGCCACTATCTACAGTATTTTTTTCTCACACTAAACCAGCATAACTCAAAATTAGCTGAGCTTTTCAGCTCCAACGAACAGAGATCTCGAAGCAGCGTGGTGAGGAGTTGTGCTTTTGCTTATCAACGCTACTCTTTTCCCGTCGGCTCACCTATGCATGCTTATTGGATGCCTTAGTACAAACGCAGACCTGCATACAGCTACTCAGCAATGAAGTGATTGATTGGGTCAATTAGCCCTTGATACCTCGAAAGGGGGGGGGGGGGGGGGGGGGGGGGGGGCGTGATCCTCAAGTGGAAGCAAGACAGAGGGGGAGATGGAACTGCACAAAAAACTTTGACGAATCCCTAGATTTAGCGGTTCGTTCTTAAATCCAAATTTAGTTAAACTCTACCAAACAAGCCCGTATGACTTTTTTTTTAATAAAGTTTAGCAGGAGAGAGGAGACACGGCCCTATTGTTTTTCTTATCTAAAGAAAAATGTATAAGATCACATGCGGTTGAGTTTTGAGGAGACAAAGACACGGTAAACGCTAGAGCACTAGCTAAGGGACCTGCTTGGTTTTCTTTGGTTTGCCTATCTGCGCAGCCTAGCTCGCACCTAAGCAGGGCAGACCCAACACTACGGTAGCATGTGCCATGGCCCTAGTTATGGCCCAAATAAGTAGAGAGCGACTCTTCAGATTTTTTGGCCCATCAGCCCAATAAACTAGTCTGCCGAGCCGGGGAATAGGCCAGCGGCGCGTTTGCCCGACTCCGCCGCCTCACTCGCTGACCACCTCGCCACGAGGGGTGTCTCGCTCCCTGCTTTCCTCCGGCGGTCCAGGCTCCTCTCTGCACTCCGACCCTTGCCGATCGGCTCCAGGGCTCGCATTTGATTTTCCTTTTTTATTTTAATTTTCAGTCCTTTGCAGTTTCCTGAGTTTTGATTCCAGTTATTACATTCTAAAATTACTTCTTCTAGATTAATTAAGTATTGTATTTTTAGCTATTGTATATCGTACTAATAATTCTTCGATCGAAGAAGATTTGCAAACTTTTATTGAGAATAGTTATAGTTATTCTATGTGTCATATGTATATGGTCCTATAGACTATGATGTTGACGTAGCTTGCGATTTTTTGGCCGCTAAAATTGGCCAAAGTCCTAGGCTCAACTGCATTGCGCTCATCATCATCATCATCATCATCTAGAGTCGGGCGAGGGAGCTAAGCACACCTGCTGAACTTCCAGGCCCCTGGAGGTGCGCTGACCATGCACCGGTGATAGGTCCAAAAAGGCTAGAGGGGGGATGAATAACTTATTAAAAATTCTACAAACAACATTTGATCAAGTAGTTAGTAATACAAACGGCGAAGTAAGTTTTGCGTTAGCCTACTCAAAAGTGCAAGCCTCCTAACCGTTCTATTTAGAATCTCTAGAAGCACACAACAAACTATTCTAGATTGTAACCACTTACTTCTAGGTGGACAAGCAAACTACAAAACTACCACTACACAAGTAAAGTGCACAAATGTAAAGAGACAAGTGTAGAAGGGTTATACCGCCGAGTAGTGAAGATAACCAATCACCAATAGAAATACCAATACACTCGAAGGTGATGGTCCAAAATCAACACAAAGATGAACACTAATTTATCCCGGGGTTCACGTGCTTGCCGGCACGCTACGTCCCCGTTGTGTCGACTACTACTCGGTGGTTCGGTGGCTAATTGACAATCAATGTCAAGCTCAACAAATGAGCGCCACTAGAACCTACCACGAGCAAGGTAACTCAATGACACGAGCAATTTACTAGAGCTACCTTGCGGCTCTCCGCCGGGAAAGGTGCCAACCTCTCACAAGATCCTCAGGGAGTGGCCGGAGACAATCTCCAACTCTGCCAACTCCTCCACTGCTCCAAGACCGTCTAGGTGACGGCAATGAAAGGATCTACAATGCCTAGAGGGGGGGGGGGTGAATAGGCGTAGTATAAAACTTGAAACTCAAACTCAATTGAAAAGTGAGAACAGAGACCGGTACTACCGGGATTGTCGGTAGCGATGAAATCCGTCGGTACTACCGGTCAAGAACAGATAGCTACGAAACCAAGATTAACTACAGAGTAAGTTTAGATCTATGCTATACCAAGCCACCCAAGTGTATGTAGAGTTCCTTGCAACCTTCACCCTAACTTGAATCACCACCAAATCGTAGATCGGGCCTCCAAACCTAAGAATAAGGTAGAGAGAGAAAGAGCACGGTCGAAGCCGTGACACCACAAGTAGACACAACAACAAAGAGAGCAAGGGACAAGTTATTTATCCCGAGGTTCGGTCAATCCACAAAGGAAGGCCTACTCCTCGTTGTTGAGGTGACCACAAAGGTCGGAGTCTATTTCACCTCCTTTCCTCACTCAAGGTTACCACAAAAGTCACTTGAGTTTCTTCACTAGAATCTTGGGGTGATACAAACACTTCGGGGAGCCCTCACAAATGAATCAAACCGGGCTCTCCCGAAGAACGCCTAGCCGCCTAGGGTTCCAAGAACCCAAGAGTAACAAATGCAAAGCAAAGCCGGCTAGAGGGAGGAATCAAGTGCTCAAACAATGGATTTAAGTTTTCCTCACTCGAATCTCACTTCTCAACTTGAAACTTGCAATGGATTGAGCTATGAGCAATGAATATGTGTGAGAGAGAGTGGGAGAGCAAGAGAGAGCTGTTGTCTCGGGTTGGTAGGCAATAAAATGAAGTGGGTTACGTTCTAAAGAAGAGGGAAGAAGTATTTATACTTCCTCCGTCTGGGAGCTACCGGTACTACCGATTCCTACCGGTAGTACCGATGCTACCTCAGCAGATCGAACGTTAAAAGTCTGACACACGCACTGCACGAGGCCCCAACGGTAGAAAAGTTTGTCAGTCAAGTTGACTTGACCGGTACTACCGGTGGTACACCGGTACTACCGATACAACAGTCAACCTACTACCGAAGTACAGTCGTTACTACCGATCCAGACCCTGAGTAACTGATTGGGCAAAGTCCTACCGGTACTACCGGTCAAGGACCGGTACTACCGCTCTGGAACCGGTACTACCGGATTAAAATCCGGTACTACCGAAATATAGTTACTCAAACCCGAGAGCAGCGAGTTGGCTGGGAGGAGTCTCGGCGCTAAGTCCTACCGGTACTACCGATTCAGAGTCGGTACTACCGGTTCAACATCGGTACTACCGGATTAAAATCCGGTACTACCGGAATAAACTTTTCTGGAACCCGAGAGCAAGCAGTTCGCTGGAGAGGATCCTGCTCTAAGTGCTACCGGTACTACCGGTCAAAGACCGGTACTACCGATTCTCCAGGGGCAGAACAGGATAGGGCAGTGCACAAGTGTGTGAAGGTGTCTCTCAAGCATGTTTGTTTAACTCAATGTTTGAACACTTTAAACCTTCTACTAGTCAACTAGCTATGCATCCCTCTTGATAGTGCGGTAGTCCTATACTCAATAAAAGATAAAACTTGCTAAATTATGAGTAAAGATCACCAAGTAACTTGGTCAAGTTGGAGGGGTGCTGTTTCACCGAATATTTCAATTTGCTTATTCATATGGACTAACACCTGCACATAATCTTGATAAAACCGTTAGTCCCTAATTTGATTGTCATTAATCACCAAAATCCCACATAGGGGGCGAATGCACTTACAAACTCCCCCTTTTTGGTAATTGATGACAACCAAATTAGGCTTATATATGATTTGGATAAATTAAAGCTTTTGAATCCAACATTTAGGATGGAGCTCCCCCTTAATGTATACATATGATTTGAATTCCAAATAACGACCATAGTCAAGAGTGCATACATTTAGAGAGGTTCCCCCTAAATCTTGTAATTCGTGGGGTGCCAAAAAGAGTGTGACAAGAACAAGTGATAAGCGTGAAGCATAGGAAAAATTTAAGTCACAAACAAATCACAAACCACAAGATAAAAGCAAACTTACTAAGATAACATTAAACACAAGAGTTATACCTCCAACTAAGCATTACACCAACAAAGTTCTTGTCCAACACATAGTTCACCACGAAATATATAAATATTACAAATCATAACTAAAGTCTGGACCACCATGGGGCAAAGCAAGTCGCAACTTACTTATTACATCATAATAAAGCCTAACACTCCCCCTTTGGCATCAAGTGCCAAAAAGGGTAGGCACGCATGAAAGCAAAGCTAGTCGTCGTCCTCGTCGACGTCGCCATCGGAAGGCTCCTCCTGCTCATCGTCGTCATCCTCGTCCTCGTCCTCGTCCTCATCCTCATCGTCCTGACCACCCGCTGCACGTGAAGACTCGGCCTACTCCTCAAAAGGATCGCGAAACTCGCGCAAAGGAGAAGAAGGAGGTATGCCAAGCTTGTCCTCAATAGCTCGAAGGCGGCGGCCATCCTTCTCAGCCTTATAGCAAAAGGCCAGGAAAATCTTCTGGAGTGCATGCTTGATGGCACCACTGCGACGACGGCGAGGTCCAAGCCCACGAGAGGAGCTAGGGCCCCGAGAGGAGCTAGGGTCAGCGGTGGAGCGAGCGGCACCTCGAGTGCGGCGCACCGAAGACGGACGCTGGGGCGAGTCCTCCTCATCCACATCCTGTGGAGGCCTACGAAGACGCAGGAAGTCATCCTTGGCCTTAGGAGTGTGGAGGTTCCGGACCTTGACTTGCTCATGCTTGTGATCATGAGCAAATGAAAGACCAACCACTTGCTCAATGATGTGCATTAGGTAGGGAGCAAATGGAAGGTGGCGCTGAGGATCAATAGAAGCAGAATAGATTTTGCGCCAAAGAAAGTCCGAGACAGAGAAGCGAGCACCCCTCTCGCCAAAGCGCAAGAGAATCTTAGGAGCATCATGCTGAAGGTGCAATGAATCCCCAATCTTTGGATCAATGGTGCTTCGAATGAGATTATTGAGGACATAATAATAGGGACGAAGATAGGTGTTTTTGAAATCAGGAGTCTTCCCGGGAAGGTAAAAGTGCCGGATGTCCCGATAGGTGATATGATCATGCCCATCAAAGATACTAGGAGCATCACGGTCAGCTTGACCAAACCCAAGAAGACGAGAAAAAGTGACATAATCAAGACGATAATGCTGCCCTTGCGTCATCCAATGCATGACACGATTCTCAACTTCCAAATGATAGGTGGAGTAAAATTGAGCAATTATTTCAGTATTCCAGGAATACTGAAAAGCCATCAAATTTAGCAAACCCCACGCCTCAAGATCATTCACCAAAGCAACAACATTCGGATCATCAAAAGCACGAAGGGAAACAAGATCAATTGCTTTGGGAGCAATGATAGGAACAGCACCAGTGGGTTCTTGACAACCCAAAATGACAGAATGATAGTAATCAAACTGGAACTGACTCCAAAAACGAGCCTCAAGAGAGGGATCCTTGACATACAGGTAAGGATTTTCATTGCGTTGATGCCTCAACTCTTGAAGTTTATGGCGATAATCAATAGGAGAACGCACTGAAAACCCACCACCAGCTGCAGGAGCGCGAATGCGAGCGTTGAAGTGCTGGTGGCGAGGGAGATTGTGAGAGAGAAGCAGCTGCACATGCTCGGGGGTCCGAGGGACAACCCGAGGATCAATCGTCTTGCCAAGGATACGAATATTTGTCTCGGCATCCGACGCCCTAGCAGGCGGAGGAGCGTTCCTCGCGCGCTCCACATGAGAGCGTGGGACGTGTGAATACATGCTAGAGTGGAGAGGCTGACCGCGCGGCTCATCATCGCAATCTCCGCCATGGGAGCCGCGACCTCGATGTGAGCTCTCGCCACGGGCGGCACGGACAGGGTTCTTGCGCTTTCCACCTTCACGAGACATGCTGCAAAGGATAGAGAACAAGAGGAATAAGCAAGAGATTGAGAGAGAGTCCCAAAGCCAAAGTTGAGATGGGGAGGCACCATGGATTAGTGGGGCAACAGGACCGGTAGTACCGGCCAGTGATCGGTACTACCGACGGGGGTCGGTACTACCGACACATCCCGCGGCCCTAACAATCCATGGGGAATCACCAAACCAACCATGAACTTGAGAGGAAAAGGTAAGCACAAGTAAGAACATGTCCGTAGGAACTTCCTCAAGCAATGACACGGCCACAAACTAAGCACATTGGGAGATCGAAAGAGAGAACTCCCAATTACCTTGAGTCGACGAGTAGGGCCGAATCCGCAAGCTTGAAGAGGTTGGGGCCGCTTCCAAGTCGTCCAAGAGAGGCTCCAAGGAGAGAAGAAGCTCTTCCTCAAAGGGATTTGGCAATGGTGGAGGGAGGAAGGAGATCGGGGAGGAGGATGGGGGAAGGTGGCGAGGGAGAGAGAGAGGCAGGGGACGGGCCGGGTGGGAAAGAAGTGAAGAGGCAAGAGAAGAAGAGAAGGAGAGGAGAGGTTTTAACCCAGACCCACGCTCTACCGGTAGTACCGACGGAATCACCGGTACTACCGATAAGAGGCCGGTACTACCGGCCAGAAACCGGTACTACCGACAGTCCAGAAACAAGAAGGGGTACTCTACAGCCAAGGTGAACTAAATGAGGAACTAGAACCCTTCCAAATGTGACTAGACACCAGCAAAGCAATACAAAACCATAGTCAAATTGAAGGAATGTTGTAAAAAATAGATTTTGAAAGACATAAATGTAAGTTTTGCAACGATTTTTCTATAATCTCTAGGTGAAAACAATGAACATGTGCAAGAGATCATTCTAGGTTACTAGAATCAATGATATTTAGCTCACTCCTCAAAGCACAAAATTTTGACTCGTCTAGGGGTTTTGTAAAGATATCGGCTAGTTGATCTTCGGTTCTCACATGAGTAAGAACGATATCTCCTTTGGTTTCGTGGTCTCTCAAAAAGTGATGCCGGATATCTATGTGCTTTGTACGAGAGTGGTTTACGGGATTGTTTGCCAATTTAATGGCACCCTCGTTGTCACACAAAAGAGGAATCTTGTTTACCTCACAACCAAAGTCTTTTAAGGTTTGCTTCATCCAAAGTAGTTGGGCACAACAAGCGCCGGCCGCAACATACTCGGCTTCGGCGGTGGACAAGGCAACACTCGTTTGCTTTTTAGAACTCCAAGACACCAAGGACCTACCAAGAAATTGACAAGTCCCGGATGTACTCATTCGATTGATTCTACAACCACCATAATCCGAATCGGAATAGCCAATCAAATCGAATGTAGAGCCCTTAGGATACCACAAGCCAAAATTAGGAGTGAGAACTAAATATCGAAAAATTCTTTTAACCGCCATCAAATGACATTCTTTTGGATTACCTTGATATCTTGCACACATTCCTACACTAAGCATTAAGTCCGGTCTAGAGGCACAAAGGTAGAGAAGAGATCCAATCATGGAGCGATATACCTTTTGATCGACG
This sequence comes from Eremochloa ophiuroides, assembly GCA_038502445.1. NCBI lineage: Eukaryota > Viridiplantae > Streptophyta > Magnoliopsida > Poales > Poaceae > Eremochloa > Eremochloa ophiuroides. The sequence continues at coordinate 43,559 of JAHLJS010000166.1, read as the reverse complement.
GCCTTACCATCCTTTAGTAAATCATTGTGGACGGTTGTTGGCATTGGAGTCTTGATGGCCTTGGCTTTGTCCATGCCAAACTTCTTCAACATGTCTTTGGTGTACTTGATTTGGCTAATGAACGTGCCATCCTTGAGTTGCTTGATTTGAAAACCAAGAAAGTAGTTTAACTCACCCATCATAGACATTTCAAACCTCTTTGTCATAATCCTACTAAATTCCTCGCAAAATGCCACATTAGTACTACCAAATATTATGTCATCGACATATATTTGGCAAACAAAAATATCATTCTTAACTTTGCGAGTAAAGAGAGTGGGATCGGCCTTTCCTATCTCAAACCCTTGTTTGAGAAGGAAGTCCTTAAGACAATCATACCAAGCTCTAGGGGCTTGCTTGAGCCCATAGAGTGCCTTGTCGAGTTTGTAGACGTGGTTAGGAAATTTAGGGTCTTCAAAGCCCGGTGGTTGCTCAACATACACCACTTCGGATAGGGGGCCGTTGAGGAATGCACTTTTTACGTCCATTTGAAATAGCTTGAAATCATGGTAAGTAGCGAAGGCAAGTAATATACGAATTGATTCAAGCCTAGCTACGGGTGCATAAGTTTCACCGAAATCCAAACCTTCAATTTGAGTGAATCCTTGAGCTACCAACCGTGCCTTATTTCTTGTCACGGCGCCAAACTCGTCTTGTTTGTTGCGGAAGACTCATTTGGTTCCTGTCACATTTTGCTTGGGTCTTTCCACCAAGGACCAGATTTCATTCCGTTTGAAGTTGTTTAGTTCTTCTTGCATGGCCATCACCTAATCCATGTCCTTAAGTGCTTCTTTCACTGTCATGGGTTCAAAAGAGGAGATAAACGAGTAATGTTCACAAAAAGAAGCTAATCGTGAACGAGTGACGACTCCCCTTTGAATGCTTCCCAGTATGTTATCAACGGGATGATCCCGTTGAATGCTATGATGCACTCTTGGATGTGGCACTAGTGATCTTCTTTGCATTGGACCATCATCATCATGATCTTGATCACTTGTTGCACTATCTTCTCTTGTTTCTTGATCATCTTGTTGATCTTCTACTTGTACTTGGTCTTGATCATTTCCTTGATGTTGATCATGAGCTTGATGTGTATTCCCATCACTCGGATTAGTAGGTGCGGAAGCTTCACCACATGCATTTTCATGCACATGATAAATAGTTGAGTCAAGAGGGGAATACATAATTGAATCCTCTTCTTCATCTTGTGTCTCCTTGGGCTTTACATCACCGATGGCAAGCTTCTTGATTGCTTCACTTGGAGGAACATCTTTACCTACAAGCTCATCATTGACTTGCTCCTTTTGAGAGCCATCAGATTCATCAAAGGACACGTCTACCGTTAGTTCAATATTGCCGGTGACATTATTGAACACACGATATCCATGTTCGTTAGTACCATAACCAAGTAGAAAACTTTCATGTACCTTTGGTGCAAACTTTGAGCTTTTGGTTCTCTTATTAAGTATGAAACACTTGCAACCAAAAACTCTAAAATAGTGCACCTTAGGTTTGTTACCGGTTAGAAGCTCATATGGAGTCTTGTTCCGAAGCTTGTGAAGATATAGGCGGTTGATGGCATGACAAGCGGTGTTAACCGCCTCCGCCCAATAATTGCGTGGAGTCTTGTACTCATCCAACATTGATCTTGCGGCTTCAATGAGAGTTCGATTCTTTCTCTGCACAACACCATTTTGTTGTGGAGTGTATGGAACCGAGAACTCATGCTTGATGCCTTCTTCATCTAGATAGGCTTCAATGTTGGTGTTCCTAAACTCCGTTCCATTGTCACTTCTAACTCTCTTGATCTTCACCTCAAACTCATTTTGTGCTCTTCTTGCAAACTTCTTGAAGATGCCTTGTGTTTCACTTTTATCTACTATAAAGAACACCCAAGTGAAACGAGAATAATCATCAACAATTACTAGTCCATATTTGTTACCGCCAATGCTTTGGTAAGCGACGGGTCCAAATAGGTCCATGTGAAGTAGCTCCAATGGTCTTGTGGTTGATACAACATTCTTGATTGGATGCTTTGCTCCTACTTGCTTTCCGGCTTGGCATGCACTGCAAATTCTATCTTTCTCAAATGAAACATTTGTTAGTCTAAGAATGTGCTCGCCTCTTTGAAGTTGGGCCAAGTTCCTCATCCCAACATGTGCTAGCCGGCGATGCCAAAGCCAACCCATGCTAGATTTTGCCATTAAACAAGTCTCGGGCTCAACCTTATTAGTTGTGAAATCAACTAGATAAAGTTTGCCTTTCAAACGACCCGTAAATGCAATAGAGGAATCCCTTCTTCTATAGACGGTCACACCCTTATCCGTGAAGAGACAATCGTAACCCATTTCACAAAGTTGAGAAACGGATAACAAATTGTAACTTAACGAATGCACAAGTAAAACATTCGAAATAGAATTTTTGGTTGAGATAGCAATTTTACCCAAACCGAGCACTTCTCCTTTACCATTGTCGCCAAACACAATGTTTTCACATGAATCATGATTTGGTTGAAATGAGGTGAACATGTTCTTTGCTCCGGTCATATGATTGGTGCATCCATTATCCAACACCCAACTTGTTCCATCGGAGGCATATTCCTACAAAAATAAATCAAGTTCTTGTTTTAGGTACCCAAATGGATTTGGGTCCTAGGGGGTTAGTAACATAAATTTTAGGCACCCAAACACTCCTCATGATTTCCCTCTTCTTGAGTACACCAACATACTTCACAACTATCTTGCCATCTTTACCCCAACAACACATGTAATCACTAGCATAGGTTCGTGAGATGGGCACTTGTTGCTTGGGTTGTTCCACTTGTATCTTTTTGTTGGACTTGTCATTTGCAAGCGGAGTAGATGGACTTGTGACCTTGTTTGCCTTGTTTATGAGCTCAAAGAGAGGAACTCCCTTGTTGAACCTCACACAAGGCACTCCATTGATCATGTTTCTTCCATTGGCTTTGCCATTATACTTACTAAAACCAACTCCTTCCTTGATGGATGGATGCCTTGCGAACTTGAGAGTGAGCCTTGATTGTTGGTCTTTGCACTTGCAACCATTTCTCAATATCATGTTTAACCTATGAATCTCCTTGTCCTTCTTTGCTATTTCAACAAGGTTAGTTGCATATGCATTTATATCAACATTTTGACACCTTTTACAACTTTTACTTGTTGATGTGCTAGAGTCATCGGAAACCTTGGAAGAGGTTGAGGGGCTATTGCAAAGAGCATTATAGCTTAGCTCAAGTTTTTGATACTTTTCTTGTAAGCTTGTGAGGCTTTCTTGAGCTATGCTATACTTGTTCTTTACATTAGCAATTAAGTCATTGGCCGTGGTACACTCCTTTGTCAACCTCTTAATAGAGTCATTGGCTAAGGATAGTTCTACGGTCAATTTCTCAACTTTCAACCTTTCTTCGGTTAGAGAAGCTTCAAGTGCAAGATTCTTTTCTCTTTCTTGCGAAATCAAATCACCTTGCATTTCAAGACTTTCATTCCGACTTTCTAATTTCATTAGCAATTTGATTATTTTGTTGCCTCCTTTCTTACCAAATTTTATTATCAAATTCCTTTTATATTCATTCATCTCATCATTTTCATTATCACTATGTTCATCACTTGAGCATGTAGGAGAGTTGTGTGGTACCTTCTCCCCCTTAGCCATAAGGCAAGTTGGAGTGACGTTATCGTCGTCGGAGAGGTTGATGAAGAGCTTGGATGAAGATGAGTTGTTGGTGAAGAAGCTTGGAGAAGATGTCTTGTGAATAGCAATGTTTGCGGCACCCTTCTCCTTGTCCTTCCCTTTAATCTTCTCATCATCACTTGACTCATCACTAGAATACCATTCTTCACCAATGTGTGCTTCACCTCTTTTCTTCCTTCTATTCTTCTTGTCATCATCTTTGTTGGACTTGTTCTTCTCTTTGTTTTGCGGACAATCGGCAATGAAATGATCATGGGCACCACACTTGTAGCAAACTCTTTTCTTATTTCTTTTACTTCCATCACCATAGCTCTTCCTTGACATCCTTCTTCTCATGAATCTTTTGAAGTTCTTGACAAGGAGAGCGGCTTCATCATCGGAATCATCATCTTCTTCACTTGAGCTATCATCATTGTACTTCTTTCTTCTTTCTTGAGTTAATGCATGTTCATGATTTGCCTTGAGAGCCACACATTTCTTGTTGCTTGTTTCTTGTGATTGATCTTCAATAGCTTCATCATCAAGGACTTCATGGTGCTTTATCTTTGCTAGCATCTCATGTGGTGTCATCTTCTCATAGTTTGGCCTTTCCATGATGATTGCCGCAAGTGTCTTGTTCTTGACCCTATATGCTCTCAATAACTTTCTTGCCGCCGAGTTGTCATCCCACTTTTCATCACCTAGTGCTCTTATCTTGTTGATCAAGGTCATGTATCTATCAAACATTTGTTGAGTGGTCTCTCCGCTCTTGATAGAGAAATTTTCAATCTTCCCATGTAGTAACTCAATGTTGCACTTTCTCACACTTTCATCACCTTCATATGATACTCTAAGTGTATCCCAAATCATCTTGGCATTTTCAATTCCATGCACTTTGTTGCTTTCTTCGGGCTTGAGCATTAAGATGGAAATCATGTACATCTTGAGGAGTGATTTCACCATCTACTTCCGGAGGTTGAATGCCAATACTCACTATCTCCCAACACCTTGCCGCAATGAGATGCATCTTCATCTTGTGTGCCCAATCATTATAGTTGATCCCATCAAACGACGGTGGCTTCCCAAGATTGATGTGTGGCATTTGATTCACATTGGTCTTGTTCAATAGATTGTAGTCAAAGGATGTAGCGGTGAACCCTCTTGGTGTCTTGTCACCTTCTTGATCTTTCTCTTCTTCATTTGCACCACCTTTTGAGTTTGATGTACTAGATTGCTTCTCATTCTTGTTGCTCAAGGCTACCTTCAAGCTCTCAATCTCTTCTCTCATCTTGCTCATTTGCTCTTCAAAGTGCTTGGCTTGATTTTCCAATAATTTTTCTGCTATCTTCTCGGCGAATTGGGTCATTTGAGCTTCACTTATCTTTGACATTGTGTTCCCTCACGAGGTGAAGCGCTAACACGAGGGTTAGGCTCCGATACCAATTGAAAGGATCTACAATGCCTAGAGGGGGGTGAATAGGCATAGTATAAAACCTGAAACTCAAACTCAATTGAAAAGTGAGAACAGAGACCGGTACTACCGAGATTGTACCGGTACTACCGATACCTGTCGGTAGTACCGATGAAATCCGTCGGTACTACCGGTCAAGAACAGATAGCTACAAAACCAAGATTAACTACAGAGTAAGTTTAGATCTATGCTATACCAAACCACCCAAGTGTATGTAGAGTTCCTTGCAACCTTCACCCTAACTTGAATCACCACCAAATCGTAGATCGGGCCTCCAAACCTAAGAACAAGGTAGAGAGAGAAAGAGCACGGTCGAAGCCGTGACACCACAAGTAGACACAACAACAAAGAGAGCAAGGGACAAGTTATTTATCCCGAGGTTCGGTCAATCCACAAAGGAAGGCCTACTCCTCGTTGTTGAGGTGACCACAAAGGTCGGAGTCTATTTCACCTCCTTTCCTCACTCAAGGTTACCACAAAGGTCACTTGAGTTTCTTCACTAGAATCTTGGGGTGATACAAACACTTCGGGGAGCCCTCACAAATGAATCAAACCGGGCTCTCCTGAAGAACGCCTAGCCGCCTAGGGTTCCAAGAACCCAAGAGTAACAAATGCAAAGCAAAGCCGGCTAGAGGGAGGAATCAAGTGCTCAAACAATGGATTTAAGTTTTTCTCACTCGAATCTCACTTCTCAACTTGAAACTTGCAATGGATTGAGCTATGAGCAATGAATATGTGTGAGAGAGAGTGGGAGAGCAAGAGAGAGCTGTTGTCTCGGGTTGGTAGGCAATAAAATGAAGTGGGTTACGTTCTAAAGAAGAGGGAAGAAGTATTTATACTTCCTCCGTCTGGGAGCTACCGGTACTACCGATTCCTACCGGTAGTACCGATGCTACCTCAGCAGATCGAACGTTAAAAGTCTGACACACGCACTGCACGAGGCCCCAACGGTAGAAAAGTTTGTCAGTCAAGTTGACTTGACCGGTACTACCGATACAACAGTCAACCTACTACCGAAGTACAGTCGTTACTACCGATCCAGACCCTGAGTAACTGATTGGGCAAAGTCCTACCGGTACTACCGGTCAAGGACCGGTACTACCGCTCTGGAACCGGTACTACCGGATTAAAATCCGGTACTACCGAAATATAGTTACTCAAACCCGAGAGCAGCGAGTTGGCTGGGAGGAGTCTTGGCGCTAAGTCCTACCGGTACTACCGATTCAGAGTCGGTACTACCGGTTCAACATCGGTACTACCGGATTAAAATCCGGTACTACCGGAATAAACTTTTCTGGAACCCGAGAGCAAGCAGTTCGCTGGAGAGGATCCTGCTCTAAGTGCTACCGGTACTACCGGTCAAAGACCGGTACTACCGATTCTCCAGGGGCAGAACAGGATAGGGCAGTGCACAAGTGTGTGAAGGTGTCTCTCAAGCATGTTTGTTTAAGTCAATGTTTGAGCACTTTAAACCTTCTACTAGTCAACTAGCTATGCATCCCTCTTGATAGTGCGGTAGTCCTATACTCAATAAAAGATAAAACTTGCTAAATTATGAGTAAAGATCACCAAGTAACTTGGTCAAGTTGGAGGGGTGCTGTTTCACCGAATATTTCAATTTGCTCATTCATATGGACTAACACCTGCACATAATCTTGATAAAACCGTTAGTCCCTAATTTGATTGTCATTAATCACCAAAATCCCACATAGGGGGCGAATGCTCTTACAGGCAATCACCAAGAGAATAGATGAAATCCGCAGCAACAACGATCACAAGTGCCCAAAGATGATCTAGATAAACACAATGCACTTGGATCACTCCTTAGCTCACTATGGATGAGAATCAAGGTCTAGAGTGAGTGAGAGAGGCTTGGGAGGCTGAAGAGATGCTTAGCAATGAGTGAAATGCGCAAGAGAGCTCCCAAAGACCGTTTGATTGGCTATTTATAGGTGAGGGTGAAAAACTATCCGTTTTATAATTTCTGCGTGCACACCGGACGCTAATTATAGTTGCACCGGACGCGTTCGGTGGTTGTCTGGTGTACCGCTCGCTGCCACGTGTACTAACCGTTTGAATCTTCCCGCAGCGCGCCAACGCACCGGACGCTCGAACCCCGCGTCCGGTGGTTGTCCGATGCTTACTCAGAGTAAAGCCAGAGAGCAAACAGTAGCATTGGACACGTCCGTGTTAGTGCGTAAAGTGTCCGGTGCTCTCTCTCAGTCAGAGAAGCACAGTTGCACCGGACGCTCTGAAAGTAGCACCGGACGCGCGTTCCAGCTTCCGATACTCGCTGCAGAGAGGTTCTAGAGAGGCTCTGGCACCCACTGGACAAGCCCAGCGTCCGGTGCATCTCTGAGAGCTGTTTTTGCCCTCTCTACAACTACCTTGCTTTTAGGTGCTAACAACCAAGTGTATAAGCATTTAGACACGAGTGTTAGCTTGATTTTAAGTCACTTTGCAAGGTTTTAGGTTAGTGCTCTAGATCTAAATGCATATGCTCAACTAAATCAATCTAGGGGCACTTGATGACCGAAATTGTATCGAATTTCTTCCCTCTTAATAGTACGGTCATCTAACCTAAATGTGATCACACTCTCTATAGTGTTTTGATCACCAAAATGAAAAGAGCCCTATTGATATACCTTTGCCTTGAACTCCATCCAATTCACTAAGTGTAGAAGCATTTGATCTTTATGTTGATGGACTTACACCAGAGACTTGGATGCCTTCATTGCTTCCCACTAGATCTTCTAATCATACTTGTAATCACAACACTTAACCACATGGTTAGTTACTATGTATCATCAATTAACCAAAACCAAACATAGAGCTTTCAACCGGCTAGCAAATGCAGCCATGCAAGGCCCCTTGGTAAAATGGGCTCCTCCTTTTCTATGGGAATTAAATTGGTCCGTCAGACCAGCTTTGCATGCCTAACGTGTCATTTTCTCAAAAAAAAAAACTGTGTCATGCGTGAAACTCGCCCATGAACCAGCTAGAGTTATGTGTCGTGGAATCCAGTAGTATAGTTAAAGTAAAATGCTTTATGTCATTTTTGTTACTAACCTCTTCCTCCAGTGATTTTGTAGAATATTTATTAGACTATTCACCCCTTGTAGCCATCTAGGATCTTTCTCCGGCGTTGTCAGTCATGGGGCCAATTCAGCCAGCAGCGTGGGTAGAAGGGCAGCCGTCAAGGGTAGAAGGGCGGCCGTCGCTGGCACATGTGCCGCTGATGCGGGCAAAGGCGTGGCAGGCGGGTCTAGGGCACAGGCTGCCCTGGGGCATCCGGATCCTCCATGGTGGCGTGACGAGGAAGGGATCAGGCGGCATGGAAATGAAACGTCCGGCTTTTTCCATGAACCATACGGAAGGGTAAAAACAGTGGTGGATCCAGAAACAGACCAAAGGGGGGGGGGCTAAATAACATAGGTCGGTTAGGGCTAGCGGCATTGGTCGGTGGCTGGCTAGCCCCGGGCCGTCCGTCCTCCCTGCCTGCAGGCCGCCGGGCTCCGGATGAAGGAGCAGAGGGCGGAAGGGGCGGCGCGCGCAGGCGAGCCGCGAGGCGACCGCGCGAAGCTGCGCTGCGGCGGTGGCGAGGCGTGATGTTGCGTGAGAAGAATCATAGAAGTCAGCTGCTCTACTGATGCAGTAATTGACTAACCTAGGCACATCCTCACTCTGTCCCAAAATCGATGTTGCTATGGGATGCGTGCGGGTCAAATTTTCTCAACGTTGACTAAGTTTATAGAAAATACGTGCAACATTTATACCTTCAAATAAATTTATTATGAAAGTATATATATTCAACGATCTATCTAATGATACTAATTATATAATATAGATATTAATATCTACTATATATATATTTGGTCAAATACTAGAAGTTTTTGGCTTCTTAAGAAGTGAGAATGACATTTATTTTAGAACGAAGAAAGAGTACAGATTATATTTTAGGCTTGGCTTAAATAGAAACTGAAAACTAGCAATAAAAAAATTTGCCCCCCCCCCCCCCCCCCCCCCCCGCGATCCGCCATTGGGTAAAAAGGTCCATCTAGGTGACAAAAATACATGTTTAATGATGAGAAAAGGGAGAAAATACACCAAATATCAAGTAAATCAAGAGGTCAAAGTTTGGAGGATTATTTTTACGTAGTCAACGTGTGGAGTGCCAAATTTGCAAAGCGCATCGTTTGGAGTCCTAAAAATACAATTATCTTATTGGCCAGCCATCTTTAAATGATTAACCCATACAATCTCAATGCATGTTTTAACAATTATTAGGGGATAGGAGTACACATTTAACATCTTGGTATGATTTCTTCATGCGCTAGCTGGCGCTGCTCCAGCAGGCTGCGGGCAGATAGGGTTGCAAGCGGGGCAATGGGCCATTCATTCTTTATGCGTCCTGAAACAGGTATTCTTGTCCACCTTCTGGCAGCAGAAACATAATTTGTCGTGGAGACACATTGTTGTATACGCAGAATAGGAGATGAACCTTGCCCTCATTGCCTGATATACTTGATGCAGTGGAGTTTACTGTACCTTCGAATTCGGCCACCAGTAGCTTGCTGCTGCGGCCTACAAATTGCAGCAATAATGCAGTCATCGTCAGACAAATTCAAAAATATATTCAATGGCAAGCCACACAGATGATCCAGGACAATTTCGCAAGGAAACTGAAAATGAGCGAGACACATAATGAATTCATGATGAGGACGAGGAATGAAGATGATGACTTGATGAGTAAATAAAATAAGTAATTACCTCCTATCACAGGCAATGCAAGATATAGACATCCAAACAGCAATGCGAAAAATGTGGTCATCGCGCAAACGTGATCGCTACCACTGCTGCTCATGTTGGATCTTAGTATAGTATGCGCCGAGCTCTTTGCAGAAGTCACAATGAGTGAGTATGATGTGTTAGCAATCAGCATTGGATTCGATGCCTCCATCAACATACATATATAGAGAAAAATAAAGAATTTTATATATTATTAATTGGGATATATATTTGCTCATTTATTTGGTTGCTACACATATAATGGTAAATATGGAGATCAGGTTAGATTTGGCTGTCTGGGTAACTTCCATATTTAGATCAATTTGAATATATTTGCCAGGAGTAGCTATTTGATCTATCTTGTAATGTTTAGATCAATTTGAATATATTCGCCAGGAGATCTACCGCCAACAGTGGAGCTGTAGTTGGAGATTAAATTAAATGCACATATATACTACTAATAATATAATGATAAATTTTGTTCCACTCTTTTGTAGCATTATTTTCTTTCCCCTCCCAAACTATCATACCTCTGAATAAAATGGTAAATTTAGTAGCATTGCGACGCCGTCACCATCGTTGTAGACAACGAGCACATGGCGCGTGCAGTCCTGCCACTCCATGTCCCGTCGTAAATTTTCTGTTGGTTGAACGAAACCTGATAGAGAAATTGGTTTATTCTATTGATTTCTAGATTATTCGTCGAGCTACAAACAGAAGATTGAATAATTTTTCTATCGGTTGGTCTTATATCGACAGGAATTTTTTAGTTTCCAGTAGTACGTGGCCATTTCGATGACCATATTCTCGGCATAGGCACGGATGTCACTGCCGTCAGCAAGCGACCCATGGATCTACGCCTGACGACGAGGCCCTCAATGCCGTGTGCAAGCGTCCACTGAGGGGACATGTGAAAGAAAAAATAAAAAGAGGTAGGTTTCCAACAATTACAGAAATATACAAAGGGGTATGGATATCAAATAAACAACTTAAAATGTTTAGGATCCAAAAATACAATTTGAGAGTTGATTAATTGACCTAAATGATACCCCTTCAAAAGTTGGTGGACCTCCGTACGTTACATTTTACTCTTATATTATTAAGAAGTCATGCATTATTGCGTGTCATACCAAATTTCCTCTCATATAAAATTCCCAATCCTATCCAACATGAAAACAAGCACCAATGAGCGGAACCTGTCATCCAGAGCAAATAATGACAAATAGATTACTAAGATGGCTTAGAAACAAGGCATACGATCTCGATGCATATTTTAAACAATATTATTATTAGGAGTACAACACTCGATCGGTCGATTTTGCTGATGAATCAATTCTTCATGCGCTATATATAAATAAATATATTAGCTAGTCATTGCCCGGTCCAGACAGCGGGGGTTGCAGGCGGGGCAATGGGCCTGGCATTCTTCGAACGACTCGAAACAGCTAGGCGGGTTGTGCACCCTTTGGCAGCAGTAGCACTTGGTGCGAAGACACAAGAACTGAAATGTGCAGAATTTAAGATAAATCTTGCTCCTATCGCCTGATGAAGTGGAGTCGTTCACTGTAGCAGAAACCATATCCTTGCCACTTGTCTTGGTAGCAAGGGCGCCAACTGTATCTTCGGCCCTCAGTAGCTTGTTGCTGCGGCCTAAAAATTGCAGCCGTAATGCAGTCATCACTCATCAGTAACGAGCGCACACATATATTCAGAAATTCAAATATTCAACGCCAAGCCACATATAAATGATCCATGACAATTCTACATATTATAAAGCAAAACCCCACTAAAAATTTTCTTTAATGCAATCCATCCATATCATCCCTAATTAATTACAAAAAATATCCGCATCATCTATAGGTGTAATATTTTTAATCTTTAATCTATTAACATAAAGTCATCTACATATGCTATATTCTAGTGGGTGCTGCTGTAATATGCTGGGCTCTTTGGCTGACCCGTAATAATGTTGTATTTAATAAAACCACACTACCGTTGCAGGTGTTATTCAGAGCGACATACTGGATCCGCTTTTGGTCGCTGCTTCAAAAGGAGAAAGCTCATCATATGTTGATGCTGGGATGCAGGACTCTTGAGACAGCCGCAATGAAAGTGTTTTCTACACACGGCTGGAGATTTAGCAATAGAATTGCTATCTAGTTGTTTCCTTCATTCAAACTGTTTGACTCAGTATGTTGCAAAAATTTGTGTTTGAGTTACATCAAGTTTCTTGTTTCGAGTTGAGTTTTGAGTCTGTGATAATGAACAGCTATATGCATTGATCAATGCAGAGTCTGGGATATTGATATATTCCCTCTTAAAAAAAAACTATATTCTTATATAATGTGATCAAATATTCTATTGATTTTTCTCCTGTTAGCTTACTGAATTTCTACCATATCGAGTACAATAAAATAACATGAAAGATAAATTAACATATATATATACACACACACATTATAATAATGCTACGTATAAAATTGATTTAATTTTAAGAAAATCTCATGACAACGCGCATGCTTCTAATTCCCAACGAAACAAAACACACATATCATGAGGACAGGTAAAATGGACTAGTTACCTGTCACAGGCAAGGCAAGACATCCAAAGAGCAATGCCAAAAATGCGGTCATCGCACAAAGGTGACCCCTACGACTGCTCATCATGTTGGATCTTAATATGGTACGTGCCGAGCGAAAATGAGTGAGTACTGCTATAGTAATCAGCATTGGTCTCAATGCCTCAATCAATATACATATATAGACAGAGATACAAAATCTTATAGGCATTATTAATTCGGATATATATAAATATATTGTTCATTTATTTGGTTACAAAATATATTGGAAAATACGGGGCAGAGACCATGTTAGAATTGGCTGTTTGGGTAACTTGCGTCTATATATTTATTAGCAATATTTGATCTATCTTGTAATGTTTAGATCAATTTGAATCTGATGCCAACATTAGAGTTGTAGATGGAGCTGAAATTAAATGCACATATATCAACATTAGACATTGCTAATCCATGAGCACCTAAGCCGACAAGAGTGCAAAGTCCTAAATCACCACCAAGACAAGCTTCTTAGGTCTAACTCAACCCAAAAATTAGTAATGTTAGGCGAGGGGTGCCGTAGGCCCTAAGTCTTGTTAGAGTACGCGGCTGATTTGACTCGGCTCACTATACCAACGAGTTGGCGCCCCTCGGGTTCAGGTCCACCGAAGCCCACAACATACCAAGACTTTGGACCAAATCCAACCCCAAAAGACTTATCTGATAGGTGAGGGTTGCGTCCGCCTTATATGTTGTGCTCCCCCACCACCAGTTACTGATGTGGGACAAAACCTAGCTAACACAAATAACCTAATGAAGAAAGTAACAAGCATCATCTTTATCTTCGAGTGATTGCATTTTGAGTGTCACATTAAACTTGGTCATGTGAGATAACAATTAAACAATTTACGGTTACATAATTCATAGCTTATGGTTAATTAGCCTCTTTCATTGTTTTTTGAATTAGAACATTTATTTAATTTTAGGACTAAGAGCATCTCCAATAGTATTACAAAAATTCTCCCCAAAACTATTAGTTTTCCAAATCGCCAAAAAAGTATCGGAAGCACCAAAAGATGAGTTTATCCGACAGCTTCCAAAAAACCACTCATAAAAAGTAAAAAAAATGGACCCAATGGCATTTTCGTAAATACCATCGTCTCTTTCGTAAGAACAAGACAAGATATACACAGACCTTGCGTTCTTACTACTGCTGCCCTGATTATTCACGCCTGTACTACCTGATTATTCGATCGTCAGGCTAATCGTGTCGCTGTCCCAATGTATATGTCCTCTCGCACGAGGCACACGAGGGAGAGAGAGACGTCGCATGCACGAGGAGGATACGCGTGGGGAGGTTATTTTCCAAGTTCCAAACAGCTCTTATATCATACTGCCTAAGAACTTGTATTAAGATGGTGCATATAAATTAGTATATAAACTTTTTCGAAATGGAGCTAAAACTGTTAATACTTGTTAGTGTATTGGGCTACGGGTTCCCTCGGCACCAGGAGACATATATATAAGCCTAACCAGAATGGGTGACGTGAGTCTGCCAAGGAAGCCCAAGCCGATACTGACGGATGCAGAATAGGATCGACAGGGGGGTTCTCTTCTTCCTTATCTCTTTCTCTAGCCATTTTTCTTTTTTCCTTCACCTCTTTTTCATCCCCATCCTCACCGTATCCACTAGTACAGAAAAGCTCTATACAGACGGTTGCAAAGATATTTTTACAGGCTTTTTTTAAACCGTCAGTGAAAAAGGCCAGTACAAATCATAGGCGGTGGTTTAGAAAACCGCCAGTACAAATCGATTTGTACTGACGGTTATCTTAACCAAACCGCCAGTACAAATAGGTTTGTACTGGCGATTTCCTTAGCAAACCGTCAGTATAAATCGGTTGTACTGGCGGTTTTCTTAGCAAACCGCCAGTACAAATATTTTTCGGAAAAATAAAAGTCGGGCTAAAAAAACAGAGAAATTTTTTTTTAAATAAGCAGAGGCAGCCAGCTCCCGCCGTCTCCGTTGAAGTCGCAAGTCGCGGTATTTTTCACGTAAAATTCGCGCGCTACGCGGCCGGCGGGATTCGGACCTGCAACCTGTGCTTCGCGCGTACCCCCTCTAACCACTCCACCCATAGTTCACTTGTGTCTAAATAATATTAGGTTCGCCACATATTGTTACGTAACCGATAGAAAACTAATTATTTGGGGTCCTAAACGAAGTCAAATAAAAAAATTGTCAACTACAAAGTTGCATAACTTTTTGAGATCTACAACTTTAATGTACATAGTTTTTTCATCCGAGGCTTTTTTCAAAAAGTCAAAATTCAAATTTCAAACTTTGACCGTATTTTACGTCAATAAGATGATTTCAAATAAAAAAATTTCAACTACAAAGTTTCATAACTTTTCGAGATCTATAACTTTTATATAGACAGTTTTTTTATTTGAAGTCATTTGAAAAAAATCAAATTTTTAAAATTGGCATCGATTTGTACAGGCGGTTCACTTAAGAAACCGCCTGTAGAAATCGATTTCTACGTGCGGTTTTCTTAAGGAACCACCTGTAGAAATGCCCCCATTTCTACAGGCGGTTGTGCATTTCTACAGGCGGTTTTAGATTTGGACCCATCATTTGATTTCCAGTGACGTCCGATAATCAAAACCGCCTGTAGAAATAAAAGCGTGGCGCCTGCGTAGAGCTTTTGTGTACTAGTGATCTCTATTGATGCATCAACTGTAGGGGAGCTGGAGCCCCCCCTCCCCAACCCGCTTTGGATCTGCCACTACAAGCCGGACAGGGTGTATCGACTGCTTACAATGTAGAAAGTAAGAGGTATCGCCAGATAGACTGAGAACCAAGCAAATCATATCATGTCGATGTGATCGGATCCAATATAGTCAGAACTATACAAGGAGAGGTAGCTAGTTAGGAGAGACTCATTCAAAGAGTTGCTTCAACATTCATTGTTAGATGCTAGCTAGGAACCCTAGACGAACTCATTATAGCGCCCCTTAAACCCGAAGCATAGGATGGCACCATGATTCCTTCAGCAGTCTAGACTTTGTTGCAGATCAATTTGGCGACACGGGCGACGCTACGACGATCCTTTGGGTCTGGAACTTCTTCGCCGATGTCAGTCATGAACACGTCCTCGATCGGGCCATACTGCGACGATTCAGCAGGGCCTAGCTACGGAACAACATATACACTAGTAAAAAAATAGTTTCCACTAACGCTAGTAAATTATTTTTATAGGAAGTTTCTGTTATCGTGCGCATGTAAAAAGAAACACGTGGAGTCAGAATTAGAACCGCCTGTGTAAATGACTTTACACAGGCGTTTTGGTTAAGAAAACCGCTTGTGTAAATGCACCATTTATACAGGCAGTTCATAAAAGAAACCGTCAGTGTAAATATGGTTTACACATGTGGTTTTCTTAACAAAAGCGCCTGTAGAAATATGGCATTTCTACTCTACAGGCGGTTTCTTAAGCGAACCGGCTGTAGAAATCGGTGCCAATTTAAAAATTCGATTTTTTAAATGAGTTCAAATGAAAAAACTGTCTACATGAAAGTTGTAGATCTCGAAAAGTTATGAAACTTTGTAGTTGAATTTTTTTTCATTTGAAATCATCTTTTTGATGTAAATTACAGTCAAATTTTAAAATTTGAAATTTGACTTTTTGATAAAAGCCTCGGATGGAGAAACATTGTACATGAAAGTTGTAGATCTCGAAAAGTTACTCAACTTTATAGTTGACAACTTTTTCATTTGAATTCGTTTAGTGCCTCCAACAATCAATTTACTCTCGGTTTGTTATAATATGTGGGGAGCCGAAGTGGGGTACAGTCACAAGTGAGAGTGTGGTGTAGTGGTAGGGAGAGGTACGCACGAGAGAGAGGTCGCGGGTTCGAATCCCACCGGCCGCGTAGCGCGCGAAAAATACCGCGACTTGCGACTTCGACGGAGGCGGGCGGGCGTTGGCCGGTGGGTCCCTTCCCAGATTTAATTTTTTTTGTTTTGCTATTTTTAAAATGCGATTTTCGGAAAATGATTTGTATAGGCGGTTCTCTTAAGTAACCGCACGTGAAAACATACTTTTCACGGACGGTTCTCTTTACTCAACCGCCTGTCACATGTTTTCACATGCGGTTTTGTAACAACCGTCTGTGCAGAGGATTTATTTTCACAGGCCTTTAGCACTGGCGGCGCTGAAAAACCCCAGTGTAGGAGGATCTGGAACCACATGTACGAACCTTTTTTTTTTTTACTAGTGATACCCACTGCTTTCCTGATCTCGGACTGAGGAACGCAGCGGTAACATACAACACAACAAGCTAGCTTGCTAAGTAGTTTAATTGCACCAACAACAGAACCCAGAAACAAATAACCCATACGGTCTCGATGCAGGTTTAATTTATTTAAACAATCATTAGGAGGACAATGCCCAGTTGATCTTGCTGAATTAATTCTTCATGCGCTACCTAGATTTCGCCGGTTCGCTCCAGGCTGCGGGCAGGTAGGGTTGCAGGCGGGGCAATGGGCCTGGCATTCTTTTTGCGTCTTGAAACAACTTTTCGCATCAGACTTTTGGCAGCAGTAGCAATTGTAGTGAAAACACATGTAGTATTTATATGTGCAGAATATAAGATGATTCTTGCTCCCATCGCCTGATGTAGTTGTGAAGTTGCCACTTGTGTTGTAGGTAGCAGGGCCTACTGTATCCTCGGCCCTCACAAGCTTGTTGCCGCTGTGGCCTACAAATTAATTGTATAGCTATAATAATGCAGTCATCAATATATATGTACGGCCGCCTACAAATTGTAAAAATAATTGACTTCTAGAGTTGTTCTATGTGAAGGCATTTTAAATTTGATTAAAATTTTAAAATACACTGATGGTTATGACAAGAAATTGGTATCACTAGACAAATCATGAAGTATATTTTTATAATGTACTTATTTGATTTTATGCATGTTATATCTTCCGTTAATATTGTTCAAACTTAAGATAGCTTGACTTAGGATGATTCTAGAAATTGAATTATTTTAGCACTGAGGAGTATATGATCCATGACAATAAATCTTGCAGTGAAAGTAAAAATGATATACATCATGACGATAAGGACGAGAAGACGATGATTAAAATTATTAACTAATAATTACCTATCACAGGCAATGCAAGACATCCAAAGAGCAATGCGAAAAATATGGTCATCACGCAAATGAGACCCCTACCACAGCTCCTCATGTTGGATCTCAATATAGTATGTGCCGAGCTCTTGCTTGAGCACCGATGAGTGAGGTAGTGTGTTAGCAATCAGCATTAGCTAGCCTCAATGCCTCAATCAATATAGAGAGAGAGAAATATAAAATTTTAGAAATTAATTGGGATATATATTTGCTCTTTTATTTGGTCGCTACATATATTGGTAAAAAATATGGAGATCAGGTTAGCTAGATTTGTTTCTGGCAACTCGCGTACATATTTATTAATTACTTGATCTATCCTTTATTGTTTAGATAGATCAATTTGAATATATTTGCCAGGAGTGGAGCTGTGGATTTGGAACTGAAATTAAATGCACATATACTGTCAATCATTATTGCGCCCCATACAAAACATGGAGACCAGTTTAGCTAGATTTGGTTGTGGTAACTTGCGTATATATTTATTAATTACTTGATCTATCATATATTGTTTAGATCAATTTGAATATATTTGCCAAGAGTGGAGTGGTACGGTGGATTTGGAGCTGAAATTAAATGCACATATATTATCAATCATTATTGCGCGCCATACAAAATTTCCTCTATTCTGGGCTGCCTTGGGTGTCAATATTTTAGGAGGCGGACTTTATAACATGCATGTTTGAAAATCGATTTAGGTAGGCGGGCTTTTAAAGATGACCACCTCCAAAAATAAACTAATAAAATTAACTC
This sequence comes from Eremochloa ophiuroides, assembly GCA_038502445.1. Lineage (NCBI taxonomy): Eukaryota > Viridiplantae > Streptophyta > Magnoliopsida > Poales > Poaceae > Eremochloa > Eremochloa ophiuroides. The sequence goes on along the minus strand of JAHLJS010000166.1, from coordinate 25,068 downwards.
AGCCCTGACTCAACTTGGTTTTGCCACTTGTTCACATGATCGGACTCAACTACGAATGTCACCGGCAGAGCATGAAAGTGTTTTTACTACTCCCTCTATTTTAAATTATAGAAGTGTTGAATTTATTAGACTAACCTATCACTGGACCACATCCACATGTACATCGGCAACTTCGGAGGGATGTTTTATGGTGCTTGGTTCTTCTTTATGATAAATTTCTCAACTGCTCGGCTCCTAGAGCCTCGTCAGTGTCTCAGCGATTGGCTCGCCTCGCGCTTTTACCCTTGCTGATCCACCGCCATCTCCCTCACGCGCTTCATGAAGCTCTGCGCTTCATCTGCCTGCAGCTGAACAGAGTACCCCCTGGCCGGTAATCTGCTTGTGATGCCTGATTTCGAGATCCATGCATGAATTGTTGGTATGGAGATCTCAAGCAAATCATCAAATAGGCTTCCTACCGAGTTCCATGATGTCATGCGTAAGCTCCTAGGTGGCGAGGCACGACAGCGTGCCTCGCTAAGAAGCAAGCATTTCCAATCCATTGCCGATGAATCCACAACAGGCTAGATTTGTGAAGTTATCATATAGATCAGACGAGCACAATATCATTGCTACACAAAATTATCACTTTACCCTTCACAATTTAATTAAATATGGTTCTAGGCCCACTGAATTTTGGTTCTGGCCCACAACTTAAGTTCCTCTTAGTAGGTTCTTTCTATTCCTTAACCATCCATTTAACTTGATTTAGTTAAATGGATGACTCTTATTATTCCTAAGCACCGTAAAATTCCTCTTTATTAAAAAAAAACATTAGGACGGAGGACAATGCCCGATCGATCATTGCTGAATTAATTCTTCATGCACTAGCTAGCTGTTGCCCGGTCCAGGCTACGGGCAGATAGGGTTGCAGGCAGGGCAATGGGCCTGGCATTCTTTTTGTGTCATAAAACAGCTTCTCACGTCCGACTTTTGGCAGCAGAAGCAATTGTCGTGAAAACAAAAGTAGGATTTATACGTGCAGAATTTAAGAGAAATCTTGCTCCCGTCGCCTGATGTAGTTGTGGAGTTCACTGTAGAAGCATTGTTATTGCCACTTGTGTTGGTAGCAAGGCCAACTACTGTATCTTCGGCCCTCAGAAGCTTGCTGCCGCCGCGGCCTACAAATCAATTGCAGTAATAATAGTAATGCAGCCATCAGTATGTGCGGCCGCCTACAAACTGCCAAATTAATTCAACTTTTAGGGATTCAGAGTAGTTCTGAGTTAAGCTACTCTAAAATTGACTTTTAGAGTATATGATCCATGACAATTAATTTCACAGGAAAAGTAAAATCAAGAGCTAGACAACATGATGATAAGGACGAGAAGACGATGATTAAAAATTAACTAATAATTACCTATCACAGGCAATGCAAGACATCCAAGCAATGCAAAAAATATGGTCATCACGCAAATGTGACCCCTACCGCTGGTCCTCATGTTGGATCTTAATATAGTATATGCCGAGCTCTTGCTTGAGCTCCGATCGATGAGTGAGTAATAGCAATCAGGCTCCATATATATATATAGAGAGAGGAAAATATAAAATTTTAGACTTTATATATTTTGGCTCATTTATTTGGTTGGTACATATATTGGAAAAAAAATTACGGACATCGGGTTAGCTAGATTTGGCTGTCTTTTTTTAGATAAGGAACTAGAATTGGCTGCCCTGGGTAACTTGCGTATATATTTATTTATTAATTACTTGATCTATCTTATATGTTTAGATCAATTTGAATATATTTGCCAGGAATGGCTGTTATTTGAAGCTCAAACTAAATGCACACATATTGTCAATCATTATTGGGCGCCATACAAAATTTCCTCTCATATAGTATATGTATGTACACTATTAACTTAATTCAGCCCTGACTCTTAGGTTGATTTTACTAGTTCACATGATCGGACTCAACCGCCAATGTCACTGGCACTGGCAGAGCATGAAAGAGTGTTTTTGTTGCTCCATCTATTTCAAATTATAAAATAGTTTGGATTTTCTAAATACATAGTCTTTTGTATGCGCTTTATATATATATATATATATATATATATATATATATATATATATATATATATACACTGTCCAAATGCATATATAGTAAAGGCAAAATATATTTAGAAAACCAAAAACATCTTATAATCTGAAAATAAACTGAAATGGAGGGAGTACATTGTTAGGAGTGAGATGAGGACGAGGATTACGGGTGGATCCGCTAGCTGTAAAAGATACAAGAGAGAGAGAGGGATGCTTGAAGAGATGGAAAAGAGCTAATGGTCTCTTTATATAGATGACTAGGAAGAAAAGATGAACAAGAGGCATAAAGTTTTGACTGGTGGGACACACTATCACACTGAGAAAATGACATTTAGAAATGACCCATTACTAGGGACTATTTCGCAAAGGCTAGCTATCAGATCACCCACCTCCCTATGTGAATCACTTCCATCTGAACAAAAGAAGGGGCAGACCATCACTATTAGATTCAAATGAGCAAGAATCGATCTATCACAAGAACACAATCATGTCGTGAGACCATATTACATTAATTCCGGAGCTTTATTATCGTCTACTACAATATTACTCACATGGATCAAGCAATTAAGCCATGAGTATAGATTGCAAATGGCATTCCGGAACTTGAGTCTCTCTTTGGACATTATGCAATCTACCGTCTAATATTTGGACGGCTGTGTCTGGAGGCCGAACCCAAACGGGAACAATGGATCGTAGTGCGTATCGCCGACGTTCATGGGCAGCTGATCCACCGACCGGAACCACGTCCTCGACAGCTTCCCCGTGAATCCGTAGTCGCCGAACAGCACGTCGCTGACGCCCTGCCCCTCCGTCCCCGGCAGCCACGCCGCCACCAGCGCGTCGACGTCGTCGATGAACGGCTCCACCACCAGCGGCCGACCGGAGACGAGCACGACGACGCACCTGACGCTGCGGCACACGTTCCGGATGACGTCCGGCCCGGGCGCAGGGACGGTCAGGTTCAGGTTGTCGCCGAACGTCTCGGCGTAGGGAGGCTCGCCGGCGACGACGACGGCGTAGTCGAACCGGGCCTTGTTCTGCTGGAGGAAGCCGGCGTCGGGGTTCTCGGAATAGACGACGTCCGTGCCGGGGGCGACGGCGCGCCTGATGCCGTCGAGGATCGTGGTCCCGGCGGTGAAGTTGTTCCCCGTGAGGCCCTGCCAGGTGATGGTCCAGCCGCCGCACTGGCTGCCGAGGTCGTCGGCGTGGCTGCCGGCGACCAGGACGCTGCTGCCGCCGGAGGAGGGCTTCTTGGGCAGCGGCAGCAGCGGCTTGCCGCCGGGCTTGCCGTTCTTGAGGAGGACGAGGGACTTGCGCACGGCCTCGCGTGCCAGGTCGCGGTGCTCCTGCTTGCCGAGCTCGCCGACGTGGCTGGTGTCGGCGTAGGGGTTCTCGAAGAGGCCCATGGTGAACTTGACGCGGAGGATGCGGCGGACGGCGTCGTCGATGCGGCTCATCGGGATGGTGCCGTTCTGCAACAGCAGTGTGAGGTCATCGATGAACTCCGTGTACCTGTATGGAATCATGACCTGGAACACTCGAAACACTCGTCAAGCGATGCATATATATGATGGTTATACACCAGGTTATATTTCATAAAAATTTCCAATAGTACGTTTCTCCTTACCATGTCAATGCCAGCAAGGATGCCCAGCTTGATGGACAGAAGGTAGTCGGCATGTTCTGGGCTTGTGATCCTATCAAGCCCCAACCAATCCGAGATGACAAAACCCTGAAATATGCATGTTAAGAAAAAATGGCTTATTGCAACCTTTCAGATCACCAAGATATTAATAGTGGCAGCCTCCTGCTTCAACAAGTTGTAAAAAGCTATAGCGAGATATAGCGGAACCTAATTGAGGGGCACAGATTATAGCCTTTTTGACTAAAGAATAAATAGGTTAGCATTAGCAGTGCTAAAACTACTAAAGAGTAAAGACTACCGATTACCGAATAGCAAGCTGAAAACATCATTAACGGCAATACAGAAACAATACTCTAAGAATCCATTCCTCGCTCCTTGGAAAATAATAGAGTTGCACATACGCGTACCCTGAAGCGTAGCCTGGTCTTGAGGAAGTCGCTGATGAGGAAGCGGTTGGCGTGCATCTTGACGCCGTTCCAGCTGGAGTAGGAAACCATGATGGTGGAGACACCCCGGATGACGGCGCTGTAGTAGGGCGGCATGTGGATGCCCAGCAGCTCGTGGAAGGTGGCCACCGTGTTGTTCTCGTTGATTCCCCTGGTGGTGCCACCGTCGCCGACGTAGTGCTTCGCGCACGCCGCCACGCTGCGCTGCCCGGCGATGTAGGGCGCGCTGAGACGGCCAGGTCGACGGGATCTCACCCTGGAAGCCGGAGATGATGGAGGTCATGTTCTGCACTAGCTCTGGGTGCTCGCTGAAGCTCTCGTAGCACCGGCCCCACCGAGGGTCTCTGCACACCTACACAAAAAATCTAACGATCAAGCGTGATACAAATTTACTTCTATATTATTTGAGCATGATAAGATATTGATGATACATATGCATACCGCCAGGCATGGAGCGAAGATGAAGGGGATTCCGGTGGCTCTAACCTCCAATGCAACTGCTGTTCCGATCTTCCTTGCAAGCTCTGGGTCTCTGAACCAGCAAATGCGTTTGATATGGACAAAATAGTCACTACACCACCATTATTATCAGGGGCGGATCTAGAAACACCGTTCAGGGAGGGCCAATTAGTAAAGGGTTACTTGGACTGGCTTCGGGAGAAGCTATGTTGGGCTAAACGTTACGGATTTCTATGGACTGCAAGAGATCTGCTTGTAGGAAATTTGGGTTGCGCCCTGGGCTGCAGCCCCCCTAGCCCGACGCCCAGATCTGCCCCTGATTATTATGTTGGGTAAATCTCCCCTCCAACGTGACCCCGTTCTCCCTCTCCAACACACTCGCGCCCGCACCGGAGACGAAGAAGAAGATGGCAGCGATGTTAGGGTTGTGGCAACCTCCCTCTCTCTGGCCTCTCCTCCTCTTCTTCTCCAAATCCACTTGTTTGGATATAGTCGGATTTGCATCAATCCATTTGTGTTGGGGTGGATTAGAATGGAACTTAAACTATTTTCCACCCCAGTCCACCCTAACAAATGTGGATTGAGGTAAATCCGACAAAATCCAAGCATGTCCTTGATGATTTATATATAGTAGGAGTAGTAACAATTTGGGATAGGGTATAAACTAATACTTATCACATCTAAATCAGGACTGAGGACTCCAATTATTTAGGCTCACATCATATTTGTGAGAGTTGGTGGGCAACCCCCACCTACAGAGCTTATGCCCTCAGAGGTAGGAGGCCCTCAAAGTTTCCCGTCAAGTGGTCATTCTTGGGGGCTCTCCTCTAAAACCCCAACTTTTCTATTTTTCGCACTCTTCATCTTCTGCTTTGCCCGGTTCCAACACACCTTGGTCTCCCTTTGTGCCTGCCAGCTAGAACAACACACCTTGGTCCCTAGCTAGATCCTTCACCACACACTCTCCTAGCGGCCTCCAAAATGCTCATGTGACCTCCTCCTGGTGCCCTCTACCACCTAGGCTCTACCCACGCCTGTCTCCACTGCCTACGTGCCTACCAATGACCTACCTTGTTGTGACCCCCTCCCACCAATAGTCTCCATGTGTGCCCTTCTCTTTTGGATCCATTATTTGTGTGCTATCCACGGATATGGCTCCACTGCCCGCATGCCTTCCTATGGTGGTGTCTATCGCCTATGGTCTTCGGTGGCCTCTAAGATCCGCGCGCCCTTTACCACTGGATTTTGTGGAGCACTTTTGATCAATCTATAGCCCCACCTAATTCGTTTGACATGATTAACTTTGTTTGGGAAACTATGGTTGTAATGAGACTATGTTTGTCTTGGTATGCATTGTATTTGGTTTGAAATTTTTGAAAGCATTCAAGAATAACTTTGTGCTGTGGAGATATATATATATATATATATATATATATATATATATATATATATATATATATATATATATATATATAGAGAGAGAGAGAGAGAGAGAGAGAGAGAGAGAGAGAGAGAGAGAGAGAAGCGCTGAGAGAACCCTGGGGTTAGGACAGAGGAGAGCATTAGCAACTTAATTTTTTGCAGGGAAAAGAGCATGGATCAAGCCTTTGAGAGACTAGTAGTGATGCTAAAACGCTTTGATATTTGAAGCGTGATGCCAAGTAACTATATAAGTGGGGCCTGATATTTTTTTCATGGAACTACTACATTTGTATGGAAGGCCTTATTGTACTTGCTCTCTTAGTCTAGGACACCTACCTATAGTATAAAGAACATCTTAAATCAAGCCTAGAGCCAAACACTTGGCTAAGACAAGTAGTAGAGCAAAGTTATATAAACACTTTTGGTTATTACCTTTACTCATATTTATTTCTTATTATTTTTCTCTAATCCTCCTCACATTTACTTGATATCTGGGTCCACAAGTGGATACCCTATCGAGCCTAGCTAGCTAGTTGCTTGCACATGAGTCAAACTCTCTCCCTTTTTTTTCTTCTTTTTTCCTCTAACCAATCAGTAATTGCTTATATATAAACCATTGTGGTACCCGCTCTTAGAGACGGGAATCTTTACGAGGCAGTACAGCGCAACTACTCTCTCTGCCTATAGTGTACTCCTAAGTACTTAGGAGTTAGGACTAGTCTACTCAGAAATATTATTACAGTTCTTGATCGATGGATGATCGAGCCAAACAAGATATATAACAACCTCTGTCGATAGATGCCAAGCATGGGCATGTGGGCCCTTAATTCAGATCTTGGACGTATACAAATTAAAGACTTAGCTTGGATGGGGTCAACAATAATGTCGGATCAATTAGTAATTACCTAGGTGCATCCGAGGCCGACGCTGTGCGGGAAGACGGTGGCCTTGTAGACGTAGCCGTGGCCGTGGACGGCGTCGATGCCGAACATGACGGGGATCCCGAGGCGCGTCGACACGGCCGCGCGCTGTATCTCCTCGACCATCTCCACCCACGCCTCCGGCGGAGCGCCGGCCGGCGGCACGCTGCCTCCGCCCCTGAGCACGCTCCCTATGAAGTACTTGCTGATGACGCCAGCGGTGGCATTCTCCCGGTCGATCTGTGACATCTGCCCGATCTTCTCGGCCAGCGTCATCCGCCGCAGCAGGTCGTCGACCCGCGCGTTCAGCGGCTGCGTCGGGTCCCTGTACTTGCCGCCGACCTGTTGCTGCTCCTCTCCGGCGATGTCCGTGGCCGCCGCCATTGCCGCCGCTGCCAGAGCAAGAGCAACGCAGCAACACAGCTGGAGCATCAGCAAGGCAGCAGCGTCGACCACCACCCTTCTACGGACGCCCATGGCTCAGCTCAGAGGTTTGTACCGAGTGTACTTGAGCTGCAAAACAACACAAGGCATGATATATAAATGTAAGTAGTATAATAATTATATACTGACTGTTAACACCTATATCGTCATGCGTGTAGATGAAGGTTGACCATGGCCTGTTACATGTACAGCGAAATACATATCTAAATTACAATTATGTGTGTTGACACTTACTAGTATAAATTTGACAAGATTTATTTGCAAGAAGCGAAGAAGGGGAGCGCTTAAACACTGGACTGTAGTATTGTAGTTCTAGTGTGTTCTGTAGTGTGGACTTTACTACTGTAGTATGGAGTCGTTCCTGGATTAATTCCTCTTGGTTTGTATTTGTGGCGTAGGCATGCTGAGTGACCAAGCCATATCCATACAAAAACACTTATTAGTACGGTGAGCTTGACCTGGCGCGCGATCACGTTGTTCAGTACAAGAAACAGAAAACAGGAAGCTAATGGCGGGTTCAGATCTGGCAGGTACTAGGCAGGTGATATATTCTATGCAAAGTTGAAAACTACTCACTTGTTGCAAGAGTCTCTACTATACCACGTAGATTCATCAACCAACTCAGCACACAAAATTCTAATCACAGGAGTCTGTGTTCTTCGGTTTAAATGCTCTAAAGTTGTTACAATGTGGCCTTTCTAAAAAAGTTGTTACAATGTGGGGTAAAAGCTAGAGGAAGAGAGGTAGGAGGTGTGAGGTAGACGAAGTCCCCAATAAATGCTTCGGAGTCCATCCGTCTTGCCCCTTCCTCCTGTTGCTCTCTGTTGTTGTTCTCATCTCTTTTCTCTAGCTGTTGTTCTTATTGTTGTCGTTGTCGTTGTCATTCTTCTTCTTCTTCTTCTCATCTGCAATAGAGGCCTGACTGCCCTTATATAGCTAGAGTCCAGGTGTCAACCTTCATGCCTCCACTCAGTTTGGTGGCCACGTCAAGGCTGTCCAAAAGATCATCAACGGTGCCGCTACACTGGCCAAGCTGCAGCCGCAGTCGGTGCCGCTACACTGGCCAAGCTGCAGCTGCGACTGCGGCTGCAGCTGCAACGGCACCATCATCGTGGCGCGTCAATCACTTACAGAGTTACAGTAGTATCACACATATAGGGAAGAAGCAAATTAAGGGAGACATGCACGATGCTTATTATTGCCACTTGCGCAACTCTGTATATATGAGCTAGCACTGCGATGTTGCAAGAGGACATGAGACTTATTAAAACACATGTATAATTCTAATCCTGACCCATCTACAATATGTAAGCTTAACAATCATTATGTTCATAATAAGAAACCATCAGACTGTCTTCAAAGTTATCAAGATAAACCGTATCTTCATAAACTGATGAGGCAATGGAGAGGGGTTGGGGCAGCTCACTATGGGGTGAAGGAGATGAGGGACGAGGGCGAAGACGGGGATGGTGATCCTCAGGGCTGCAGGGATAATAGGGACAGGCCAGGGATCCACACTAGAGCGGGACGGGATGGTGGTGGCACTCAAGGATGGGCTCGCACATGAACATATATGGAAATGGTGGTGGTCGAGCGGTGGTGGCGATCTACGAGGCATGATAATGGTGACTATAGTCCGCGTGGACTGGACTACTACCGTATGGAATTCTTTTTTTTTTTTGACGACATCTGGAATTCCTTGGTTGCTTCCTTTTGGTTTGTATTTGTGGGAATGCTAAATGACCAAGCATCTCCTCCATGTACAAAATCACTTATTAGTACTGTGATCGAGCTTGACCTGGCTATCACATTGTTGAGTACTAATATAGAAACAAAAATAGGAAGGGAAGGTTCAGACCTGGAAGATTTAGGCAGGTGACATATTCTTTGCAAAGTTGCAAACCATTAACTTGGTGCAGTTAAACCACGCAGATCAGCAACCAAATCACATACAAAATTCTGATCATTTTGTGGAGGTAGTCCATGAGTGACGTATATACCAGCCTTTCAAAGTGTTTATTCTCTCGTGTCATCATGAATAATATGCCTGTGCTTGAATGCGTGAGAGTAACAAATTCAGACAAGAACTGGAAACTCTATTAGAAGCAAAAATTTAAGAAAGTCAGTGAGACATATTTTGACTCACTTTTCTTTAGAAATTTTAGCCCACCAATCTCTTACAAGTTTGAACCCTTGCCTTCAATGGGTGCCTCAGGGCCTTCAAAGTTCTTTGTTTGAAGGGGATCTATTTCAAAAATACAATGCCTTATTATCTATAGAATTCAAATCGTTACATAATGATTCATGTTGGATTCTTATTAATATCTAAGTTCTATGCTCCACTAAAAAAATATTATTTATTGACTACTTTAAACATATTCAAATATCATATAAGATTAATCGGTTGGTTGGTTGGTTTTGGGTATAGATCGATGGTCGAATGGGGTGGTTTGACCTTGGCACATGGCCTCATCACTATTGTGCATGACATTGTTACAATAATTAATAGGCAATATGCCTTACTCGTGTCATGCCGTCTTGACCCAAACATGGCACTAAGGGATCTTAGCCGTGTTATGCCAGCACTATTGGCACAACACGGGCTAAGGTGCCCATGCTGGCCTAGGCCCAAACCGCTATGAACCAGCCACATGATCACCTTGATTTGTCCATGCCTCACGCTTGTAGTGATCTTTCTTTTGCCTTTTTGAGTCGAACTCCAAGGTACAGAGCCTCCGGCTATTGGTAGGATCATGCCGATGGTTGGGAAGGGGCGTGTGGGTTTACTTGGTTTTTTGGTATTAGTCTTGTTTTTGGCACTGGTATCTATGGAAGCCCCACGGAGGTAGTGCTTCTTTGCCTATCTCTGCGATGTGCGGTATGGTTTGTTTCTATGTAGGTGATTTGCAGAGGCACATGATTGTGGTAGGCTGATGTTCCACTCTTTGCGGTTGAGATTGGTTGTGGTAGGGTGTTTGGCTTGATCGCCACAAAGGCAAAAGGCTTGGGTAGTATTGGGCTTCAAAGGTGGATGTGGGTGCACTTCGGTGTAATTAAGGCTTGGGTATAGCATGCAGTATTGCTGTTGAGGCCACTAGGGCACTATGTGGTTGACTTACCTTGCTCCAAATTGGAGCGAAGGCTGTGGGTTGTCCCTGTTTTTGATTCTCTCTTGCATTTCTTTGGCATCTGGGTAGTCTCCGGTCATGTGACCCTTATTCTACCTGTGGAAGAAACATACTGCTTCTTCTGCTTCTGCCCATGGTTTCCTTTCCAGCTCTTGCTTTTGTCCGACCTTGAGGGCCATTGTTGTTGTTGTGCTCCCACTGGTGGTCTTGCGGCTGGCGGAGGTCAGGTTGGTCTGGCTAGGAGTTGACTTTGAGCACTTGTTGTGCTTGCTTCGACTGCTGCCAGGTTGGACTCTTCTGGTTCTTGGTCTGCTGCAGATTAAGCACTACCTCTGCCAGAGATAGCAAATAGAAAACACCTTGGTCAGCATTCCAACTGCTGGTAGTGGTTTTGTTCATCTATCCATCATGCGAAGGTCGTTGTTAGGCCGACAATACTTCTCAAGTTCATTGTACAACGCCTCAAGTGACTGGGGCTTATCCCTTGCTAAGTCGCCGGCGAAGGGTCCAATGCGAAGGCCCTTGATTGAAGCTTTGATTGCTACCTCTTCCGCCACATCCGGAGCTCCCACCTTGAGCTAAATGAACTTATGAAAATAATCTCTCACCTACTACTGCCTGCACTGGAATAAGTCTAAGGTTTTCAATGACTCACTTGAAAACCCCTTGAAGGTGGCCATAATTTTTTCCCCGGAGGTTCTCCCATGAGTACATGGGGCTTGACTTCAGCATAGAGTACCAAGCAAAGGCATCCCCTTCGGTTGCTATGACAAAATACTTGGTGGGGATAGCATCATTTCATCCCGCGGAGCTCATTAGGAATTTCCTTGGGTTTGACTTGCCATTGAACTTTAGCAAGGTTGTTGGTTTATATGCCGAAGGTCATGGGCGGTCTGGAGGCCTGAGGACAGAGGTGGCTTTCTATCTAGTTCTCTTGAGGTTGCTGGAATGCTGAACAAGGTGTTTTTATTGTTGAGATTGCCGGCTACGGAGGCTTAGCGGTGGTGTTGGTGCACAGGTCATATGCTGGGTTAGACCTCCGCTCCCTGGCAGATGTTGCTTGCTTTGTATCTCAGCCTGTACAAGAGCCAGCTGCTGACAGATTACCGCCGCCTGCTGGGATGCCAAGATTGCTCTCTGGTTGGCGACGTAGATCTCTGGCAGCTTGTCTCTCTCCTCTTGAGCCCTTCATAGCTGCTGGTGGAGCTGCTGCAAGACCTGCTCAGGCGATCAGCGATCCGGAGGCACTTCGGTATCCTGCTAGCCGGGGCTCCTTTTCTAGGTGGCATAATAGGTTTTGCTTTATACTACCACGGTGGGCACTAAATGTTGGAACCAATGTCTAGCACAGGGTAAGGGGCTCGACGAATGCCTCACTTGTTCAACCTTCACACGATGGCAAAGGCTCAAGACTTGGGAAAAGTGGGTAGAGAAAGTGGGATCAGGTTGCTATAAACCCGTACAGGGGCAATGAATCCCCTTTTATGGCTCAATGTTCACTCGGAAGTCGCTTTACGTTGATGCCCCTATGATTACAAGTATATTCTCAGCATATTCCACAGGCCATACATATCTACGTTGGTCTTCTCGGCATTTCCCGCCGGCGCTCAACTGCCCCGCATCTAGCCTCCGTGTCCGCCAGGTCGTTCAGCGGGACACCGTGCTCTCGTTGTCGACCTTCACCGTGGGCTGAGTTAGCCTGCGTGTCCTTCTACCTAGGGCTTCGCCCAATGGCCAATAACCCTCTACGGTCTACCTTCCTCCAGGTCATCGCTGGTCTTCGCCGAGGGCTGACCTCCATGCGAAGGCAGTCTGGACGATGCTCCTTCGGGTCGTTGCCGGCCTTCACCGAGGGATGAACTTTGGGCGAAAGTCTGGCTCTGCCGCTCTGGCACTTGTTCCTTCGCCACAGGCCGGGTTGAGTGTGGAGGCGTCTCCTGTCTGCGTCCTATGCCTCGTAGGTTATGTGTGTGAAAGCAACACTCAGTGTTTCCACGACCCTGGTAACGGTGTTACACTGTCTAGTTTCCTTAGATGTTCACGGACCAGCGTCCGTTCATATTGCCACATCTGTATTGCATTAATTAAGAAAAAAAATAATGATACTAGCTGTGGAATCTCCAAATCATTTAGCTGTGTCAGCTCTTGTTGCGTCTATGATAATAATCTGGCCTGCTGGAAGATTGCAAACTACAGGTGTCACGCGTCATATATTCATTACATACTGCATCTGTATAGCAAACAAGGAATGGTTTCAATATATACACGATCTCGCGTATCCACCACAGTTAATGCCGATAAATTCTTGCAATCTTTGCTGTTTTCTTGATATCTACTGATCTAATCGATTATTCATTCCCAAATTAGCTAGTCAAATGAGGTCATCGTCTCGCTGGGAAGGCATGCAGGTTTGCTCCCTTTATATACTGATGATCTGAGTCGCGAGGTCATTGCTCAACCTCTCTCTCGAACGGAGAGGCTTAGCCTGATAACAATAAAGCTAGAGAGATCAGTCAATAATTCAGTATGAAGGGCCGCAGCAATGGCGGCGGTAGCAGCTTTATTTATGGGACTGCTATTACCATAGCCATATGGGTGGCTATTCTATTCGGATGCCTAGCAATTACTACACAAGCAGGTAAGTCCACATCGTCCCTATGCATCTTGTTCAATCTCCTGTACGTCGTGAATCTGCGAAAATGAGTTCCTATATATTTGAATTAATACTTACGAACTAACACAAAATATACACATGCATGTATATATATGTGCAGGTCGTTCTCCTCATCAGCTGCTCAGCAAGGTGGGGCACCCAACAAGAGCAGTCTATCAAGCTAGCAACACAACAAGCATGGCCTACCACACCGAGGACAATTGCTTTGACGAAGCTGCAGATGATGCGAGGAGGATCACACTGATATTTTGTACCGTGAAATGCTATTGCCACAGCGATAATAAGGAAGATGTCTGCTACTGCTGCCAGCCTACGCAAACTTGTTACGACTCGTTGCAGCAATGCCAGGCCAATTGCCCTGTGTGCAACCCTAAGTGCCCGGATGGAAGAACGCCACCTTTATAAATTAAGGGTTACGTTGCGTCCATGATAATAAAATATTATTGTAACTGTTACAGAATGGGATGGAGTTGGAGCCAAGTCATACTTTGTTAGTCTAAAAGATGTAATCCATTCCTTTCACAGGATTGCAGTTCTAGCTTTCCAAGTCAAACTTTTTTTTAAGCAGTGTTTTAAATAGCTGGCTAAGGCATTTAGCTATTTATATTCTACTAGCACAATTGCCTGTACGTTGCAACGGTTGATAGTGAGGGTAAACACACGATTAATAACAATTTCACTGTTTACGATAACTCCAACAATAGACCCCAAATCAAAGCCCCTATTTTAGATTTGGATGCGAACCTTTATTTTTTTTCTAATTTTTTTGTTCCACTCCAAGAATAACATCCAAATGAAGGCCTCCAATTCATTTAGGTAATCACATCATCCTCACTCTCTATTAACTAAATGGAATAGATCAAATTGCCCTTTTGTGATATATATAATGAGGGGAAATACAATGAATCAAAGAAATATAAAGATGATAGAAAAAATAAAAAAAAGGGAAAAGGAAATAGAATAACGCATGCACACCATCCATCCATCGCTTGGACTGTAACACCCCTGGTGTTACGATAACTAAAACCTGCCATGTCATCATGATTTTATGTAAGTTATCCCGCATAAACTCATTGTTACTGTGCATCACTAAGACAATTGTTTTATTTCCACATGTGATTATGCTTAGGTACCTTTGCGTGACTTTATGATTTAAATGTTTGTTTGTGTGTATGCCTTTAAATCCATTTGAAAATACAAAGAAGATTTTTATAAACCCTAAATCAAGAACCTAAACCCTAATTCAAAAACTAAATAGAATTAGAAGTTTGACTATAAACAAAAGTTGTGAATCTTTAAAGGTTGAGCAACTTCTGTTTGGGGCAATTTTGAAGTTATCAAAAATAATTTCAAACAAAACCCGAACCTATGTTTTAAAGCTTAAATTTGAAATACAAATTAAAAAACTAGTAGGAATCTAATGATGGTCCTTTAATAAAAGTTTTAGCCCTTTCAAAATAGAACAACTTTAATTTTTAGAGATTTTATAGTTATAAAGTGGAAATTCAAATAAAACTCAAATCAATGCTTTGAAATTTAAATTTGAAATGTTATTTCAAAAACTATGAAGAATCTGATAAAACCCATTTACTAAAAGTTGTATAGCTTGTCAAATAGAACAACTTTTATTTTTGAAGAATTTCATGTTGTTGAGAAAAGTTTTGAGAATTTAAATGAATTGTAAATAAATATCAAATCACGCTTTTACCCCCTTTTAAATTATTCAAAATTTATTCAAAATTTCAAACTTCTTCCAAAACAAAAGTTGTTCAGTTTGAATTTGCCCACAATTTTTATTTTGGGAATTTTTTGAGTCACTTAGTGAATTGGGAAGTAATTTTGCCCACAAGTCAAAAGGGGGCCTATCTGCTACAGTGTCAGCTGGGGGGAGGGTCCGGTTTTGCTCTGTCCCGTGCGCGCGACGGACACTGGCGTGGCTCGGGTCCGGTCAGCGTTCTGTCGCCGTCGACGCCGGGCCTGTGGGGGTCCCCTGCACGTCGCGCGATCCTTCTCTGCCTATATATGTGCCCTGTCATCGTCGTCTCCCTCTTCCTCTACCTCCATGGCCGCCGCGAGTGGGCTCATGTCGTGGGCAAAATTTGGGGTCTCTGATCCATCCTCGCCCAATTAGATTAACCATCGAGATCACCACACTCTAGCGCGTCGGTTTGACCCGTTTGCACGATCTCTTGGTCACCGGAGAGGCCACGTGCATCCTCTTCTTCTCGGAGCACGGCCAGAGCGCCGCCGCGGTACTTCCCACCGTGGCCAGCCCTTCCTGGTGGGTCTCCCCTTTTTCTTGCTCGTCTTAGCCCCTCCATGTACCTATGATGCTAACCGGCGCTTTGGTTTATGACCTACTGCAACGGAAACGCGGGAACGGGGGCTCGCCGCCGTGGGCACGCCGCTGCAGCAGCCGCCAATGTTCCGACATCTTCTGGACCGCCTTTGCCCCAACCAGCGCAAGCACACGACTCTAGGTGAGGCCCTGATGCTCATAACGTCACCAATTTAAAACCTATTGAGCCGGATTGGCCGGAACGCGGCCGGCCGGTCGCGCCGTCGTGCCTTGTGTGTCCAGCCGCCATGGCCGCGGTCTGGCCCGCTCGAGAACACGAACCACTCAAATAACTACCTAGGTGCGTTGGCGAGGTGGAAGGTAGCGCTCGGGTGGCGTTACCGTTGTCGAAGATCGGTCACCGGCGACTTGCCGTCGCGACCGGCGCCGCCCCGCGCGCTCAGTTAACGAGCAGAGAGAGGGAGGAGGTGCGGGCAGGCCGCACTGGGCCGTCTGGGTCGTCCCAGTAAGCCAAACGGTGTAGGCTGGAGCTGGGTTTTCATTTTTTTAAGTAAATGAATAGTGCTGTGGCTTATTCTTTTTGTGTGGATTAATTGGCTACGCCTAAAATCATGAAAATATTTACTGGTATTCTCTGCAGTATGTAGTATTTAATAAAAACATTAACTATAGGATTTTAGTACTTTCTATATGGAACTAAATGTCAATAGTTTAATTAATAAATGCAACTTTGGTGGTTTTAGTAAATTGTGTGTTGATCCAAAAATCCTGAAATTTATTTTGCTACTGTTTTAGGTCAAGAGCTACCTGTTGGTAAAATTTGGTCTCAAATGAAAGTAGTTTAATTGTTTATTAATTAGATGCTTGATTAATTGATAAATAAAAGAAATAGAAAACAAGAATGACTAGAGTATTGTGTGATTTTGGGATTGTGTGTCAATCTTGGGTCATTAGCATGTGCTGATCCTTGCTATCTTGTTAACTTGCTAAGCTTATGTTAATCTTGATAATTACAATATTTAAATGTTATTTTATGTAATTAGTTTACTTGTTTATTAATTGATGCTCTATTAACTGATTATTAAAATAAATAGGAACATTAGTCAATTTAGGGTTTGTGTAATATAGAGATTTGTATGTTAACCATGGGTTTTACCATGTGTTGACCTTTGGTACCTTGCTAAATTTTTTAAGCTTATGCTAATCTTGTTGATTAAGATGCTTAAATGATAATTCAAGTAAAATAGACAAATTCTTAACTTATGATAATAAGATTTCTATGAATCATTTAAGTGAGTACTGGCCATTATTATAGGAGAGCTATTTCAACTTTCAACAACTGTTAAAATGATCAATAAACCAAAATAGTTAATACTCGATAGTAATTAGTTTAATTGGCTAACTTTATCATGAAGGAAAGTTGTACTTAACTTTCAAATTGAGTTCACTTTCTATTGATCAGTGATTTTGTGTATCTCCTGCATCATGGCATACATATCATCATGTTAAGTGTTGCATTATTATTTTGTGTAGTGAACGCGCGGTGATTATTATCTGAAGCGCGTCCCGGGTAAAGTCTTCACTCGGTTGACGTGGATCCTTCTCAGGGTTTGACTTCAGGATTCTGTCTACTTTAAGCAACAGGCAAGCCCTAGTGCATTCAGCCCCTTACTTGTGATTTGAAAAATATTTATAACTTGAGTTAATCTACTGCATTAAGTTGATAGGAGTTGATTGATTACCCAATTGATGCATTATCATCCTTGACCACTAAATATCCGTAAACCTATTTTATTAAATATTTGAAAATGCTTAGCCCTACTTGAATAAAATAGATTTACATAAAATGTTATTTTGAGCTATGGTGATATATGTTATTGATTAAATCATGAAAAGGGTATTGGTAATATTCTCGTTCGGCGGCTGTGCACCTGATCAGTACACTGTCATCGACGGGAAGGGATTTCCTGCTCGGTGATCGTAACTTGGGTTAGAGTCTCAACATATTGTCACCGACGGAAAGGGATTTGAAAATCCGATGGGACAGTTGTACTTGGGTTAGAGTTCCAATGCACTGTCGCCACTGGAAAAAGAAAGTAGGGACCATTCGTTGTAGGCATGTTGGATCGAGATTTTGCAACTAGCCACATACTCCGGGAAGCCCTATCTCCGGTGGCTCTATTGCTGGAACCGATAACCACGCACTGGGAGTGGAGAGATGGCGAGAGTAACGTGTACCCTCGTGGCTGTCGTGCCTAGAGACGAGAGGGTTATTATGCTCTCGGGTGGCGCAGGACCGGTTCAAGGATAGAAAAGGCCGTGGTAGACGGGGTTGTCATATGCAAGCTTAGGTGCTACATATGCAGTGAGGATAGGGATCCCCAGCTGGGTACTAATCGATTCGAATCATCGTTGCTCCTCGGTTTTGGAGACTTGATCCTCCGACCATTCAGCGAAGAGTGGTTCGGAACTAGGATGTTTTTGAGAATGAATAAGTAATTAGAATTGAAGGATATATTCGAAAGAATTGAGAACTATTGATATTGATTATAATAACGTTGACTAAAATAATGAAAATAGAATTAGTATTGCTTTTCCGCAAAATGTTTTGACTCTTGGTAAAACCTCACCTTGACTCCCCTCAGTCTGCATTCCTGAGTCTCATTCCTTTTTCTTAGTCGGATAAGTCTTGCGGAGTACCCCAGTACTCAGGATTTGTTAACCCCCTGTTGCAGGTAAGTTGAGTGTACAGTTCTACGTAGGACCGTGCCGGTTGACGGATCGTGCATAGAAGAAGATGTGTATAGGATTTAACCCTTGGGCAGGGTGTATAGTTGTACACTGCTACTCCACTACGAAACTCTGGTTCGGGATAATATAATTTATATCTGTAGACCTATGGTTAAGTTATACTTCCACACTCTTTACTCTGATTCATTTTATTTGTGTAAACTGTTGTAATACCGCAATGCTTACAATGAGATCCTCGGGAAGTTAGGGTTTCCTAGGAAACCCGGCATGCCACTTAGGTCAAGGGAAACTCGTGCAGACTGATCGTGGGTCCTTAAGGATGATGACGGTGCACGTGGGCCCTATGATTAAGGCAGTTCTGTCACATGGACTCTCCAAAAGCCGACCCAAACTCTCTCTCTCTCTCCCGGTCCTCCTCCTCCCCAAAGCTCTCTCTGCATCCTCGTCACCTGCATCGGCCCCTGCTCCTCCACAAACCGGTGCTCCGCACCCCTTCACTTGCCCCGGGCAGAGGAAGGGAGTGCCTTCTGGTTTATTATTATAATAAAGTACTTTATTTAACCTGATTATCAGATATTACAATACACAAGAGCTCACATATTTATTGTCACGGCTAACTGAAATTACTTACAGAGAAAAAAAGGAGACTGGTGGACTTTACAAATATATTATTTCTTCATATTCAGCATTTCAGTATCCCATCAGCAACTTGCCAATTCGATATAGGATGAATTTGACACAAGATCAATGTAATACAGATAAATTCACACTTCAAGAAGAAAAATTCATACTATGGACTTGAAAAGTAAAATGTGATTCCCCACCTTTCAGCCATGTCTTCTACACAAGGATGTATGAATTTACGCCTCATGCAATAGCTTTGCAAGCCATAAGAGATTATATGACCTCATTCCTCTAGGTCTACATGACAAAACCAAAAAGGAAAATGATATATGGCTTTTTTCTTAAAAAAAAAAAAGAACACTGTGGATTGGGAGCGGGTAGGCTCACTGACCTCGCGTGCGTCCTGGAGGTGCCTTGCTGGATGAAGTCCACCTGTGCTGCAGGTTCTTGCGGCTGGCGATCCATAGCTAAACCAAATTGCAAATTTTGCAGGCATGTTCAGTAGATAAGGAAATATTTAGAATTAGTGCTTTGCTAAACTCACTCAACTGCCCACAAGTCTGCATTTTGCATCGTTGTAGATTCATCAAAACTTGGAGCATGAAAGTTGCTGCACCAATTTTTTGGAGAGGCCCTACTGGGTTCTTTGCCTTCTCAGGGGCAGAGTTTCTCCTGGGTTCTTTGCAAGGGTTTTAGCCACACCGGAAAACTCCAATGATCATCCAAGATTCACCATTGGAGAAAAGGCTCTCCAAAGATCTGTCTAACGGTGGGAACCGGAAAATTCTGATAGTGCTACCAAAGCTTTCTGCTGACCATGCTGGACTATTATATATAAATAAATACACCTTTGGCTGACAATTTTTTTTAATGTAACTGAAGCACGTGGCGTGGAAGCGTGATTGGGTCGAACGGTATGATGTGACCGACAAATTAAATCTAAAAAAATATTTCTATGATTATTTTAAATTTAATGATAAAAAATAGATTAATAGAAAAAATCTTGAGATCTGAAGCATATTATATATTTATGGTTGGTCGAGTAAGGCTGAAGATAAATGTTGCGTCCGAGAGATCGATCAGATCTCCTCGATCGAAGATTGAGTTACACTTTTTTTTTCTATACTGCACTTCGGAAACACCATATATATTTTACAAATCACGTGCATGCACGCCTTAATCTATATACCCACTAACAAGGAGAAAAGATTTCTTCACTATTTTTTCGTCAACGTTTTTTGTTCTGCTCTCCCAAACGGCCGTCCACTCCCGTCAGCGAGCCCGTGTCCTAACGTCGAAACCGTGGGCAAAATATCCGGAGTCTCGGTAAAAAATAGCAAGCCCGTATCCTAACGTCGAAACCATGGGCTAAATATCCGATTGAGAGACCCAATTCCATACCACCACGTTACAACAGCTCACGTAACCTAAATGATACCATGCTTTATTTATATCATGAAATCCAAGAGACCAATGGCAACGAGAGAATCACGAAAGGACTATACTTTTCTCAGTGTTATCTTTAATGGGCCAAACTACCTATCTACATTCTACCCATCACTACCTGTTACTATTATATCTTTAGTGGGCCGAATTATCCGTCACTACCTGTTACTATTATTTTTAATAGATCATATTTAAATCTTAATAAGACGTGTATTTAGTCTGGTTTAATTTTATGTGTCTGATTGACATTAGTACCATATGGCAAAGTAAAGGAGGGCAATCAGGTGAGATGTAAATAAAACAAGAGACATTCTGCTAAGATAATTCATATCTTTTTTGCTTTTTATGGCAAAAGAATGTTGATACGTAAGTTAAACATGTATAATAATTACTTTTTTTCTACATTGGTTAGAAACTAATTGAGTTAATAAAAAAATTATTTTGACACTCTCCAACTATAACGTACGATCACTAATAATTGAGTTGACAAAAATATATATTTTGATACTCTTCCGTTACAACGCACGAGCACTTTTAGTAGTAATATACTTAAGGAAGTTCAGAAATCTCTATGACACAAGCTGACAAGCTGGTAATATATAACCCCCTACCGACACCGGCCGAATTAATCGATCAGCCGCGCTTCTTGCGGCCAGCCCCCGGCCTTCCTGCGACTGCGAGGTCGACGAGCTAGCTGGCAGAACTGATGCTCCGATCCAATACATTACATCATATGCATAGTGACCTCGCGATTTTATTCATTTTGTCTTCGAGGTCCACCGTTCATGAATCCGTGGAACACCATGTATCCATCTCCGAGGCTAAAAAGTCTCTCACACTTTCTCTATCGATGGCCGCGTCTATATAGCTTGAACAACACTACTCACCTCAAAAAAAGGGTTATAATTCTTTAAAAAAAAGGGTTATAGAAAACAGCATTGCTCCTGCACATTAGTATTGTAGTTAAAGGATACATAGTTGCTTGTTACAATCCGGAAAAAACACTTATCATGCATGCGTATGTGTTTAGTGAAATTTAGCTAAATCTATACTCCCTCCGTACCATAAAGAAAGTCGTTTTGAATAAGATTTTTGTCAAATATTGGTAATATAAATCATGAATAACTTTTAAGTTGTTGATTTCGGAAATGTGAAAAGTACATAAATAGATTTGACTTGAAATATACTATGCATATATCACTTTTAATAAATATTTTTATAGAAATATGAAGTCAAAATCATAATTTGAAGACCATGTCATTGTTCTAAACGACATTCTTTACAGGTACGGAGGGTGTATGTTTTAAAAATAACATAATTCTGGATCTGAGTATAACATGGAAAAAGTTCATGTTTGAGTGTTTTTCCCGTGAAATTAAACCGATTCCTTTGAAATTACTATGCAATTCATGTTAAATTCCTGCAATCCAAATAGACCCTTATATTAGAGTATCACCCAATCTGATTATGTTCCCCCATCTCTTAAAAGTCTATATTGATAGTGTAAATTTTTCTTCTTCCTCCTCCAACAGATTACAAATACATTTAAAGTAGATAGTGGATCGGAGAATGGCGGATCTGTGTATCTGAGGGACAGACGAGTGGATTTTGAGTAATAAAATAAAACTCTTAGGTGCTTTTTTTTAAAAAAATAAAAAGATAAACATAGTGTCATCAAATATATTTTATGTTCAGCTATGCACCAAATATATGGATATTACATATTTTTTTATAAAAGATGGCAAAAGCTCTCTACTGCAATTTTTATTAGACAACGAAAAAGAAAAACAAGTGCTAGCTCAAATTTTAAGTGGAAACCGGACAAAAACCACACAACTAAGGAGAGAGTGCAACACTCTCGTCACATACAACTTGGTACATTGGTGCTCCAACCACTATACAGTTTCGATATTCTCTTAGAATATTTAGAATTTATCTTTTCTCCGAAGAAGCAGCCTGAATACAATTGGGGACGTCCAAACAGGAATTGCACTTTAAAGCAAGAGCTTTGGTACACAAACTCGTTGGATAATTTGCAAAGTCGCAGAAGCTATGAATTTATCATAAATGTTATCCTAAAGTTATTATGAAAATTTTTGGCACAAATCAAATCAACCGAACAATAAGTGTGCTGATTCATTAACAATAAGTCATTGCTGGATCATGAACAGTGTAGAGAGGTAAAACCTAGATTTTTTGAATGAAACCATCTTCTGCTAGCTATCGACACATGCAGACTACAAAGCTCCTTGCAAGATAAATTAAATAAAAATAATAATTGGTAGCTACAGCTCAAAAAGAGACAAGACAACTTAGAGACGACACAAGTATTGCCAAACTTGAATAGAAAAGGTTCAACCACAACCGCAAATAACTGAAAGGAACATTGATCTGAAACTGAGCTATAACTAACCATCCGCGAATGGGCCAAGCCTTCTAATTTGTCAGAATGCTAGACAAAATCACTGCATGAAATGGCTTTGGAAATTTAGAGGTGTCAGATTTTCATTTAGTTTAATAAAATTCCAAGAAATCTGAAGAACATTAGAAACATTAGAACACACAAGTTGCAACTCATTTTACCAGTCACTCACAAGCAATAGAGGTCGCTGCACTTGACCTTTCTATCCCAGCAAGCTGAATCTAAACTGAGGCACAGGCTATGGTCAACAGTTGTAGTTGTATAGATGATTCCCATACAACAATTCTAAACCGGGGCAAGTAACAACAATTTCAATTCATATGCATTTCAGGTGCTAGAAAGGATATCTAATTGAAATCAAAGAGTTAGTTCCATATTTTTAACATTAAATCTAATCACACAAAATCATACTATCATGGTACTATATTTTATTTGACAGAATCCTGAAGCAATAACAAATTACCAAGGTTATTCAGACGTAGTTAATTGAAGATAGAAAGATACACTTATAGACAGAGCTTTTGACTGCTTGTTTTTTGAGATTCAGAGCTTGTGACTGCTGAGAACCAAATAAATTTTAGGAGGCATAATACAGTAATACATGTGTGCCCCTGTTATTGGATCAGATCCATATTGTAGAGAAAGGTCCAGACATTCAGATTGTTGATACGGAAATTATTAACAACTTTATCGCCACCAAACACAACCATGAGGAAGGTAACAGGATTTCAGGAATTCATCCAAACTTCCCTCGTCACTGTCAATTCCAGCAGCCAAATGGGCCATCATCCACTAACTACCTGCTAACTTGAATTGAGAACTGCAGCTGCAGGGGGGCGGGGACTCCCATCTCATACCACAGTTGGAGTTGGAGGCAGAAATACCCAAATTGCAAGACGAGCGTAATGAAGAAGAGAAAGCCTTAGAGCAGATCAAAGCATCGTCTCGAGGTGATATTAACTTACAGTATCCATGTTCACTGAATTATTGTCTGATAACCAAACTTTTCCCTTTTGTAATTACAGAAGAAACTGAGAGGATCGTGCTGAACTTACTCAAGTAATAACTGAACTTGAACCATGTAAAATCAAATTATTAAGCATAAAGGAAGGTATGTCCTCTTTCACTGTAATTCGAAATTGTCCCGTATCTAGATTTCCTCACTACTTTCAGTAATGCTTATTTGT
Source organism: Eremochloa ophiuroides (assembly GCA_038502445.1). Lineage (NCBI taxonomy): Eukaryota > Viridiplantae > Streptophyta > Magnoliopsida > Poales > Poaceae > Eremochloa > Eremochloa ophiuroides. The sequence continues at coordinate 1,122 of JAHLJS010000166.1, read as the reverse complement.
TATCCTTTCTATTTTTGTTTGCCAGCGGATTAAAAAAACTGTAAATGCGATAGAAAAAAAACTGAGTTTTCATCTTCATCCATACTGGGACGGAAGGGAAGGAGGCAAGCGGGGTTACCTCTGCCTCGGCGGATGTAGTGGAGAGCTGGAGGCAGTCTCTCCGTCGGTGGCCTTCAGACGGAGATTAGGCACTTGAGGAGATCGAAGCAGCAGCCTGATTGATGCCTCCGACTCCTGCGCATTGCAGGGGACAAGGCTTAGGTAGTTAGGTCGACAACGGACGTGTTGGTGGGGCGGGCGTCCTCCTCGGCGGTGGTGGCGTGTCGGACCGATGCGGTGCTGGCATATCGAACCGGTGTGGGTGTTGTCCTCGGCGGCGTGGGCGAAGAGCAGCGGGCGGCGGCGAGCGGCGGTGAATGGGAGATTTCAAAATATCTGCGTCCAGAAGATGGGGGAGGAGCGGGGTGCGGGTGGGGGTAGGGCTAGAGCGGCGGTGACGGCGACGACGTTGGAGGACGGAGGTGAGCGCGCGGTGGAGGACGGAGAGGAGCACGGAGGCGGGGCGACGGTCACTGTGGCCAACCGGAGGCGGCGCGGGGGAGAGACGACGGAAGCGCGGACGTGCGTCGCGTGGTGGAGGGGCGACGGCGCAGGCGTGATTCGCGCGGGGAAGGAAGGCCCACCCGTCGGCGCGCAAGGAATCGCAAGGGCAGGCGGGCGGTTACGTCCTCTTAAGCCTTATTAATTGTAGAGATATGGTTCTAGGCCTACTAAATTTTGGTTCTGGCCCACAGCTTAAGTTCCTCTTAGTAGGTTCTTTTTATTCCTTAACCATCCATTTAACTTGATTTAGTTAAATAGATAGACTCTTATTATTCTTAAGCACCGTAAAATTCCTCTTTATTAAAAAAAACATTAGGACGGAGGACAATGCCCGATCGATCATTGCTGAATTAATTCTTCATGCACTAGCTAGCTGTTGCCCGGTCCAGGCTACGGGCAGATAGGGTTGCAGGCAGGGCAATGGGCCTGGCATTCTTTTTGTGTCATAAAACAGCTTCTCACGTCCGACTTTTGGCAGCAGAAGCAATTGTCGTGAAAACAAAAGTAGGATTTATACGT
>JAHLJS010000165.1:0-86942 GCA_038502445.1 Eremochloa ophiuroides | reverse complement strand
GGGTTTTTGGGATAGTTTACCAACCTATTCTTGCTAACCTATTATATCTTAAAATTCCACTTACCTTCTCCAGATTGCCCGTTGCAGCTCACAGCACGCAAGATGACCGGACCACGTGGCGTTCCACGCCACCAGTTGGCCGCCACGCGCTGGCGAGGGCGGAGCTTCTGGGAGTCGCTCACCTCGTCGCAGCAGCGAGGAGCTTGAGGCTGAGGTTGGAAGGCTGCAGGATCTAGTCAGGCAGTGGGAGGAAGAATACAGAGTGGCACGTCTCAACCACTACCATGACGTGAGGACCAATCGAGATCTGCGTCGAGAGATCGATCGCCTGACCAAGCAAAGGGATGAAGCTTGGGATCGTGAGGAGACGATCATGGACAGGATGCTCGAGGCGGAGCAGCGTGTTGGTCAGCTTGAGCTCTACAACAACGCCTTGCACGAGGAGGTGCATGAGCTCTATGGTGAGCTCCACCCTATTCCTGCACCGCAGGAGGAGGATCCCGAGTTGGGAGTTGTCCTCGGTCAGGAGGATGAGGACGTGGAGGACGTTGACGTGGAGGTCGAGCCGGTCGAGGTCGTCGAGGCAGATGCCGAGGAGGACTTCGAGGAGATCGACGAGGACAGTGACGCTTCTGGCGCGTCTGGGATCGACGAGGACTAGGCCGGTGTGGCCTAGAGTTGTCAGCTAGTTGTTCTCTTTTGTCTGTAGTATAGGTGCTTACCTAGAAAACCTTAGTTATGGGTTGTGGGTCTTGTCTGGGCGCAAGCCATGTTGTGTGAACCTTGTAATATTGCTGTGTGCTGCTATGTTTGCTTAACTAATATAAGACTCAAGTTGGGTTTGCTTATTAACAGATGGGAGACAATTCTGATAATGCAACTGGTGTTCCCCAACCACCTCAGTTTCCACCCACTCTGGCAGAGGCCATCGCTGCATTGACCAATGTTGCAGCGCTGCTAGCTCAGAATCAGCAAGATCGTGGTGGACGTCGTGGCCGCCGGGATAATGAGGATACCACCTATGTTGACTTCACTGACACCCCGCCCACCGGTGTTCACTAAGGCTGATGAACCTTTGGAAGCTGATGATTGGCTCCGTACCATGGAGCAGAAGTTTAGTCTGATTCACTGCACCGAGATCCAGAAACCGCTGTTTGCAGCTCAGCAACTCCGTGGCCCTGCGACTACTTGGTATGCCAACCTGTTGGCTGCGCAGGATGCTGGACATCAACTTACCTGGCAAGAGTTCCGTGACGCCTTTCGTGCTCATTACATCCCTGCGGGTGTGATGAAATTGAAGCTGGATCAGTTTCTGGCACTGAAGCAGAATGAGTCTACTGTCGCTCAGTATCTTGGGCAGTTCAACCACTTGGCACAGTATGCACCTGAGCATACCAACACTGATTCTAAGAGGAGAGCCTGCTTTGTCAGAGGTCTGAACTTCAAGATTCAACGCAGTCTGTCTAACAACCTCAAGTGCACTTTTCATGAGGCGGTGGATAGTGCAATAGCTTTTGAGGAAAGCGACCGTCAGCTCCAAGAGGAGAAGAAGAAGAGCAAAAGGTCTAGCTCTTCTGGCAGTCAGAAACACCAGAAAGTTATCTATCATCCTACCCACCATAACCGTCCGTCATATCCCCATCAGCAGGTAGTTGTGCGCACTGCCGCTACCTCTCATACCTCTAATCAGCAAAACACCACTCAGCCGAATGCCCCTGGCGTTCGTATCAACACTCCACAGACCAACTACAATCACCCATGCTACAACTGTGGAAAGATAGGACACTGGGCCCGTGATTGCCCTTTTCCGAAACAGAACAACCAGAATGTGCAGAAAAGTCCTGGTGTTCCGCAACAGCAAGTTCAGCACCGTGGTCACCAGCAGCATGCTCAGAAGGGCAAGATTGTCAAGAAGGCAGGTCGGGTTTATTACACTCAGATTGAAGATATTCCTGCTGGAGAACCCGTCATGATGGGTAAGTTTCCCATTGCTAGTCATTCTGCCGTTCTGCTATTTGATTCTAGTGCATCTCATTCGTTCATCAACCGTACATTTGTGGTTAAGCATGAAATACCTATTGGGGAAATAAAGAAAGATTTCCTTATACATTCGCCCGGGGGGCGTATAACTACTAAAGAGGTAGTTCAGGGAGTACCTATAGAGCTGGGAGGGCATAGATTCCCAACCACAATGATAGTACTTAAGGATCAGGATATAGATGTGATATTAGGTATGAATTGGATGTATCAGCACAAGGCCTTGATTGATGTGTTGAATAGAACCATAAGAGTGAACATACCTAATAGTCAAACTCAACTTCTTATCCAACTTCCATTGCCCGTAAGAAAGATTGAAAAGACCGTGCAAAGGTTGTGTGCCACCGCAGTTGAAGAAGTATTGAAGATTCCAGTGGTCTGCGAATTTCCAGACGTATTTCCTGATGAGTTGCCTGGTTTGCCGCCTGATCGAGATGTGGAATTTGCTATTGAGCTAAAACCTGGAACCGCACCTATATCTCGTAGAGCCTACAGAATGCCTCCCAAGGAATTGGCAGAGCTTAAAGTGCAGCTACAAGATTTGCTAGATAAGGGTTTCATCAGACCCAGCTCATCTCCTTGGGGTTGTCCTGCCATCTTTGTCAAGAAGAAAGACAAATCCCTCCGACTCTGTATTGATTACCGTCCACTCAACGAGGTCACCATCAAAAACAAATATCCTTTACCCCGTATTGACCTACTCTTTGACCAGCTGGCTGGAGCTAAGGTGTTTTCCAAGATTGACCTTAGGTCTGGCTACCACCAAATAAAGATCCGTCCCGAAGACATCCCAAAAACAGCTTTCACCACTAGATATGGCCTATATGAATACCTCGTCATGTCTTTTGGCCTAACCAATGCACCCGCCTATTTCATGTACCTCATGAATTTCGTCTTCATGCCTGAGCTCGACAAATTTGTTGTCGTATTCATTGATGACATACTGATCTATTCTAAAACACTCGAAGAACATGCCAACCACCTCCGTATCGTCTTGAACCGTTTAAGAGAACATCAACTCTATGCCAAATTCAGCAAATGTGAGTTCTGGTTGGACCGAGTTCCATTTCTTGGGCATATCCTGACAGCGGAAGGTGTGTCCGTAGATCCAAGTAAGGTGGAAGAAATCTTGAACTGGAAACCACCAACCACTGTGCACCAGGTTCGCAGTTTCATGGGAATGGCGGGATATTACCGCCGATTCATTCCGGATTTCTCAAGAATAGCTAAGCCTATAACCAACCTATTGAAGACTCAGGTCAAGTTTGTCTGGTCGCCAGAATGCGAAACAGCGTTTCAAACCTTGAAGAGATGTTTGACCACTGCACCAGTCCTTGCTCAGCCAGATATTGAAAAGCCGTTTGACGTGTACTGCGATGCGTCGGGTACTGGTCTTGGTTGTGTTTTGATGCAAGAGGGCCAAGTCATTGCTTATGCTTCACGACAACTCCGGCCTCATGAAGAGAATTATCCCACTCATGATCTTGAATTGGCAGCTGTGGTTCATGCATTGAAGATCTGGCGTCACTACTTGTTAGGCAGCACATGCAATGTCTACACTGATCACAAAAGCCTAAAATACATCTTTACACAAGAAGAATTAAATATGAGGCAACGAAGATGGCTTGAGTTGATAAAAGATTATGATATTGAAGTGCACTACCATCCTGGTAAAGCTAATGTGGTTGCCGACGCACTCAGTCGGAAGGCTCATTGTAATTGCTTGACTGTGAAGCCATATGATCTGTCGTTGTGTTATGGGTTAGAAAAATTGGGCATAGAAATAGTCCCTCAAGGCAGTTGGAACAATATCAGCATCAAACCCTCCATCCGTGATGAAATCGTGGCTGCTCAGAAAAATAGTAAAGGTATCAGGCACATCAAAGAGAAAATCCAAGCAGGGAAAGCAGATTGTTTCAGAATTGATGATGAAGGGATTGTATGGTTCAAGAATCGGCTTGTAGTTCCAAAAATTCCAGAGTTACGTGGCAAGATTCTTGACGAAGCTCATTTGACAAGATACTCCATTCATCCGGGAAGCAACAAAATGTACCAGGATTTGAAACAGAAGTTTTGGTGGACTAAGATGAAGATCGAGATTGCTCAGTATGTAGCAAAATGCGACACTTGTCAGAAAGTAAAAGCTGTACACATGAAGCCTGGTGGAGAGATGCAACCATTACCTATTCCTGCATGGAAATGGGAAGACATCAGCATGGATTTCATTATGGGTCTCCCAACAACCTCTAGGGGTTTCAATTCCATCTGGGTTGTTGTGGACCGCCTCACTAAACAAGCTCATTTCTTGCCTGTCAAGAAAATGTACAGGGCTCCGCACTACGCCAAGCTATACATAGAAAATCTGATGAAGCTACATGGAGTACCCAAGACCATTGTCTCTGACCGAGGTACTCAGTTCATATCCCAATTTTGGAGATCCTTTCATAAATCATTGGGTACAAAACTCCTGCATAGCACAGCCTATCATCCTCAGACTGACGGACAGACAGAGAGGATAAATCAGATACTTGAAAACATGTTAAGAGCCTGTGCACTCAATTACCCTGAGAAATGGGACGAGTGTTTGGCATTGGCTGAATACTCGTACAACAACAGCTACCAAGAAAGTATAAAAATGGCTCCGTTTGAGGCAGTATATGGCCGCAGGTGTCGTACTCCATTGAATTGGTCCGAACCTGGAGAAAGATGGTTCTATGGAGTTGACTTGGTCAATGAAGCCGAAGAGAAGGTTCGACTGATACAGGAAAATTTGAGAGTGGCACAGTCACGACAGAAAAGTTATGCCGATCAGCGGCGCAGACCTTTGACATTTCAGGTTGGAGACTATGTATATTTGAAAGTTTCGCCTATGAAAGGAGTTAACCGTTTTGGAGTCAAAGGCAAGCTAGCCCCGCGTTATATTGGACCATTCTTAATCATAGGACGCGTGGGAAAGGTAGCTTACAAGCTTGAATTGCCAGAACATCTCTCGGAAGTACACAATGTGTTTCATGTTTCTCAGCTGAAGAAGTGTCTCCGAGTACCTGGACAAGTCATCGATGTTGAAGGAGTAGCACTTGAACCTGAATTGACATACTCGGAGCAGCCAGTACGAGTTTTGGATATAAAGGACCGTGTTACCCGAAGGACCACAACCAGATGGTACAAGATCCAATGGAGTGATCATTCTGAAGATGAAGCTACCTGGGAATCTGAGGATTTCTTGGCAGAAAACTTCCCTGAGTTCTTTGCTACCTTGTAAAATGTAACCCTGTCGTTTAATGCGTATGTTTTCCCCTTGTCTTTGTTGTTAGCTCTTTTTCCTATGCCTTGTTCCAATCTTGGTTATGTACCTAATCTCGGGACGAGATTTCTTTTAGGGGGGAAGACTGTAATACCCCGGGTATTACGGATTTAATTAATCTGCCATGTCATCATATTTAAATTAATCATTTGCATATGATTGTGATTAGGTCCCTAGAGTGATTTGATTTTAATTAGTATTTGTTTGTAAAATTTAATTCCCAAATAAAGGTTTAAAAATTTACTTTTATTAGGGCCAAAACCTAATTCAAAATCTAAAAGGAATTTGGAGATAGTCCCTTAATAAAAGTTTTAGATCTTTTAAAATGGAACAACTTTTATTTTTGGTGATTTCAAAGTTCTGTGGTGGGAATTCAAATTTATTTCAAAACAATGATTTAAAACTTAGTTTTAGATTGGCATTTCAAAAATTAATTGGAATCTGGCAAAACTTCCTAAATAGAAGTTGTAAAGCTCATTGAGTAGAACAACTTTTATTTTGGCAATTTTTCAAGTTGTTGTGTAAAATAAAAAGTAATTTTGAAAATGCAGTTTGAAATTCAAAAAACAAGTTTACCCCTTTTGCTGTAGTTTCAAAAATATTTCGAATTTGGATTTAGTTCCAAAAGCAAAGTTGTTCAAAATTTCAAACCCTACAACTTTTGTTTTTGCAGTTTTTCATGTTGTTATACAAAATCAGTCGAATTTGGTCAAAAACCGACAGCCCTAGGGTCTAGGTGCCACAGTGAAATGCCCCCTCTTCCTGTTCGCGAACAGCGCCGACCCGCCGCCGTGCCGGGCGCGCGCGCGCGGCCGTCCGTGCCGGCCGGGATCGTGTCTCCGACACCATTCCTCGCGCGGGCGAACGTGCGCCACGCCGTGCTGCTCCTGTCCCCTCTCCTATGCCCCTTAAAGTCGACGACCGCCTCCCCCTCGTTTCTTTCTCTCCGCTCGGCCGCCATTGCTCTCTCGGTCCCCGGCTAAATTCACCGCGCTCCGTCCACCACCACCCTCTCCATCTCACAGCCAGCTAGCTAGCTTCCTTGCGCATCTCCTGCGACCGTCGGCGGGAGCTGTAGAGCTTCGTAACCACCGGAACACCGGTGTCTCCTTCGCGGGCGGACAGAGCGCCGCCGCGAGCTCCGCCGTCGTCTCGAGCTAGTCTGGGTAAGCTCTGAACCTCGGATTGTTGCGTACCGTGATCTCTGTGACCCCTTGAACCTTACGCGTGCGTCGGCGTACTCTCTGGTTCCCTAGGTTCGCCGGAACGCGTGTTCGCCGTTGTGCCGAGCCGCCGGGATCCGCCGCCGTCGCCAAGTCGCCTTCTCCGAACCACCTCCGTCTCCACCGACCCCTCGGCCAGCTTCGTGGTGAGCCCCAGATACTCGCGCACCTTTTTCCCCTCTCTTTACCGGCTTGTGCTCGCCGGCGACGTGCTCGCCGCCGCCACCGAGCCGCCGCGTACGTGTCTCCAGGTGCTGCGCGCCTCGGATCTCGTCGTGTCTTAGCTTGGTAGACTCGCCTTGGAGTGTAGAGTCCGTAGGTGCCCTCGGCTTCGTCCCTCGGCTCACCGTCGGCGAGCTAGGGGCGGCGAACCGCCGGCGCCCTCGCCTCTGTCAGAACAGAGGAGAGGCCAGGGGCCTCGGGTTAGAAGGAGAATAAAGGCAGGGGGTTAAGCGCGAAGTTCATGACTCATGTGAATAGTGTAGATCGGACCGCGGGTTGATTTCCAGTTTCCCCAGGGTCTCTTTTGCAAAGCCGTCGGCGCCGGGCGCGGGCAGGCCGAGTGGGCCGGCTCGCTCTGGACTTGGGCCGTAGTGGGCTGCTTTGGTTTTTCTATTTTCCCAGTGAATTACTAAATGCTTTTCTTTTATATATTCATATGAATAGTGCTGCAGTTTGTTATTTTCGTGTGGATTAATTTACTGCGCCAAAAATGATGAGATTAATTGTGTATGCTCTCTGAAGTATGTAGTATTTGTTAAAAATATAATATAGGGTGTTCCAGTGCCTTTAATCTGCTGTATAAATCAGTGAAGTAATTAATAAATGCAAGTTTGTGTAATTTTAATTAATTCTCTGTAAATCCAAAAATCATGAAATTTATTGTGGCTCTGTTTGGTGATAAAACCTAGCTGTTGGTAAAGTTTGGTTGCAATTGAAGTTAGTTTGGTCAATTAATAAATATATGTGAAATTAGGGATTAATAAAGTAAATAGAAAAATGAATTTAGGTTTGTTGTGTGAATTTTTGGGTTGAATGAAGACCAAGGATCTTTCGCTGTGTGATCCTTGGCAATTTGAGAACTTAGTGCTTGATAGTAGTCATAAAGCTGTGTAGCGGCTTTCTGTGACCGTTAAAAAGGTCAATAAAACAAAAGTAGCAAACATTACTTTTACCTTCCGTAGATTGTTTACAACTTTACCGTGAAGGAAAGTTGTACTCAAGGTATTAATGGTTTACTTCCAAGCATTTCATTTGTTGCCCTCATGCCACGCTAAGCATACATCATTGCATACGTGTAGTGCCCGTTCCCGAGGTGGTCCAGGTCGAGACTACTACTGAGGAGGCCACTCCTGAGGTCATCCAAGGATTCGACATCTGCGGGACTGATCCCGATCCGACGCTGTACACGATCCAAGGCAAGCCCCGGTGCATTCAGCCCCTCTATTACAAAATATTTATAATTCGAGTTAATCTACTGCATTAGGTTAATAGGAGTTGATTGTCACCTATCCAGATGCATTGTCTCAAATAAATACCCTGAAACCTAATTTAAATAAAACGGTTTGAGAAATGCTTAGGCATGCTTAATGAACTTAGCTTTGCGTAAAAGAAAAACTATTTTCTGTGCCATGATTATACTTATACTTTGATTGGTGAAGAACTGGTTATCCGTTGGTCGATGTGTATTTGGGTTGGAGTCCCAATGCATGGTCGCTTTCGGAGTAGATTGGAACTGGTCGATGTCTTGGAAACGTGTTTCGTTGGGTGGCCAGCTCATGGGGCGGCGTTCCCTATGTCTCACTCACCCGACAGGCACGATAATAAAAACTGTCGGGTAGTCTTGTACTTGGGTTAGAGTCCCAATGCAGGATTGACGGCAGGAAGGAAATAGGGACCGTTCGTTGTAGGCCTGCTGTGATCATGATGAACAGCCTAGCCACATACCAATGCGGAAAGCCTAGAGTTCGGTGGCGCTATTGCTGGAACCGACAACCACGCACTGGGAGTGGAGAGATGGCGAGAGTAGCTTGTACCCACGTGGCCGGCGTGCCTGGATAAGAGTGGAGTACTGTGCTCTCGGGTGGCGCAGGACCGGTTCCGGGATAGCAAAGCCGTGACGACGGGTTGGTATATGTATGCCGGCGTGCTGCATATGCAGTGTGGTTAGAATCCCCAGCTGGGTATTTTCTGGATTCGAATCGACGTGCTCCTCGGTTATGAAGACTTGATCCTCACACTCTACACCGAAAAGTGGTTCTCAACTAGGTTATCTGAATGAATAAAGTAATTGAAAGAATGATGATACATGAGTCTGAATATTGGAGCTATAAATATGATTATAATAACGACAAAATAAAATATGGAACAGGATAGATTGCTTTTCTGCAAACTCCTCATCCTCTGCTAGCCTTACCCATAGCCTTGCATTCCTGAGTCTCATTTTACACCCTTAGTCGGGTAAGTCTTGCGGAGTACCCCAAGTACTCAGGGTTTGTTAACCCCGTTGCAGGAGGACCGCAGTCGGAGATCTGTCTTGCTCCATGTTGCGTGACCGTGGTCGAAGAAGAAAGCAGCGATGAGTGAAGTAGAACCCGTGGGCAGGGTTCGAGTTATCTTATCTAGTATTGTGTAACTATTCCACTGCTACTGTTATGTCCTCTGGCCTGTAATAACTATATTTGAATCCTATTTGAACAACTGGTTTGTAATCTAAATGTTATGTAATCTTCCGCACTGTACTCTGATGTATTTTATTATGAAACATTGTAATCCTGTGATGATTCTGCAATGGTGATCCTGTCGGAGAAAAGGGCGCTAATGTAGCCCGACAGACCTGTCTAGATCATTTGGGACACGGGCCCGGCTGTCAGAAGTCGTTAGTGACAATGACAGGTGCCAGTGGGCCAGGTGATTTAGCCGGTTCTGTTACAAAGAGCGTGATGGCAGCCTCTATTTATAGGGGAGAGTGAAGGAGTGCCACATCAGCGATCCGCATGCTCCTTGTCTCTCCACCTTGGATGAACCGGCCTTGAACCGCCTCAAGATGGACGGCATTGGTGAATCCAGCACGTGGGAATCATGCAGGAAGACGGTGGAGGCCAACCGACCTGGCTTGGCACCAGGGGGGTCAGCCGACCCCCTATGACAGGTGGGCCCAGCCAGGTGTTGTCCCTACTAGTCATAGAGCATGGCTGTGTACTTAATTTGTTGGTACTTGTCGGTTCACGCCTTGATCCATGTGCCTTGATCTTCCACCGTTGATTGGAAACACAACTTTGGTCCAAAAGTGGAATTGAGTTGGATGGAAGGTCACACGGATTGTGCCATGTCAGCAGAGCCAGGTGGGCCCCATAGTGGGGTTAGCCGACCCACAAATGGGCCCACCTTGAGCTCTCCTCTCTTTTACGTGATGTTGTGCACCATATCTTGATGTTTGATGATTTGTTTGATCGTTTCTGCATTCACAAGCTTAGAGTACAAGTGGAACTCGTTATTGATAAAATATGTTCATGATATGCTTACTCTTCCTTGAATCCGAGGCATGTTGACGGTGTTAGAGTGTGGAATTTAAGGGCTTATCCACCGTCAAAAAGATCCCCCAAGCTTAACCTTTGCTCGTCCCGAGTAAATAATTAAACTTAGCCTCGGTGGATCAGGAGTTGCTACAATGTTATATTTCAATAATACCATGTGCACAACAAAATACTTCACTTTTGAATGAAAAAATTGGCTATAAAAACTCATCCATTTTACCTTAGTCCTTTATGGGGCTAATGACCTTTCCTTCGCCTTAGGTGGTTGAGAGACAGAACAGTTTGACTGGAGCACTAACTTCCTCTTTCTTTGCAAGTTTCATAATGGAGGTTTTAGCAATGTTTTTTCAAAAGAAAACTTAATGTTCCTCGTATGATTCTCTCATGTCGCTCAAATGGTGTATGATTCCTTACCAAAGTAAATGTTGCCTTCTCTTTTTATCCTACTTCTAAAATGGCTTATGTGGAGTTTAAGGTAGGAATAAAAGAATGTAGCATACTTACTTTGCATATATTGTAGAGTCAAAGATTGGATCCAAAGAGAGAAGTGTCATGCTCTTAGATCAAGATGTGCAAGTGTGTGTAAAGAGTGAACTATAATGCTCTTCTATTTGAAATTATATCTTTCTCTAATAAATTTTTAGAGACATGGCTATCATTTTTCCTCTTTTATTCATGAGATTAGACTTGCTCATTTCTTTTTCTTTTCTTTTCTATGGACTTCCCATGTCCATTTTTTCTTTTTCATTTTGCATAGCCTTTTGTCTCTTCTACCAAATTAACTAAAAGAGATATTTTAATGACTTTAACACATGGAGCATTTATTTGGTGTAGATGAAAGGCATGTGATTGCGTACTTCCAGTGTAGAAGCAGCATGTATATGTGGTGTGTATGTGACCTTGATTTTGTCTAAGACATGTGTAGCATATTTGGCTTGTGATAGGAATTTATTACCATTTGAGGAACAATAAGGTTTTGATTGTTTTAAAGAAATAAATCTCCAGTAATCATGCATGGTTAGAACAATGTTATAGTAGCTCTTATCTCACTATATCATATCTCACAACAACTTAGAATTAGTTCTAGCATTTGCAACCCACAAAGTTTTTCAGGTTTATGATGATTTTAAATGAGCCAAGTGATCCATACTCAAAGAAATACTAAGTTGTAAACTAGGCATTAAAGAAACATTAACAGAGCAACTATTCATCATTTCCATGAGGAAGATAAACATTCATGAGACATATGGATTTATTATTATTTTTAAGTAAAGATAGTAAACTGAAAATAATGCAATAAGAGGAGATAGAGGACTTACCTTGGTGGGAGAGAGAATCTCCCCCAAGCTTGCCTTTTGCTCATTGTGGTTGCGGATAGTATTGTAACCATCCCGCCCAGCGTTGTGCTTCTTCATCATGGATAGCTTGCATGACTTGGGCATTTTGTTGTGCCAAACTCAGAGTTCCATTTTGCTCAACTTGCATTGTGCCCATGTCGTCGAGGAGTTGATCCATCTCCGACCTTTGATTCCAACGACCCCTCGTCCGTGCGGATGGACGGGGAGTGCGCACTCTTGGAGTGTGCTGTTGAGGCCGTTCCATGGACCCTGAAATGTCCATGGAACTTGCCTCATCACCTTCTTCGTCATCTCCTCCTGTTGCTCGTGAGGTGCCGCCTTACTCAAATTGAGCGGGTTGTAACATACTCCTTGTCACGCTTCTTGTCCCTGCAACATTTTGGTTTTTGCCTCTCGGTCCCAATTTATGGTTAGTGTGCGCAGCACATACAACCGACGTCTCTCACATGGGAGAGAGATTTCGGCTGTATGGCCTGGATAAATCATTTTTAGACCACCATTTTCATCTCTTTTTAGGACTTGAGCACTTGTGAAGAAATCTTCAGTTATGATGTCTCTAGGAAAAGCAATATATTCAAAGTAGTGTTTTTCATTTAGCAAATCCATTATTTCAGCAATGCAAGTGATAAAAGAGGTAAAGAATATAGGCTCGCTTCTATGGAAAATACCAAGCCAAAAACGAACTAGCATCTTAGCAGGGAAAACTTTTATTTTCTTGGTCATGGCATAAAGCAGTCTTAACTCATCATTGAGAAGAATTTTCACATTAGAGCCAGGAAGAAGAGTTATAGCCATCCAATAGCGGAACAATCGCAAAGTGGGATTATGAATTTCATCAGTTTTAGGGTCAGAGCAATCATTGGATCCAGTTATGGCTTTCCAAAATTCAACCTTATCAAATTTTCTAGTGGCTCTATTTAAATCTAGATGACAGTTGTTATCAAAGCCAAGAGCCATACTAAAAACTCCCCATGTTAAATTATACTCTTGATTAAATATACGAAAGTAGACATTATCATCTGTGGTTTTTAAAGAGCAAAGAAATTCTATGGTGAGTTTTTCAATTCCAAGTTATTACACTTCCCAAAAGCTTTTCCAACCGATTGTATTGAAAACAGTATTAAACTCTGCGGTCATACCTGTGCTGTCCAAAAGGGCAGGGTCGACGGTGCCGGTATGTTTATACCCGAAGTGTCGGATGGAGAGGTACCTGTGGTACTCTTCTTGATCCAGCATGAGGCCGCTCTCGGGATCGAGCATCCTCTCGGGAGGCACTCCAAAGCTTTGTCTCGATGGAGCTTCTCTTCCATCATCTTCGTCATGGCGGGGTCGTCGGGAGGAACTCCCTATGACACCTTTGGCCTTCTTGAATGCAGAGGAGAACTTCTTCATCTTCCTGCAGCAATGAGACAACACAAGAACGCACTAGGACAACAAGGATTAGCGTTAACGTTAGCGTTAGCGTTAGCTGTCCCAATGTTAGTAGTCCTTGTGGGGTATGGATACCTCCACAAAACCGTTCTTGTGGGTAGGAGTACTCCATAAACAAGTTGTTGAGAGCAAAGATGAGAGTAAGACAAGCTTTTACAACTACAATATTTTTGAGTTTTTATTTTGAGTGGCTAACTACAACTAAACTTGAGAAAGAACTTGCTCAACTAGAGAGGAGAAGAGAGATTGTGTGCTCGAGATGATTTAGCTGATTTGGGTGTGTATTTGAGCACACAATGCAAGGGTCTTTATAGCGAGAGAAGGGCTGGTGACCAGGCCACTAGGGCTAGGTCGGCTAACCCCACTATGGCAGTGCCAGAGCTGCTTTCACATTTGGACAGGGAATCTATTTGAATTCAAACATAATTTTGCAGACAGGGATTTAAACATGGGTCGGCCGACCCATGCTTGGTCCCCTTTTCAGCTTTAATCAGAGTGTTCCACTTTGTTCAGCAACGTACAGACAAGTGGTGGACCAAAAGTGGTGAAATTTTTCAGAGATTCCCTTGCCTAGTGTTTGGTGAAAGTGAAAGGTATATGACAAAAGTGGGGGGATGCTTTAAAGTGATTCCCATGGACCATGGGAGCACTAAAGCATGCCAAAGTGTCCACTTTTCAGAATTTGGATGGTAGTGGATGTTGGATTCTCATTGGAACATGTGAAAGTGGTCATGACCAAAGGTGGTTGACCAAATTTAAAATGAGCTGGTGATTAAAGTTGAGACAATGATCAGGACACCAGACCAACACCACTAGAGGTGAGTGGGCCCCATGGTGGGGTCGGCCGACCCCACCTTGGGTGGTCCCACCACCTCAGGTGTGAGCACTACAGTTCTTTTCAAGTTTTATTTATCTAGGTATTTTATTTTTATCAAAATAAATTATTGCAAAGTTTAAATATGAAGATTCATTGCAAAAATGCAAGAATTGAAACGGGAAAATTAAATATGAGATAAATACCGATTTACCTTACCAGTAAGGGCACCATGTTTTAAGTCCGTAGAGCAGGACCTCTCCGTTCGGGTTCATTCTTCGAGTGCTTCGGTCGGTCCCGGAGATGGGGACCGTGATGCTTGCACCTCTTTCTTCTGTCATTTCTTCTTGATTGATGCTTGCGACTCAGCGAAGTCAGCCTTATTTACCGTCTCGGCTTTACTTACCAGTTCGGCCTTTTTGGCTTTTGTCAGTTGATTCTTTCGGTGGGGTGCATATTGAGGCTTGTTCTTCCATAGGTTCTTCCTTGCCTATTGCATAGCTTTATAACCATTGAAAGGACATTTAATTCTCTTACCTCGGAGTTGGAAGTAGACTTGGCCGGATTCCACGTAGATGATGGCGTTAACGGTGTTGAGGAACGGCCTTTCCAGGATGACGGGGACTTCATCATCGGCTCCCATATCAAGGATGATGAAGTCGGCGGGGATGTACTCGTCTTGAATCTTGACAAGGATGTCCCTTGCCAGTCCCCAGGGGAACCGGATGGATTGATCGGCCATCTGTAATTTGACAAAAGTGGGGTACAGAGGTCTCCCTAACAGATTTTCATACATTACCTTGGACATGATGTTGACTCCAGATCCAAGGTCGCAGAAGGCGTTGTTGAAGGTGTGCGGCCCGATCTCGCAAGTGATGGTTGGATGACCAGGGTTACTCTTCTTGGCCATGAATGGCGGATCAAGAAGGCAACCAGGATTTGATCTGACCGGAGGCTTACCAAACCTCGTAGAAATTAATCTAACACCCTCAACCGGTTCCTCAAGTTTCCCTGAGATCTTACCTTGTTCGAAGGATGGGACAGCTGCTGCTATTTGAGCTAATTGTGTTTCTAGAATTTTATTGAAGCTCAATTGATTTTTCATAGCAGTGGCAAAGCTATCCATTTTCTCATTAAGATTTTCAAGAATCTTATCATTAGCCATCATTTTCTTATTTATACTATCATTGATTTTAAATTGGCCTAAAACAAGATCTTTAAGAGAAGGTTGGTTACCATAAGAATTATTAAAATTATTGCTGTAACCATTACCTTGATTATCTTGGTAGAAGGGGCGCGAGTTCCATCCTCCTTGTTGCCGGGATCGATACCCATTGTTGTTATTGTTGTTATTGATGAACTCACTTCCCCCTTCGTCTCGGGACAGTTGTTGCGCAAGTGATCTTCTCCACCACATACCTCGCACGATGGATCAGCTTCAATGACTCGTGCGGTGGCAGTGGTTCGCATGGCCTCTTGTTCCTTTTTGAACCTTCCTCAATCTTTTTCATCAAGAGGTCCATTTTTGCTGAGAGCATGTCCACCTCATGAACGGTGTGCATACCCCTTTTCTTAGGCTGGAGGCGTTCCTCATTCCATTCTTAGTTGATAACCATCTTCTCAATGAGGTCCTTAGTATCCTTGACATTGTGTTGCAGGAATGCTCCTCCAGCGGCAGCATCAAGGTGATTACAGGCTAATCCAGTCAGTCCATGATAGAAACCTTGAATAAGGAGCCATTCTTCAATTCCATGATGAGGACATGCACGAATGTACTCCTAGAGACGTTCCTATGTTTCGGGAATCATCTCATCAGCTTACTGTTGGAAGCTTGAAATCTTTCCATGAAGAGCGCTGGTTTTGCCCATCGGGAAGAATTTCTTGAGAAATGCATTTGCACATTTCTCCCAAGTGGTAGCTTCATTCTTGTTGGCATAGAACCATTGCTTCGCCTACCCAAGCAGTGAGAATGGGAACAGACGAAGATGGATGGCGTCTGCCGAGACATTCTTGATAGTGAAGGTACCACACACCTCCAAGATCCTATTCAGCACATCTATCAGTGTCTTGTGCTGATACATCCAATTCATACCTAATATGACATCTATGTCCTGATCCTTGAGTACTATCATGGTGGTTGGGAATATATGCCCGCCCAACTCGATAGGTACTCGATGCACTACCTCCTTAGTATTTATACGCCCTCCAGGCGAATGTATAAGTAAGTTTTCCTTTATTTCTCCAATTGAAATCTCATGTTTTACCACAAATGTACGATTGATGAATGAATGTGATGCACCAGAATCAAAAAGTGTAATAGCAGGGTGGCTGGCGACAGGAAACCTACCCATCATGACGGGTTCTCCTGCAGGGATGTCATCCACATGAGTATAATAGACATGTCCAGCCTTCTTGATAAGCTTGACCTTTTGAGGCTGGTGCTGTTGGCCACGGTGCTGATTCTGATGCTGCTACCCAGGGCCCTTCGGGGCATTTTGATTGTACTTCTTGGGATATGGACAGTCACGAGCCCAATGTCCCATTTTGCCACAGTTGTGGCAAGGATGATTGTAGATGGTCTGAGGTGTATTGATGCGAACGCCTGGGGCATTCGGCTGAGTGGTGTTCTGTTGGTTTGAGGTATGAGAGGTAGCCGCGGTGCGTACCACGACTTGCTGCTGGGGGTAAGCTGGGCGGTTGTGGTGCGTAGGATGATAGATGATCTTCTGGCATTTTTGACCGCCAGAAAAGCCTGATTTCTTTTTCTTCTTCTCATCCTGATGCTTACGATCACTTTCTTCGTAAGCAATGGCGCTGTTTACAGCTTCGTGATAAGAGCAGTTGAGGTTGTTAGATAAACTACACTGGATCTTGAAGTTTAGGCCCCTGACAAAGCAATCTTTCTTCTTTTGGTCTGTATTGGTGTGTTCGGGAGCATACTGGGCAAGGTGGTTAAATTGGTTCACATATTGCATCACAGAAGAATCTTTCTGTTGCAAAGCTAAGAACTGATCCAGTTCCATTTTCATTACACCTGCAGGGATGTAATGTGCTCGGAAAGCTTCGCGGAACTCTGCCCAAGTAAGCTGATGCCCCTCGGGCTGTGCAGACAACAGGTTGGCGTACCAGGCACTGGCCGGACCACGCAGCTACTGAGCCACGAATAGTGGCTTTTGGATTTCCGTGCAGCGGATCAAACTGAATTTCTGCTCCATAGTACGAAGCCAGTCATCGGCCTCCAAGGGTTCTTCGGCTTTTGTGAATACTGGTGGATGGGTTTCAGTGAAGTCCACATAGGTGGTTTCCTCATCTTCGCGGCGGCCTCGACGCCCGCCACGGTTTTCTCGGTTTTGAGCCATGGCGTTGGCCGCATTGGCCAGGGCCGCGATGGCATTGCTAAGGTTGGTGGAATGGGTGGTGGATAGGGAGCAGCTCCTTCGTCAGAAGTACCAGCACCATTCGAGCGAGTGTTGACCATCTGTTTTAAGACAACCACTAAGGACTCACATTGCATAATTAAAATAGAGTAGCATTCAACTTAAAACACCAAATTTAACAAGGTTCAACACACACAAATCACAACAAGTTCCACCCAGACTATGGTTCTTGGCACTACGATTACGACATTCGGATACAGAAGACTAAACCTCACTAGTCCTATGACTAGCTTAGTCTATAACGACAACCTCCTCCTCCTCGTCCTCCTCGACGACTACATCCTCCATGGGGTCGACTGCCTCAAGGTAACCATCCTCTGAGGCCTCACTGTCATAATACTCCTCATCGGGTCCTTTGACCACACCCTCCTCAGGCTCCTCCTCTCGTGGAATCAGAATCGGGTTAAGCTGATCGTTCAGCCTATGCACCTCCTCGTGCAGCATCCCGTTGTTCTACTCAAGGTTCTCAACGTACCCCTCCAGCTCCTCAACCCGATCACGTGCCGCGCCAACTTGCTCCAAAGCCTGATTCCTCTCTTGAGTCAGGCGGTCGATCTCCCGCCGTAGGTCTCTGTTGGTCCTCACATCCCGGTAATGATCAGCCCGGGCCACCTGGAAGTCCTCCCTCATAAGGCTTATCTCACTGTGCAGCTCCTTGATTTCTTTCTTCAATTCCTTGCGGCTGCGGCGGGGTGGACGGCTGCCAGACGCCTCGTCGCTGCCGCGGGGTGCCAACTGGTGGCGCGGGACTCCATGAGGACCAGTCATCTTGCGCGCTGTTAACTTAGATCGTGCCAGCTGGAAAGGTAAGTTTGAATTAGTGAAGTTATAATAGGCTAGCAAGAATAGGTGTGATAATTCCTAACCCGTATACCCACTTTTAAGGAGGAAGTCATTAACATGTATGATTATCATGATGCATGCACGTACTTACGAATTTTAAATCGTATAATACAAATCAAAGTATAATTATTTTAAACATAGGGCTAGTGTTAATAATGTTGTTCCACCTGCTATCGTAACTATAATAAGATAAATTACAGAACAAGATAAGAACTACTGAGTAAGGTAAGATTGTAAGCAGTTTGGACTCAAAATAACAGTTTAAGTTTTTATGATCCAAAATATTTTGAAGTTTTCGAAAGGTAACCTGCAATGATTTAGCAATGGAATGCTCTGATACCAGCTGTAACAGAACCGCCTAAATCACGTGGCCCACAGGCACCTGTCAACGTCACTAATGACATATGACAGCCGGACCCGTGTTCCATATGACCTAGGTGGGCTCTGCCGGGCTACATAAGCACCCGTTATCTCCGACAGGATCCCATTGCGAAGTCATTACAGAGTTACAACATTTCATAACAAAATACATCAGAGTAGAATGTGCGGAAGAGTAAATAGTGCTTAATATTACAGACCAGTGCTCGAATAAAATTAAGTGCAGTTATTACAGACCATAAACTTAAAAAGGGTAGCAGTAGTATTTGAATCAACCGTACGGCAGATAGTTTAATATTACACGAACCCTGCCCAAGGGTTCAACCTTATTCTTCTTCACTCTCCTGGACGATGGTGACGCAGCATGGAGCGAGACAAACTTCGGTCTCCTGCTGCCCTCCTGCAACGGGGTTAACAAACCCTGAGTACATGGGGTACTCCGCAAGACTTACCCGACCAAGAGTGTAAAATTAGACTCAGGAATGCAGGCTAAGGAGAGTCAAGGTAAGGCTTTAGCAAGAGCTCAAGAGTTTTGCAGAAAAGCATTACTAGTCCTATCCCAATATTTTATTTCAATAATACTTTTCAACATTGACCATATCTCCAAGTCTTTCTCATATATCATCATTTCTTCATTTACTTTATCCATTCAAAAATCAGTCCTAGTTCCGAACCACTATTCACTGTAGGTGTGAGGATCAAGTCTCCATAACCGAGGAGCAACGACGATTCGAATCGATTAATACCCAGCTGGGGATCCCTATCCACACTGCGTATGTAGCACTTAAGCTTGCATACGTCAACCCTGCCTACCACGGCTTTTCATACCCCGGAACCGGTCCTGCGCCACCCGAGAGCACAGTACTCCTCTCGTCTCCAGGCACGACGGCCACGAGGGTACACGCTACTCTCGCCATCTCTCCACTCCCAGTGCGTGGTTGTCGGTTCCAGCAGTAGAGCCACCGGAGTCAGAGGCTTTCCGTAGTATGTGGCTAGTTGCAAAGTCTTGATCACAGCAGGCCTGACAACGAACGGTCCCTAATATTTTTCCTTTAGAAACCATGCATTGGGACTCTAACCCAAATACACTGGTAACTACCCGGTTTTCACATCCCTTTCCCGATGGCGATGAAAGTTGG
The DNA here is from genome assembly GCA_038502445.1 of Eremochloa ophiuroides. Lineage (NCBI taxonomy): Eukaryota > Viridiplantae > Streptophyta > Magnoliopsida > Poales > Poaceae > Eremochloa > Eremochloa ophiuroides. Next base: position 67,442 of record JAHLJS010000165.1, on the reverse strand, counting down.
GACTCCAACCCAAGCAGTTGGCCAACCAAACGGGAAAACCCATCCCCGTTGATGACAATGAACTAGCTAGGAACACTGTCAACCATGAAAGGACCGAGATGCCTAAGAGGGGGTGTGAATTAGGCGACTAAAAACTTTACTTCTAATCTATGGCCTCTTTTTCTTAACCTTAGCAAAACCTATACAAAAGTAAACTAACCAATGTGCAACTAAGGTTTTGCTAGGTGTGTTGCTATCTCTACCGCAAAAGAGTTATGCAACCTAGGTTCCAACCCTATCAACTAGCCTATCAACTAAGCTAGGAAAGGTAAAACACACAACCAAGGAAGCAATGTAAATGCGGAAGGTAAAGATGAGGTAGAGATGCAAACTCCCGTCGACGACTCTGGTATTTTTACCGAGGTATCGAGAAGCGCTCAAGCTTCCCCCTAGTCCTCGTTGGAGCCCCTCGCAAGGAATCCCTCGCAAGGGCCAAGCTCCCGGTCGGGTCACTCCGTGGATAGCCCCGGGCGTTCCCCACACGCAAGTGGGTCTCCGGTGTGCCTCGCAAGGCAAGCCTCTCCTCGGATGCTCCCCGACGTCTTCACTATCAAGCTTCCGGCTAAACCGCCGCGGGCCTTGTTCCCTTCGGTACACGGTGGCGGCCACACCACAAGCGCGGTCGGTGTGGTCTCGCAAGACTACAAGCCCCGCCGAGTACAAGCACGGTGCACGCAAGCACCAGTGAGTTGGAGGTATGCAAACCTCACTAAACACTAGGCAACAACCTAGAGCAAGCGCATAAGCGGTGGTCTAATCAACCTAAGCACTTCGCAAAGCACTTATGCTAATCACCAAGTGTATCACTAAGCACTATGCAAGTGGAGAGCTTTAGAATGGTGTAGCAACAACCTTGGAATGATCCCTCACTTCTCCACACCCTCCATAGCCGGTTAGAGGGGTATATATAAGCCCCAAAGCAAAGGTAGCCGTTGGAACACTCAATGGGCTTCTCTGCGAACCGTCGGACCGGACGATGCAGGGGCGTCGGACCATTCCTCAGCGTCCGACGCTTCTCCCAATTCGACCGTTGTAGCACGCGATGCAGTCGCTGACAGGTGGGCCACCAAGACCGTCGGACGATAAACATTGGTCCGACGCTCTCCGTCGGACGACGTCCGACGCCTTTTTTTTCTTCTCTGATGTTCTCTGGAACCGTCGGACTGAGACGCCGATTGGTCCGACGCTCAACTGTTCATACCGTCCGACGCCTTCTCTTGCTCTCAGGCACCGTCGGACGAATGTCCTTTAGTCCGACGATCTTCAACCTCAGCGTCCGACGCCTTCCGCGCCAGAGGAACTATCTGAGGCCGTCGGACTCCTAACATTGGTCCGACACCCTTGATTCTTAGCGTCCGACGCTCTTGTTTTGTCCGGTTGACTCCGTTTCTTTGTGATCTTGTTGTCCGACTTGGTTCCATCTCGTGTCTTGGACTTGTGCATGATCTTTGAGGTCCGGTGCATGTTTTCCATAGTGACACCTCCAGAAATCGCTGAATCCTGCCGAGCAAGCTCGGCAGGAGGAAGAGAGAAACCAAAACCTCTCTTCACTTGACTTCGGCACGCCTTCTAATGTCTTACTTGAGATGTTGATCACTTGGATCACACCGTTGCTTAAGTCCAAAACACTTTTGCATCCTATTGAACTTCAAAACAAACACTTGTAAAATAATTAGTCCAATATTGGTCATGTTGATCATCAAACACCAAAATCCATTATAAATGGGCCTAGGGTCCATTTTCCTTACAATCTCCCCCTTTTTGGTGATTGATGACAACACTACCAAAGCAAGCAAATAAATAATGCGAAAAGTAACATGCAATCTACTTTCTAGGATGTAATGCAAAGGCAAGATCAAATGTTGCAAAATGAATGTTGCAAAATGAAATACTTAGCTAGCCTTTGCAAAATTGTCCCCTTGTGTGGTATTATGGATTTAAGCTCCCCCTAAGTCCATAATCCACTTTTCTCCCTTTCTTGGACCAACTAGATGATAGAATTTTCTTGCTTTGGTCCATCAAAATTCTCCCCCTTTGGCATCAAACACCGAAAAGGAAGACATTAGAAACACAAGGAAGGGTCAAGTTTTGTGATCCTTTATGAGTTGAGTGGAGTTGATCACAAGACTTAACTCTCACGTTACATAGATTAAGCTCCCCCTAAATGTATGCATACATATGGTGGATGGCAAAGTATATGCATAATCGGCTAATTAAAGCTCAAGGGAGATTAATCTATATAATGCATGGAGAAAACACAAAAGATACCGAATTGAAATCATATATAAAGACTTAGCCTTGAAGAACATGGTGCTTATCTCCGGGGACTCTATTTTCCTTACAATGAGACTACACACATAATAAACTTGAAAAGATTGTTAGTCTCAAAGATTTTAAGTTGTAGAAAAAGCTCCCCCTTAAAGTGTGCATACAAGTGTAGAAATCTTGTGGGAGTCATGCACATAGACTTTTAAGGTCAAGTAGGGAAGGCTCAGCTACAACTTGGTCTTTGGCACATATAAGATACTCAAGTTTGGAAGAAGCTATGTGCCATGCTCCTAAACAAATAAGCTCATGTAGACTTGCTCCAAGGGTTAAAAGTGAAACCTAGCAACCCTACCAAAAGATGTGCCTAGTGAATGCATGACAAGGAATTTAAACATCCAAATGCACACCTAGGCATGAAAGAAACTAGATGCTAATTTAAATTGCAAGAATTTAAATCTAGTTACCTAACATGGGTGGGGAATTTGGGTCCATAGTCTTCACTAACTCACTTGGCAATGGCATGATCCGATATGATGCACCCCATGCTATGCATCCCAACTTTGCCAAGTCTCCAAATTCCCCGTTGCCACTTTGACTTATTTCTTCCCTCTTGGGATCCAAACCTTCTTGATGCTCTTCATGGTTGAAATAATTTCTTTTGGCACCCAAATGCGTTTGGCCCCATTGTTGGCTTGCTTGTTGACCTTGATTGCCACCACCTTGTCATTTTTCTTCTTCTTCAATAGATAAGGTGTAGTGGCCTTCTTGTCAACTTTGTTGGTGTAGGTGTTAGAGAGCTTGCTTGCTTGCTTTTTGCTTTTCTCTTTGTTATTTGTTCCTCCATTCTTCACCTTGCACTCATAGGACTTGTGGCCTTCTTTGTGACAAACATAGCAAACCACGGTTTGTCCCTCATCAAGCTTCTTCACTCCCTTGATGGTGTTATCTTGATGAGGTTGGGTTTGCTTTGCCTTGCCATTAGCTTGAGTCAAGTCCATGGTGAGGCGAGCCACTTCTTGCTTGAGCTTCTCATTCTCCATTGCAATTTCTTGTGTGCAAGTCTCTACAAGCACTTTCTCAAAAGAAGCTTGGTTGCAAGAGGGTGAGTTTAACACAATCAAATCATCACAAGAAGTAGAGGCATCCGTTTTAGATATTTCAAGAGTTGTGTTATTTATTTTAGGTGCCTCGGTGGAGGTTGAATTGATGGCTTCAAGTGTAGCAATTTTAGTGGCTAGCTCATCACAATGTTTGCAAAGGGTTTCCATTTTAATTAGCAAACCTTTATATGCATCTTGTGAGCTAGCTAACTTTGCTTTTAATTTTTCATTTTTCTTTACAAGTTGCTCATCACTACTTGTGCTTTCATTTTTGTTTGCACTAGCCTCAAGTTTCTCAATTTTAGTAGATAGCTCAACATTTTGATTTGAAAAGATTTCATATTGTTCAAGCAAAGAATTATAAGCTTGTTGAGAGCTTTCTACCTTTTCTTTTAGCACTTTTAACTTGTTTTGTTGACTAGTGCAAAGCTTAGCATATTTAACATTTTCTTGTACAAGTTGATCATATGAAGGCAAGTCATCATCACTATCACTCTCACTAGAGGAGGAGCTTTCGTTACCTCGTGCCATAAGGCACACATTTGAAGAGCTTGATGATGAGTGTTTGCGACCCCGCCTCTTATGTTGGACTTCATCATCGCTTGATGAATCATCCCATTTCTTGATTGATGTGAGGGCTTGGGCTTTAACTTTTCTTGCCTTCTTCTTGTCCTTGGGTGTGGGCTTGTTTGGACAATCTTCCACATAATGCCCTCTCTTGCCGCATTCATAGCATCCATTATTTCTTTGCTCTCTTCTTTGATTTGTGAAGATGCAATCTTCAATTTGAATGGGCACACCCTTGGTGTTGAGCTTGCGGATATTTTTCACCACCTTCTTGATCAAGTTGATTGTTTCTTCATCAACATCGGAGGAGGAGGTGGAGGCTTGATCATCATTGCTTGATTCATCATCATCATCATCACCTTCACCTTCTTCACTTTCATCATCTTTTTCTTCTTCACTTGAGGAACTTGAGCTTGATTCAACTTGCTTTTTGCCCTTCATCTTCTTGTGCTTATCACATGTGAGAGCTTTGTTCTTGCCTGATGAAGAGACTTCTTCTTTACCCATATTGCGCGACATTTCAAATGCCGTCAATTTGCCAAGAACCATGGCCGGGGTCATGTTGTTCAAGTCTTCCATGTTGTGAAGAACGGTGACAATGGTTGCATATTTTTCACGAGGTAGCACGGAAATGATCTTCCTCACAATATCCTTATCTTCTAGCTTTGTGATTCCTATTGAATTTAGCTCATTGATCATTAGATTCAAACGAGAATATATATCACGAGCAAGTTCATCATCTTTCATTTTAAAGGAATCATAATTTTGTTGAGCTAGAAGATGTTTTTGCTCACGGGCATTAGTTGTGCCGTCATGGAGCTCATGCAATTTTAACCAAATTTCATTTGCCGTTCTTAAAGTGAATACTTGGTTAAAAATGTTTTCGTCCAAAGATTCAAACAAGCAATTTTTAGCTCTTGCATTAAGATGAATTTCCTTTTCATCACTTGCGGTGGGTTTTGCGGGATTCTTGAGGGGTTTCATCCCGTCACAAGTGACTCTCCAAACACCTAGATCAACCGCTTCTAGGTAGCAAGCCATTCTAACACTATAATAGGGAAAGTTAGTGCCGTCAAAGTGTGGAGGCCTAGAAGTATCCTTCCCACTCCCTTTTGCCATAGCGTCGGCTCAACGGCGGTGAAGCCAAAGGTCCAAATGAGCCAAACCGGGCTCTGATACCAATTGAAAGGACCGAGACGCCTAAGAGGGGGGGTGAATTAGGCGACTAAAAACTTTAATTCTAATCTATGGCCTCTTTTTCTTAACCTTAGCAAAACCTATACAAAAGTAAACTAACCAATGTGCAACTAAGGTTTTGCTAGGTGTGTTGCTATCTCTACCGCAAAAGAGTTATGCAACCTAGGTTCCAACCCTATCAACTAGCCTATCAACTAAGCTAGGAAAGGTAAAACACACAACCAAGGAAGCAATGTAAATGCGGAAGGTAAAGATGAGGTAGAGATGCAAACTCCCGTCGACGACTCCGGTATTTTTACCGAGGTATCGAGAAGCGCTCAAGCTTCCCCCTAGTCCTCGTTGGAGCCCCTCGCAAGGAATCCCTCGCAAGGGCCAAGCTCCCGGTTGGGTCACTCTGTGGATAGCCCCGGGCGTTCCCCACACGCAAGTGGGTCTCCGGTGTGCCTCGCAAGGCAAGCCTCTCCTCGGATGCTCCCCGACGTCTTCACTATCAAGCTTCCGGCTAAACCGCCGCGGGCCTTGTTCCCTTCGGTACACGGTGGCGGCCACACCACAAGCGCGGTCGGTGTGGTCTCGCAAGACTACAAGCCCCGCCGAGTACAAGCACGGTGCACGCAAGCACCAGTGAGTTGGAGGTATGCAAACCTCACTAAACACTAGGCAACAACCTAGAGCAAGCGCATAAGCGGTGGTCTAATCAACCTAAGCACTTCGCAAAGCACTTATGCTAATCACCAAGTGTATCACTAAGCACTATGCAAGTGGAGAGCTTTAGAATGGTGTAGCAACAACCTTGGAATGATCCCTCACTTCTCCACACCCTCCATAGCCGGTTAGAGGGGTATATATAAGCCCCAAAGCAAAGGTAGCCGTTGGAACACTCAATGGGCTTCTCTGCGAACCGTTGGACCGGACGATGCAGGGGCGTCGGACCATTCCTCAGCGTCCGACGCTTCTCCCAATTCGACCGTTGTAGCACGCGATGCAGTCGCTGACAGGTGGGCCACCAAGACCGTCGGACGATAAACATTGGTCCGACGCTCTCCGTCGGACGACGTCCGACGCCTTTTTTTCTTCTCTGATGTTCTCTGGAACCGTCGGACTGAGACGCCGATTGGTCCGACGCTCAACTGTTCATACCGTCCGACGCCTTCTCTTGCTCTCAGGCACTGTCGGACGAACGTCCTTTAGTCCGACGATCTTCAACCTCAGCGTCCGACGCCTTCCGCGCCAGAGGAACTATCTGAGGCCGTCGGACTCCTAACATTGGTCCGACGCCCTTGATTCTTAGCGTCCGACGCTCTTGTTTTGTCCAGTTGACTCCGTTTCTTTGTGATCTTGTTGTCCGACTTGGTTCCATCTCGTATCTTGGACTTATGCATGATCTTTGAGGTCCGGTGCATGTTTTCCATAGTGACACCTCCAGAAATCGCTGAATCCTGCCGAGCAAAACCTCTCTTCACTTGACTTCGGCACGCCTTCTAATGTCTTACTTGAGATGTTGATCACTTGGATCACACCGTTGCTTAAGTCCAAAACACTTTTGCATCCTATTGAACTTCAAAACAAACACTTGTAAAATAATTAGTCCAATATTGGTCATGTTGATCATCAAACACCAAAATCCATTATAAATGGGCCTAGGGTCCATTTTCCTTACAAACCAATAAGGACAAAACCAGTCCCATGAAGTGATTCATTCATTTTGTATCCCTCACAGTTGAAAATAGTGTTTTCGCAAATCTAATCGTTAGCAGGACTAAGCATTTTGCAATACCTTTAAATAAATCAGGTTCTCAAGTATTGTCAGGTATTCAAGGATGGAAATGAATCAATTGGTTACCACTCAACTAAGGATAACTAGTAGAGTATAACTAGGTGGGAGGACAATGAGTAAGTATAAGACTCCTATGACTCTTACTTTACTCCTGTGAATTGTCTTATCAAATGGATAAAATACACTAAGACAGCTACCTTACTACCTTACTTTGGGTGTGTAGGGGATAGTGCGAGACAATAGAGGATATAACCTCTACCCGAAGTGCCTATTCTCTAATGGGAGCCTACCTTTTAAGAACTTACCTAAAACACGTGGAGGGATAATAAGGCTAGACAAGGCTGTCACCACCTGCTAGCACCCACTAACAATCCGTGCGACAAGCGGCATTCAAAGGTAAGATTTAGCCTAAACACCATGCTTACACTAAGTCTTACTACTCCAGCTGCGTACCAACAACTAAATCACCCTATGAAAGGCGATGAACTACACACGTGAGCTGTATACAGGATCACTATCTAGTGTAAGTCAACTATAAGGTAAGACAAGACACAACAATACTATAATGAATAGTAAAGCACTAAGTAAAGACTTAGTAAAGTAAAGCAAAGATAATATATTGATAAAAGTAAAGTCTTACAGAAAGAAAGGTACAATAGCTATACCAGACTCTCCAGCAGATGACTCCGGAGACCCTGAGCGTAGCTCGACTCGACTCTAACTCCCACACTAGACTAATATTACTACACTAAAGAGTGGAACTTCACTCTAGCTTGCTCTTGTGTATCTTGTGTGTCTTGAAGAGGGTGATGACAGCCTCTATTTATTGGGGAGAGTGAAGGAGTGCCACGTCACCGATCCGCATGCTCCTTACCTCTCCACTCTTGGATGAACCGACCTTGAACCGCCTCAAGATGGACGGCATTGGTGAATCCAGCACGTGGAAATCATGCAGGAAGGCGGTGGAGGCCAACCGACCTGGCTGGGCACCAGGTGGGTCGGCCGACCCCCTATGACAGGTGGGCCCAGCCAGGTGTTGTCCCTATCAGTCATAGAGCATGGCTGTGTACTTGATTTGTTGGTACTTGTCAGTTCACGCCTTGATCCATATGCCTTAATCTTCCACCGTTGATTGGAAACACAACTTTGATCTAAAGGTGGAATTGAGTTGGATGGAAAATCACACGGATTGTGCCATGTCAGCAAAGCCAGGTGGGCCCCATAGTGGGGTCGGCCGACCCACACATGGGCCCACCTTGAGCTCTCCTCTCTTCTACGTGATGTTGTGCACTATATCTTGATGTTTGATGACTTGTTTGATCTTTTCTGCATTCACAAGGTAAGAGTACAAGTGAAACTCGTTATTGATAAAATATGTTCATGATATACTTATTCTTCCTTAAATCCGAGGCATGTTAACGGTGTTAAAGTGTGAAATTTAAGGGCTTATCCACCGTCAACAATCATGCTTTGTTTTTTTAATTACTTCCTCCGTTCTAAAAAGTACAATTCTAGCACGAAGTCATGTTTAGATATATTATAAATTTAATTAAAAAATTATAGATTTAAAATATCAATATTTTTATCAAATAAATACCTTTAGATAACTATGAAAAATATTTTTATAATACTTATAATTATAAATATTATCTGTCGAAAACATGGTTAGAATTATTTTAAATGATAGGCAACGAGAACTCTCTCTCTATATATATTAGGGGGTGTTTAGATCCGGGACGTAAAAATTTTGCATATCATATTGGATGTTTGATGGGGGTGTCGAAAGAATTTTTCGTATAGTTAGAAAGCTAATTACCATCTCACCTGTAAACCATAATATAAATTTATTAAGTCTAATTAATCTGTTATTGGTAAATGTTTATTGTACCATAAAATTGTTACATCATGGCTAACTGGACTTAAAGATGCGGCTCGCAAATTACACGAAATCTGTTTAGGCCCTGTTTAGTCGCCGAAAAAGTAGTGAAAAGTTCACTGTAGCACGTGGAGGATATTCTCTAATAAATGTCTAATTATGCCTCAAGTAGACTCAAAATATTCGTCTCGAGAAAACCAAGCAAAAAGTACAAGCCTACAACAACTGGTACTTTATTTAATACTCTATTAATGCGTAAAGGACAAGCTATGTGACGAGAAATCTTGTAATTTTTTGGCAACCAAACATGGCCTTAATTATTTACTTTTTCATCTGTATTTGTACTCCGTGCATACGTCTGAATATCCTATACGATGGGTGTGAAAATCTTGCTGTAAACAGTAGTTGCAATCTTTTTGTTCACATGCACTTGCAAGATTTACACCGGGTAGTACCGTCACATGCTAACAGGATTTCAGGACACACACAGCAAATGCTGTCAACACAGGCAGTCCTACACCCATCACGTCCCAGTTCCAGCTGTGTTTGCAACGAGAGAAAGAGAGAGAGGAAGAGGAGTAAACACAACAGAGAGAGGACAAGAGGAGATCCATCAATTACGACTATGTTTAGATTTCAGTTGTATTTGTAATTTTGCACTGTAGCATATTTATTTATATTTGATAACTTTTATCTAATTATAGCTTAAGTAAGCTTAAAAGATTTGTCTTGTGATGTACATGTAAAAAGTATACACATATAAACATTTCGCCTACATTTAATGCTCTATGTATATGCCGTAATGTTGATGTAACTAGTTGCAATTGCAATTTGAAGAGGGCCGTATTACCAGCCGAGCTAAGCTGATCACCTCTCTCCTGATCTCCTCCGGCCGGCCACTCCGCCACCGTCCCGTTCTCTCTCACAAGAATCACTCTCCTCATCAGATCTCGCAGCCAAAAAGACAAGAGCTTTAACCGCCGCCGTAAGGGCACACAGGTAGCCATGACGAGGCGGCGGCCACCATTCCTTGCCCGTGTCGCCGCCGGCGCCGTGTTCCTCCTCCTCCTGCTGCTATCCCCCGCCCCGACCTCCCAGCTCGGCCTGGGCTCCGCCATTGCCGCCTGGATCAACGGCTCGCCGTCGCCACCGCCTCCCAGCCCTGACGACCCCACCGCCGCCGCCGCCTCGGGCCCGCGGAGCCAGGAGTACACGGCGCTGCAGGCGCTGAAGGCGGCGGTGACCGAGGACCCCAATGGCGCGCTGGCGTCGTGGCAGGGCGGCAATGTGTGCGCCTACAAGGGCGTGTACTGCTCCGCGCCGCCCGACGGCGCCGCGACCGCGTCGACGGTGGTGGCGGGCATCGACCTGAACCGCGCCAACCTCCGGGGCACGCTCCCCGACGCGGCGGTGTCCCCGCTGGCGCACCTGACGTTCCTCCACCTCAACAGCAACCGCCTGGGCGGCGCCGTCCCCGCCGCGCTCCAGGACCTGCAGTACCTGACGGAGCTGGACCTGAGCAACAACCTCTTCTCGGGCCCGTTCCCGGCGTCGACGCTGCTGATCCCGTCGCTGGTGTACCTGGACCTCCGCTTCAACGCCTTCTCTGGCGAGCTGCCGCCCGAGGTGTTCACCAAGGACCTGGACGCCGTGTTCCTCAACAACAACCAGTTCGAGGGCGAGATCCCGGACACGCTCTGGGCGTCGCCCGCCACAGTCATCACGCTCGCCAACAACCGCTTCACCGGCGCCGTCCCGTACGACTTCTCCGGCGGCGCCGGCGCCGGCGCCGGACGGGTCCGCGAGGTGCTGTTCCTGAACAACAACCTGACCGGGTGCGTGCCGGAGGCGCTGGGGTTCCTGCCCAGCATCCAGGTGCTGGACCTGAGCTACAACGCGCTGTCGGGGCACCTCCCGGGGACGCTGTCGTGCCTGTCGGGGATCGAGGTGCTCAACCTCGCGCACAACCAGCTCACCGGCGAGCTCCCGGACCTGCTGTGCGACCTGCGCCGGATCACCAACCTCTCCGTCTCCTTCAACTTCTTCTCCGGGATCAGCCAGCGGTGCGACCGCCAGCTCGGCGGCCGCGGCGTGTTCGACTTCGTCGGCAACTGCGTCCCCGGCCGGGACATGCAGCGCCCCCGGCCCGAGTGCGACGAGTTCCCGGGGGAAGCCGGCCTCAGCTGCCTCCGCATCCCCGGGGCGCGCCCGGCTGGCTGTGGCGGCGGCGACGCCGCCGGCGTCACTATTGGCGTAGGCGTCGGCGTCGGCGTCGGGGGCCTGCCGTTCGGCATGCCAGGCGCCGCCGCCGGAGGCGTGGTCACCGTCACCGTGCCGTGAACGTGATCTGTCTGGCTCATGGGGCACCTTGCAGCTTAATTTCTTGGCTTTGGTTTTCCTTTTCTTTTTTCTCTCTTCTTCTTCTTCCTTTTGGTTTCGATCGGGGGCAATTTTAGCCTCGCGATCGGCTTTGCCGCAACGTGCAGCAGTGCACATCGATGGTAATGGGTGAATATTGGTTGGTTCTCGGCTGGTTAATTAATACTCCCGAGTAACTACTGCTGTTGCTTGATCAACACTTTGGCGCATTGCTCTCGTCCATCGGTTCATGACAGCGTGTGTGCTGTCGCTGACGAACTGAGCCGTCAGCCGCAAAGCCTGCAACGCAAGGCGTTTAGCTGTTGGTTTGGTTGACAAACTCGCAACGGTGATGACCTGAAGTTGTGCGCTTTTCTTCTCATTTGAGCGAGCTGGATCATGACGGGGAGGACCGGAGCAGGGTGATCTTTGCGATGCGACACAGGAGGGAGGAGGGAAACGAGAGACAGTAGTGGTAGCCGGGGAGAAAATGGATCTCGGAAGATGCGTTAATGGCGCCATGAATGCGCGGCACACGGAAGTGGTTGGATGTAGGCAATACAGCGAGCGGCGTAGGGGCCGGCCGTGCAGGGCGCCACGGCGCGGCGTGGACTCTCTCGCTCTCGCTCTCGCTCGCCATGTGATGTGTTGCTGTCCTGTAGGCTGTGTACTGTAGACCTGTGCTACCGTCTCTCTTGCACAAGGGAAGTGCTTCCGTGCTGACAGTCTGTTCTTTTGGCTGAAAAATAAGCGTTGGTTTCGGCTCGTGATGATTTGTTGTGAGAGAAAAATACTGTTTAAAAAAAAACAAGCTGTGAGCGTGAGAGTGTCCGCTGCACTGACGAGAAAGGTGGTGGTGGTACCCTGGAATCCTGGAGGCTCAGAGCGCTTGGTATCGTGGACCATTGTTTGGGGCCTGGCCCAACGGCTGCAACATGCATGCTCCTTTACCACTAGGTTAATATCGGTGCGTTGCTATAGAAAATAATTGTGTCACAATAATGTAACTACGAATGTGTGTCATTATTTTCTAAAAAAGAAATAATGATGCTTAGAAAGTATGGTAGTCTCCATGAAGGATGAACAATTAGAGTATATTCTAGGTTTTGATGTGAAACCAAAACTATCTATATAAATTCAGAGGGTGAACAATCTGGCATGTGTCCCGCATAGATGCGAGATACATTGGACATTGTATGCAATGATGAGAACAATAATGATCACCTAAGGATCCAAACGGCCCCTCAAATAATTGTAGCGGTGAATTTATTGGAATTTGCAGCATCCATTCATATGTTACAACTCAATTCAGTAACAGAGTCCTAAGTCCTAACTTTATATTCAGGCCCAAAATGTATTTGTTCTATTTCCTAAGATATATATATATATAGGTCCGATACAGGTAGTTTATTATACTATTCATATGGACAGTAACTCAACTGTTTGCCAGGTATTACCAAATTACGACCTTTTAATGCAAAATTGGGCGCTGTAGGAAGCATGAACATCTGATCAATTATGAAGAAGTATGTATGTGTTTCCCTTACCTTCCAGGTGCCCATAGAGGGATCCTGCAGACTGCAAAGAGCCTGCTCAAAATTGTATGTAGTAAAAACTGTCATAATAGAGAGAAGTGAGGAAACACATATGTCAAGGCAAAACCAAACACTGGCATCCTTCTTGTAAGTAATAACAGAACCCTCATGATTTTTGGATGTGCCTTACCTGGAAAATTAGTATCTGTTGTGGTTTTGGAGTGTGAACCTGTTTTAGTATTGACTGGTGCTGCATTCGAAACACCCATATTATAAACATGTTATATCCGCTGAAGCTCCCAATCACTATTGTGTGCTCTACAAGTTCAGTTCAAAGATAAGAAAAGAAAAGGACATGTCGATGCTGGATTATAAAGAATCAAGAGTCCTATAGAGAGACTTTCATGTTTAAGCGTCCATATCTTTCTAAAAAATGAACTCAAATCCATATCTTCATGATGGGAAATTACATCAGTATAAATACGATATAATAACCATAGCTAGATACATCAATAATTACAGCAATATAAATTTACATGTTGCTTACTCTTTGTCAGATATACCCTCTAGCTAGCTAGGTCAGTTGAGTTGGTTAAGCTAAACCAGTCTGAGATGGTTAAGATGTCGCCCTTTCTTTCTGTGGAGGTCTACAGATTGCTCTAAAGACATTCATCATGTTCTCTTCTTCAGGTGATGCATATTAACTCTCTCTCTCATGACTGACGGACTAAGTAAAAGTGCAATCACCATATTTGAGCACTGTAAGAATTAAGAACCACCAATCAAATCACGATAGCCATTCAGTTTGACCAAAACTAAAAAATATAGTGAATGAATATGCCATGCTTACTATATCATTCATTAGTTTCAAGCAAACTTTCATTTAAGATGAAACAGTCAGTCTAGCAAGGTAGAGAAGAAATGCACCAAACGAACAAAATTGCGAGCTAGTACCTGAACAAGGGACAAGCGACAAGGGACAAGGGTGGTGGAGTCATCCTTCGCTCTCCGGTGCCATCACGGTCAAGGTTTTTTTTTTCGGAAATAAAAATTTATCGGAGGTCATAGATAATTAGGATAAACAAGATATATCGGAAATATCGGACCAAATTCAAAAAAATTCGAATTTTTTTAAAAAAATCATAGAATTTGACTTTAACTATTACTAAGATGTTAAACATCACTTATTCACAAATAAAAACAAGAATAAAACATTATTAGTGCATTAGATAGGTTCTACGCTGAGTATCGCTAAGTCCCACACAATACAGTCCATTCTACAGCATAATAATAAGGTCCACTACACTCGATAGTACATATTACAGTCCATCAGATGATATTACAGTCCATTAGATGATATTACAGTCCATTAGATAGGTAAGTAGTCTCAAATATATCATTACAAAATATTGGAGTGCACTGAAAATAAACAACACATCCACTAACTGTGCCATGCACCATCCAGATCATTCCCTTTGACTTTGAGCCTACGCCTTCAAAAATATTGACATAGACAATTTTCAAACTCTAATTGTGCAATGAAATCACAATGCTGTTGTGAGGAAGTATATGGAAGGGTCATCTAACCTTTTATAGGCCGTAGATGCTCTTGACAATTGGTTTTCTTTTTCTAGTTGATCTTGGCCGTAGAGGGGTTGATTCCCCATGATTAACACCTACAATGTCAAATATAAATAACTCAAGAGCATAACTCTAGGATACAGAATCAGTTTCCACATCTATGTATTTTTATGTCACATGTGAGTTGATTTTAGTCACCTGAACCACCTACTACATCTGTATCGGCTGTAGTACCACCGCTTCCATCAGCAACATCATTATCACCTGTTCCAAAAAAAAAGATTGACCAACATTTGAAATAAAAACTACAGTCTATTGACAACAAATCCAAATTGATGAAACTGATTTAAACTCACCATCTTCTTCATCGTTCGAACTGCTGTTCGCTGACTCCGCATAAACTGGGCTGCCATGTTCTTCTGAAGAATCTGTGTCATAGTCATCTGCAATACATTCATCATCTTCATCCAATTGTGTCTTCCTTTTCTTTTTCTTGCCCAATTGCATCTTCCGCTTAAATGCAGCTACCTCTTCAGCGTCCATTTGTAAAGTTTCAATGACAAAGCTGCTAGGTGTGGACCAATCATCATCACTATCATCATATTCATCAAGAATAGGTGCAGACTCACTCATAGAATTGTTCAGCCACTCCATGATTGGGTTGCCTTCATCATAAAGAGCAAGATCCATCATCATGCTACATGGATCATGATCTTTTTCTTTAAAGTTTTGAAAGTCAGCTTCGTATTGTTGGATACATAGCTTCAGATTATAATGCACATACACTAATTTCTGCAGCTTGTCATAGCCTAAACGATTTCTTACTTTTGTATGCACCAAAGCAAACGTGCTCCAGTTTCTTTCACATCCACTTGATGATACGCATTGCGAGACAATGCGTCTTGCAATCCTTTGTAATTCTAGAAACTGACCTCCATAAGAGCCCCACCATTCAGCTACAATTAATTAAAATAATAACTTGCATGAGCTTTAAAGAACATGATCGCTATCAAGCAATTTATTTCAGAGAGATTAGTTGCACACTGGAGTAACAGCAGATCAGTACCTGCGCTAGTTCTGCCATTTAGTGCTAACCACCGAGCTTCTGGAGTCCCAAATAACCCTTTCTTTTCAAGGAAGTGAGAAAATTGATCAATCGCAGCTGCTGCTTCAGAAGTTGACTTTGCAAGCGTCTTGATTGCCATGGTTACAGCAAATTGGGAACTTGAGTTTTTGGCAAGGTTTGACCTGTAAGATTCTTGAGGATCAAGTGCAGCAGCTACAAAGGTAAAGAAATCACTAATATTAGAAAGATAAGAACTGAAAGAAAACATTACAAATTTCAGAGCAGTCCATAGTGCTACCTGCATGAGTAAGGGTTCCATTGAGAAGATATCGAGTCCTTTTACTGATCACTTCAGCTACCTTCTGATGAAGATTTCCCTTATCATGTCTTATTTTTTTTAATTTACCAGTTATCTCATTATATGCCTGTACCATCTTAGAAAGGAAGCCAGATATAGTAGCATTCTTTTCTTGATCAGCATAACGCAGCACACAGAAAAGTGGTCCAACAACTTTTAAGACCAATTCCATCTTTTCCCACCACACTCTATTTGTCAAGCAATCATATGCAAATTCATGATCTGGATCATTTCTCCATTCACTGTTTTTCCACTCAGGAGAGACCATCCATGCCTTGAACTCATCCTGCCTATCGAAGAAACTTTGCAGGCACAAGAACACCGTACCAAATCTAGTGGCATTCCACCGGACTAGCTCTCCACCAATCTTCTGTCTCATTATAGCATGAAGTCTGTTATGGTTATAGAAGAAATTACATATGCGCTTTGCACTCTTCACTACTTGGTCAACCTCAGGAAATCGCCCTATGTCCTTCAACATCAAATTTATAGTATGTGCACCACATGGCTGCCATGTAATATGTTGATGCTTAGCAACAAGCATTTTGCATGCTTTCTTGTAGTTGGAACCATTATCCGTCACAATTTGAACAACATACTTGGAACCAATCTCTTCCTCAACAACCTTACTAATACAACCGTAAAGGAAATTAGCATTCTGAACTTGACCAGTTGCATTCACAGTCTTGTGAAAGAACATGCGACCATTGCAAAAGATCATAAAGTTTATAATACACATCATATTGTTGCTTGTCCATGAATCACACATGACTGTGACTCCAAAACGATCCCAATCTTCCCTAAAAGACTCCATGTGAGCTTTCAAGTCATTAAAATTCTCATCTAGCAATGGACCATCTATATCTTTTCCTTTTGGGATAGGCACATCCCCAAGTTGTTGAGTCAATCTAACTGCTGACCGAAAGTAGGGGCAATCAGCTTTCCTTCCAGCAATATCGTTGGCATGGAACCACTTAGACCAAGCTTTTGCAAGCTTATGTGCAGAATCCCCACTAAGCATAATGTCAATTCGAGGCTGTAAGGGCGCCTTACTACGTGCCAAGTCTATATCAAAGGGAGCTTTTGAAGAACTTGGTTTCTGAAAGAAACTGCTCAGCGAACTTTGTTTAGTGGAGGCAGCAGCCCCACTACCACTGCCACTTGCCTTGCCTAAGGTAGCATACTTACTCCCTCTGCTACTTGCTTTGCCTAGATTTGAAAACCCATTTGACCTACTTGGATTGGCAGTCGGACAACTACCACTACCACTTGCCCTACTCTTAGGAGTTGAGCCAATATCCATAAGTGAGTTTTGCAGTGCCATCTCATACTGTGCCTCTTCATCAAGGCTAGCCAAAGTTGTTCTATAATCATGTTCCATGAGTGCCTTCTCAATATAGAGACGATTTTCCTTAACATCTCTTTTCGTTTTCTTCTTTAGTGCTACTTGGTCCAACAATATTGTCTTAACATTAGGTGGCACATTGTAACATGGCTTCACATTACCAGATAATCCACACAAATGCTCCGTCAGGCGGGTCTTCCCTCCACTTTTCTGGCCTACAGAACAGTAGCCACACTTGAAGCCATTTGCACCTGACGGTGTCCCATGGCTCCATGCATCTTCAATTGCTCCTTTCAATTTTATCCGCCTCCCTAAAAAGCAATGTGAATCATCGTTAGAGCAGAACAAATTCAAATGGATGAAACAGGAAAGAAATAAATGGGGTATTTTGTTAGACAAACAGACCTCCAGTAGTAACCACATATGTGTCAGATGAACCATCACCCACATTGGCTGCCTCGCCGCTGCAGACAGGTGCTTTCCCCTTGCCACTGCTATTGCATTCCATATCTCCTACAATTTGTCTGCCAATTAGGATTGAAACATGCTGTATCAAAATTCCTAAAATAAATTTCATTTATACAAGAGTAATATTCTTTACAAAAATGCAGGTTGATACACGCTTCCAGTAAGTGTACTACTCTATAATCCAGCAAGTTGAACAAATAAAGGAAATTATTTTGTACTCAAACGACATCCTAGAATGATTCAGTAGTTCAGTACTAATTATTCAGCTGGCAAACCACCACTGCAGTTCTCTTTCATCCATCATCTATTGTAGGCAAGAAAGTTAATCCTTGTGTAGAAAAGAAAGAACATACCAGAATCTAGAGTGCTGAACTGCCGAAGGCGTGAAGCTCACGAGCAGAGGCCCCCTGCCACGAGCCCGCGACGGGCGCTCAAGGAGCAGTTCCCAGCGGTGGCGCTGCCGCACGCGTACCCACCGTTCGTCGGCTCTGTGGGGCGCCGCGGGGTGATTCGTGGCCGCGTGGGTCCTGGCTATGGCGGCGGCGGCGCCATGAGCGAGCATAGGCGCAGCTATGCTACTGTCATACTGTGTGCCTGTGTGAGGGGAAGTGAGGAACAAATAGGAAATGGTTGGATTTCTGGGGTTTGGGGGCGGATTTTGTGGCTGGGAGGCGTTGTTCGACTGTTGGGCGGGATTTTTGGGCCATATGCGCGGGAACAGGGAAAGGCCGAAAAATTTGGCCGATACCTGTTTTTATCGGGCCCCACCGATAGTACCGAAATTTCGGAAAAATCTGTGATTTTCGGCCGATAAAAAAAACTATATTCACGGTAGCCCTCCCTGCTCCTAGTGCTGGTATGTATGTAGATCCTCCGTGGTGGTACTCCTCGCTGCTCCTTCTCAAATGGAGATCAGCCAAGTTGTGTGGAGCAGTAGAAGGTCAACTTCAGAAATGACATAGTGATAAATCAGTTCTTCTCATCTAAATTTAGAATACCATAGGTGAGTGTCTGTGCATCGCAACAGGATGCCAAAATATGAGATTTCAAAAAAATTTATAAGAATAATATATCTTGGGGATCAACATCGAGTTACCAATCAAGAGTACAATACATGTTCAGGTTTAATCAAAACAAAGGTACATATATAACATTTTTGTTCTTTTCCCAAAATTTCAATAAACGTACACCAGACAATAACATAACTAAATTACTCTAGAAGAATTTAATAAACATAGAAAAGTTTATTGTACTATGAGAAAACGAAGTCTAGATGTTGAAAGCTAAAACATTAGGGAGTATTAAAGCCTTGAGACAAATATTTTGTCCCATTCCAAGTTCTAATTGATCTTAGTGTAATGCAGTGCTAACAGATGCATTCCAACACCTATGATGCGAGACAAAAGAAGGCATTCAGAATAATAAAATAACCAATTTTGAATGGAGACCACAATTTTCCACATTGCACTATGAGAAAACGAAATCTAGATGTTGAAAGCTAAAACATTAGGGAGTACTAAAGCCTCGAGACAAATATTTTGTCCTCTTCCAAGTTCTAATTGATCTTAGTGTAATGCAGTGCTAACAGACGCATTCCAAGTTTCCAACACCTATGATGCAAGAAGACAATCAGAACAACAAAGTAACCAATTTCAAAGGAGGCCGCAATCTTCCACCTTTAGAGCAGTGCATGGATTAGAAAATCACTGAATTGCGTCAATTTGATAATATAGCTCTGTGTGACAATAGAAAATGAGATCACCCAATGCCCCTGAATGGGGTGTGGCAAAAAAGGTAATGCTTCTAGATTCTAATGACTGAGCATATATCCACTGAGAGCATATCCCTGGGTGCATAGATAAAATATTATTAGCACTATGACTTTATAGGTAGGTTTCAACTTACAGTAGTTTATATTTGCAAGAGCCACGACAAAATAATCCTAGCCTTCCTAGGTAGGTTTCAACTTATACACATCAAAACCATCTAGTAATTGTTGTTTACCTACCTATCTCCAATTAATATGAGCAATTCCTCAAAATAAATGAAAGGAAAAGAAGTTTTTTTTGATAGAAACCTTGTGACGAACAGTTTGCAGGCGTTCTCCATGGACATGTGTAATACCCCTGCTATTACTGCATAATTAAACTGCCATGTCATCATGTTTAATTTTATCACTTGCATATGATTGTGCTCAGGGTGCTAGAGTGATTTGATTTCACTGATTTTGTATTTAGACCCTTAACTAAAAATCAAATATTAAGCTAAATAAGAGATTAAATTAAGCCCTAGAATTGACTTCAAACCCTAATTCAAAAACTATGATGAATCTCATGGAAGCGTCTTAATAAAAGTTGTAGATATTTTAAAATGGAACAACTTTTATTTTTGGAGATTTTGAAGTTATTTTCCAGAAATTCGAATTAAACTCAAATTACTATGCTTAAATTTAAATTTGAAACCTCAATTTCAAAAATATAAGTAATTTGACAAAACCTCCTTAATAAGAGTTGTAAAACTCATTGAAAGGAACAACTTCTATTTTGACCATTTTTCCTGTTGTTGAGAAAAATTAAAAGTAATTTTAGAATTTCAGTTTTGAAATTCAAAACCCTTTTTACCCCCTTTTCTGTAGTTTGAAAATTTGACCGAATTTGAATATACTTCAAAAAGAAAAAGTATTCTACACAAAATTCTCCACAAATTTTATTTTGGTACTATTCTCTGATTCAGCTTGGGTAGGGCATAATTGGATGAAATAGCATTTGACCTAGGAGCCCTAGCTACAGTGGACAGGGGGGTCCCCTGCTCTGCACGATGCCGTGCACGCGTGCCCGCGGTGCGCGCCGGTCGCCGTCCGGCCCGGCCAGGCCCCGAGCACCGCCGTGCGAGGGTCGCCAGGGGGACCCCGAAGCCACCTCGTCCTTATCCCTTTCCCTTCCGCAGCTTAAATGGCGACGAGCACCTTCTTCTCCCTTCCTTTTCCCTCCTGACCACCGTCGAGCCGCCTCGGATCCCGGCCAAATTCGCGGAGCTCCGATCACCCCTATCTTCTCCATCTCACAGCTAGCTAGCCATCTTCCTCCCGCACCGTTTTCCATACTCGGCGTGGGCAGTAGTGGTCCGTGTTCATCGGAACATCGTCGCCGTTCACAGGACAGGTCGGAGCGCCGCTGCAAGCACTCCCCACGTGCCTAGCCCACCACGGTGAGCCTCCACCTCCAAACTCTCACGTTTTGGCTTGCCTATTCCTTGTTGATGCTCGTGCGCGTGATGGTTTCACTTCTGGTGCCTTAGAATCGCCGGAACGGGAGGTCGCCGTCGAGTCCGAGCTGCTGTTTCCGACCGCCATTGTCAAGCTCGTCGTTCCGAGCCTTCTCCGTCTCAACCACCTGTTGATTCATGATCTCGGTGAGCTTCTTACCATCATCGACCCTTTCACCTGGTCTCTACCGCGCCCAAGTGGCCGGGACTTGTCAGCCGCGTCACGGTGTCCGCCATGGGCGAGGAGGTACTCGGCGGAGGCGCGTCGGGTCTGCGCTACGTACGCTTAGGGGTACGGTAGGCTCTAGGGCTTAGTTAGACACGTTCGGGTTGGTCGTGGTGGTTGCCGTCGGCGAGCACCGCAGCGGTCCGTCGCGCGCGCGTGTGTGGGAGTCGGCGAGAGAAAGAAGAAAGGGGGAGAGAGGGAGCAACTGACGGGCGGGGCCCGTTTGTCAGTGGCGCGGGGCAGAGGGAGGCCACGCTGGGCCGGCTTGTGTGCTGTTGGGCGGACCCGAGCCAGTTTCTCGTTTTCTTTTTTTCGGGAATTTCCAAAGGGTTTTCTATTGATATTTGAAATGAATAGTTCTGTGTTTTAATCTTTTTGTGTGAATTAATATACTGCACGAAAAATTATGGAAATTTTTGTAAATATTCTCTATAGTGTGTAGTATTTTATAAAAATATTAAATATAGCTTTTGAATACTTTATATAGTAGTTAAAAATCAGCATATTAAATCAAAAATGCAACTTTAGGCAATTTTAATTAATTCTCTGTAATTCCAAAAATCATGAAATTTTATTTGGCACTATTATAAGTCAAGATCTATCTATTTTTGATGTTTGAGGTCAAATGGAAATAATTTAATTAAGTATTAATTATATGCTTGGTTAATTGATTAATAAAATAAATAGGAAATTTTGGTGATTAGGGTTTGATGTGGATTTCGGATCGATTGTAGTTCTAGGTCAAACACCCTTATGACCTAGGGCACCTTAGTCTAGTTATGACTAGGTGATGAAGAACAGTTATGCTTGAATTAGGTATTATTTATTCTGGGATTTTGCATTTGTCATTTCATGTAGCATCGCATTGAAACATTCATCATTGCATGCGTATAGTGACCGAGGAACCAGAGGTAAAAGTGAAGGCAGTCACTGAGGAGATTGTTCCCGAGGTCATTCTGGATTTTGACATCTGTGGTACTGGTCCGGATCCGACACTTCACGCAATCCAAGGCAAGCCCCGGTGCATTCAGCCCTTCCTTGTGTTTTAAAAAAAATTTATCACCTTGAGTTAAATAATTGCATTGGGTTGATAGGAGTTGATTGTCACCTACTTGCTGCATGACCTGCCTTGATATATAACCCCGAAACCTGTTTTAAAATGAAAATGTTTGAAAATGCTTAGCTCTGCTCTTTAAAGTTAGTTTTGCATAAAATGCAATTTTCTGAGCTATGATGATATACTAGAGATGAATTTGAATTTGCAACCGTGCGGGTGGCTTGCATTTGGGTTGGAGTCCCAATGTATTGCCATCGACGGATTGGAAACCGTTCGGTTGGCTTTGCACTTTGGGTTAGAGTCCCGATGCATTGCCGCCGCCGGAAAAATGAAAATGAAAAAGGAAGTCCGTTCGGATGGATGTGCACATGTGGCGGCGTTCCCATGTCTTGTCACCGATGGGCACGGATTTGGAACCGTTCGGCTACTTTGTACTTGGGTTAGAGTCCCAATGCATGGTAACCAATGTAAAACTGTTTTAGGGACCATTCGTTGTCGGCCTGCTGGATCAAGACTTTGTAACTAGCCACATACTACGGGAAGCCTCTGACTCCGGTGGCTCTACTGCTGGAACCGACAACCACGCACTGGGAGTGGAGAGATGGCGAGAGTAGCGTGTACCCTCGTGGCCGGCGTGCCTGGAGACTAGAGGAGTACTGTGCTCTCGGGTGGCGCAGGACCGGTTCCGGTGTATGAAAAGCCGTGGTAGGCGGGGTTGGCATATGCAAGTTTAAGTGCTACATATACAGTGTGGATAGGGATCCCCAGCTGGGTACTTTCTGGATTCGAATCGACGCTGCTCCTCGGTTAATGGAGACTTCATCCACTGACTTACACCGAAAAGTGGTTCGGAACTAGGTGATTTTAAGAATGATTAAGCAATTGAAAGAATGTGACATATGAAAGGAATATTGGAACTATGGTTATGATTAAAATAATACTGAGATGAAATATTGAAATAGGATAGTAATGCTTTTCCGCAAAACTCTTGAACTCTTGCTATAGCCTTACCTTGACTCCCCTCGGTCTGCATTCCTGAGTCTAATTTTACACCTTTCGTCGGTTAAGTCTTGCGGAGTACCCCAGTACTCAGGGTTTGTTAACCCCTGTTGCAGGAAGTCAGCAGCCGGAGGTCTGTCTTGCTCCCTGCTGCGTGATGCTCGTTTATGAAGGAAGTGATGATGTGTGATGTTGGACCCTTGGGTAGGGTTCGTATTATTATGTGTATCTGCTACCCTGATGCTACTTCTAATTAGGTATAGATTGTAATAACTGTACTTGAATTTATATTTAACATCTAGTTTGTAACCTATGTACTATGAAGTCTTTCGCAGCTTTACTCTGATGTATTTTATTATGAAATGTTGTAACCCTGTAATGGCTTCGCAATGGGATCCTGTCGGAGAATACGGGCGCTTACGAAGCCCGGCAGGGCTACCTAGATCATCTGGGACACGGGCCCGACTGTCAGAGGTCATTAGTGACAATGACAGGTGCCTATGGGCCACGTGATTTAGGCGGTTCTGTCACAGGTGGTATCAGAGCGATCCGTTGCCAAATCATTACAGTGTTACTTTTGAAAACTTCAAAATGTCTTGGATCACAAAAAAATTTAAATTGGTATTTTGGTCCAAAATGCTTACATTCTTACCTTATCCATTCATTCTTACCTTATCCAATAGTTCTTACCTCATTCTCTAATTTTACCTTACGCCATAAACTATCTATGATAGCAAGTGGGTAGCATATTTATTTAGCCCTATATTAAAGTGATATTTATTTTTCCTATTGCATGATTTAAAATTCGTAAGTGCGATTCATGCATCATGATAATCTCACATGATTAATTAACTTCCTCCTTAAAAGTGGTTTTGGGTTAGAATCTAGTAAGCCTATTCTTCCTAGCCTATCAAGTCCTCACTAATCCAAACCTTCTTTTCCTGCCTGTCGTAAAACCTTAGTTCCTATTAGGGGATTTTGCCTTTGTGCGACAAGTATCAATTGTGATGCCATGTTTAAGCCCGTATTGCCTCTAGGTTTTGGATAAATGATATCGGACCTAAGTTTGGCTTGCTTGTCCACAGATGCCTGTCAACACTCGGTCGTCTGGTGCTGGAACCTCCGAGGATGGAGCAGGTGTTTCCAACCCATCGCCTATTCCACCAACCCTGGCTGATGCTAGGCCAATGCCGCCAATACAATGGCGCAGAATCGAGACAATCGTGGTGGGCGTCGAGGCCGCCACGATGATGAGGAGACCACGTATGTGGATTTCACTAAAACCTGTCCGCCCGTCTTCACCAAACCTGATGAACCCCTGGAGGCTGATGATTGGCTCCGTACCATGGAGCAGAAGTTTAGTCTGATCCACTGCACCGAGATCTAGAAGCCGCTGTTTGCAGCACAGCAACTACGAGGTCCTGCAAGCGCTTGGTATGCAAACCTCCTCTTCGCACAGCCCGATGGTCCTCAACTTACCTGGACGGAATTCTGTGAGGCTTTCCGTGCCCCACCATATTCCGGCTGGCATCATGAAGATGAAGCTTGAACAGTTTCTGGCACTGCAGCGGAAGGAATCTACTGTCATGCAATATGTCAGTCAGTTCAATCACTTGGCGCAATACGCCCCAGAGCATACCAACACCGATCGGAAGAAGAAGGACTGCTTTGTCAGAGGTCTGAACTTCAAGCTTCAAAGAAGCTTGTCTAACAACCTTAACTGCACCTATCATGAGGCTGTCGATAGTGCCATTGCCTTTGAAGAGAGCAACCGTAAGCACCAGGACGAGAAAAAGATGAAGAAAGCTGGGTCTTCTGGCGGTCAGAAGCGTTAGAGGATTATTTATCATCCCACTCACCATAACCAACCACAATACCCCTAGCAGCGGATCGTTGTTCGCATTGCCGCTACCTCCCATACCTTCAACCAACAAAACACCACCCAGCCGAACGCCACAAGTGTTCGTATCACTACTCCCCAAACCAATTACAACCACCCTTGCTATAATTGCGGTAAGATGGGACATTGGTCCCGCAATTGTCCTTTTCCAAAGCAGTACAATCCGAGTATATCCAAGGTTCCTAATGCTCAACAACAACAACCGCAGCAGCAGATTCAGCATCGTGGTTACTAGCAGCATGCTCAAAAAGGTAAGATGGTCAAGAAAGCAGGCCATGTTTACTACACCCAAGTTGATCAGATTCCCGATGGAGAACCTGTCATGCTAGGTAGGTTTCCTGTCGCAGGTCATCCTGCAATTCTGCTCTTTGATTCTGGTGCATCTCACTCGTTCGTCAATCGTACCTTTGTCAGCAAGCATGAGATCCTAATTGGGGAAATAAGGGAAAATTTCCTTATACAGTCACCCGGAGGACGTATAAGTACTAAGGAAGTAGTGCAACGTGTGCCTATAGAATTGGGAGGGCACATATTCCCCACTACCATGATAGTGCTAAAAGATCAAGATATTGATATGATCCTAGGCATGAATTGGATGTATCAGCACAAGGCCCTTATAGATGTGCTGAATAGGACTATAAGAGTGAATATACCTGATAGCAAGTCTCAGATCCTCATCCAACTCCCACTACTCTTGAGAAAAGTTGAAAGGTCCGTGCAAAGGTTATGTGCCACATCAATCAAAGAAGTGCAGGACATTCCGGTAGTCTGTGAATTTTCGGATGTATTTCCTGAGGATCTGCCTGGATTACCTCCTGATCGTGAGGTGGAATTTGCCATTGAGTTGAAGCCTGGAACGGCACATATTTCTCGTAGAGCTTATAGGATACCTCCCAAGGAATTGGCAGAGCTTAAAGTTCAGTTGCAAGATCTGTTGGATAAGGGTTTCATCAGACCTAGTTCATCTCCTTGGGGTTGTCCTGCTATTTTCGTGAAAAAGAAGGACAAGTCTCTCAGACTTTGTGTCGATTATCGTCCACTCAATGAGGTAACCATCAAGAACAAATACCCTTTGCCTCGTATTGGCCTACTCTTTGACCAATTAGCTGGAGCCAAGGTGTTTTCCAAAATTGACCTTAGATCTGGCTATCACCAAATCAAGATCCGTCCCGAAGATGTCCCCAAGACAGCCTTTACGACTAGATATGGCCTATATGAATACCTAGTCATGTCTTTTGGCCTAACCAACGCACCTGCCTATTTCATGTACCTTATGAACTCCGTTTTCATGCCTGAGCTTGACAAATTTGTGGTCGTGTTCATTGACGACATTCTTGTCTATTCCAAAACTCTCAAAGAGCATGCCCATCATCTTCGTGTCGTCCTAACTCGCCTAAGGGAGCACCAACTTAATGCTAAGTTCAGCAAGTGTGAGTTTTGGTTGGACCGAGTCCCATTTCTTGGACATATTTTGTCAGCTGAAGGCGTGTCTGTCGATCCGAGTAAGGTGGAAGAAATACTGAATTGTAAGCCACCAACCTCAGTACATCAAGTCCGTAGTTTCATGGGATTGGCGGGATACTACCGTCGCTTTGTTCCGGACTTCTCCAGGATAGCCAAGCCCATTACTAACTTGTTAAAAAATCAGGTCAAGTTTATCTGGTCTCCTGAGTGTGAGAAAGCATTTCGAACTTTGAAGAAATTATTGACCACAGCTCCAGTATTAGCTCAGCCCGACATTGAAAAACCATTTGATGTCTACTGTGATGCTTCTGGCACCGGCCTAGGTTGTGTCTTGATGCAAGAGGGCCAAGTCATTGCTTATGCTTCACGATAGCTCAAGCGCCATGAAGAGAATTACCCCACGCATGATCTGTAATTGGCCGCCGTTGTTCATGCATTGAAGATCTGGCGCCATTATTTGTTGGGTAGTATTTGCAACATCTACACTGATCACAAGAGCCTAAAGTACATTTTTACTCAAGAAGAATTGAACATGAGGCATCGAAGATGGCTTGAATTGATCAAGGATTATGACATTGAAGTGCACTACTATCCAGACAAGGCAAATGTGGTCGCTGATGCACTCAGTCGGAAAGTTCACTGTAACTGTTTGACTGTAAGATCCTATGATTTATCTCTGTGCTATGAGCTGGAAAAGTTAGGTATAGAAATGGTGCCACAAGGTAGCTTGCAGCATATTAGTATTAAGACCACCATCCGAGATGAGATCATTGCTTCTCAGAAAGAAAGCAAAGGCATCAAGCATATCAAGGAAAAAGTCCAAGCCGGCAAGGCAGATTGCTTCAGAATTGATGGTGAAGGTGTCATTTGGTTCAAGGATCGTCTGGTAGTCCCAAAGATACTTGAGTTGCGTCAAAAGATCCTCGATGAAGCACATTTAACAAGATTCTCCATTCATCCAGGAAGCAATAAGATGTATCAGGACTTGAGGTAGAAATTCTGGTGGACAAAGATGAAGATAGAGATTGCTCGGTATGTTGTTAGGTGTGATACCTGTCAAAAGGTAAAGGCTATATGTATGAAGCCCAGGGGAGAGCTGCAACCACTGCCTGTCCCTGCATGGAAGTGGGAAGATATCAGCATGGATTTCATCGTGTCTCTGCCCAGAACATCCAGAGGCTTTGATTCCATCTGGGTCGTTGTGGACCGTCTCACCAAGCAAGCTCACTTCATACCTGTGAAGACTGCATATACTGCTGCAACCTATGCGAAGCTATATATGGAAAATCTGATGAAGCTGCATGGAGTGCCTAAGACCATTGTCTCTGATCGAGGTACTCAGTTTGTCTCCAATTTCTGGAAAGCATTTCACAAGTCATTAGGGACGAAGCTTTTGCATAGCACAGCGTATCATCCGCAAACTGACGGACAGACTGAAAGAGTCAACCAAGTACTTGAAGACATGTTGAGGGCTTGTGCACTCACTTACACTCGCACGTGGGACGAGTGCCTGGCTTTGGCAGAGTTCTCATACAACAACAGCTATCAGGAAAGCATCAAGATGGCCCCATTTGAAGCAGTCTACGGTCGTAGGTGTCGCACTCCATTGAATTGGTCCGAACCAGGAGAAAGATAGTTCTACGGAGTTGACTTGGTTAATGAAGCTGAAGAGAAGGTCCAACTGATCCAAGAGAATTTGAAAGTGGCACAGTCGCATCAGAAAAGCTATGCCGATCAAAGGCGTCGACCGTTAGCATTCAAGGCTGGAGACTATGTCTATCTGAAAGTGTCGCCAATGAAAGGGATTAACCGCTTCGGAGTCAAAGGCAAATTAGCCCCACGTTACATCAGACCATTTCAGATTATGGAACGTGTGGGAAAAATGGCTTACAGACTGCAATTACCAGAGCACCTCTCTAACGTGCATAATGTGTTCCACGTGTCACAATTGAAGAAGTGTCTCCGAGTGCCTGATCAAGTCGTCGATGTTGAAGGAGTAGAACTTGAACCAGAGTTGACGTACTCAGAGTATCCTATCCGAGTCTTGGATATAAAGGACCGTGTCACATGAAGGACCACAACTAGGTGGTATAAGATCCAGTGGAGTGAACATTCCGAAGATGAAGCTACGTGGGAATCGGAAGATTATCTCGCAGAAAATTTCCCTGAATTTTTTGCTACCTTATAAATATAAAGCTCCTAGTGAGGTGATGTGTAAACTTTTCTACTAGTTTAATGATCACGGTTGGGTTAGGATGTATTAACACATTTTCTTTTCCATTATTTTGTTGGAATCTTGTTTTGTCTTGTACCAAATTTCGGGACGAGATTTCTTTTAGGGGGGAAGGCTGTAATACCCCTGGTATTACTGCATAATTAAATTGCTATGTCATCATGTTTAATTTTATCACATGCATATGATTGTGCTTAGGATGCTACAGTGATTTGATTTCACTGATTTTGTATTTAGACCCTTAACTAAAAATCAAATATTAAGCTAAATAAGAGATTAAATTAAGCCCTAGAATTGACCTCAAACCCTAATTCAAAAACTATGATGAATCTCATGGAAGTGTCTTAATTAAAGTTGTAGATTTTTTAAAATGGAACAACTTTTATTTTTGGAGATTTTGAAGTTATGTTCCAGAAATTCGAATTAAACTCAAATTACTATGTTTAAATTTAAATTTGAAACCTCAATTTCAAAAATATTAGTAATTTGACAAAACCTCCTTAATAAGAGTTGTAGAGATCACTGAAAGGAACAACTTCTATTTTGACCATTTTTCCTGTTGTTGAGAAAAATTAAAAGTAATTTTAGAATTTTAGTTTTGAAATTCAAAACCCTTTTTACCCCCTTTTCTGTAGTTTGAAAATTTGACCGAATTTGAACATACTTCAAAAAGCAAAAGTGTTCTACACAAAATTATCCACAAATTTTATTTTGGGACCATTCTCTGATTCAGCTTGGGTAGGGCATAATTGGATGAAATAGCATTTGACCTAGGAGCCCTAGCTACAGTGGAGAGGGGGTCCCCTGCTCTGCACGACGCCGTGCACGCGTGCCCGTGGTGCGCGCCGGTCGCCGTCCGGCCCGGCCAGGTCCCGGGCACCGCCGTGCGAGGGTCGCCAGGGGGACCCCGGAGCCACCTCGTCCTTATCCCTTTCCCTTCCACAGCTTAAATGGCGACGAGCACCTTCTTCTCCCTTCCTTTTCCCTCCTGACCACCGTCGAGCCGCCTCGGATCCCGGCCAAATTCGCCGAGCTCCGATCACCCCTATCTTCTCCATCTCACAGCTAGCTAGCCATCTCCCTCCCGCACCGTTTGCCACACTCGGCGTGGGCAGTAGTGGTCCGTGTTCGTCGGAACATCGTCGCCGTTCCCAGGACAGGTCGGAGCGCCGCCGCAAGCACTCGCCACGTGCCTAGCGCACCACGGTGAGCCTCCACCTCCAATCTCTCACGTTTTGGCTTGCCTATTCCTTGTTGATGCTCGTGCGCGTGATGGTTTCACTTCTGGTGCCTTAGAATCGCCGGAACGGGAGGTCGCCGTCGAGTCCGAGCTGCTGTTTCCGACCGCCATCGTCAAGCTCGTCGTTCTGAGCCTTCTCCGTCTCAACCACCTGTTGATTCATGATCTCGGTGAGCTTCTTACCATCATCGACCCTTTCACCTGGTCTCTACCGTGCCCAAGTGGCCGGGACTTGTCAGCCGCGTCACGGCGTCCGCCATGGGCGAGGAGGTACTCGGCGGAGGCGCGTCGGGTCTGCGCTACGTGCGCTTAGGGGTACGCTAGGCTCTAGGGCTTAGTTAGACACGTTCGGGTTGGTCGTGGTGGTTGCCGTCGGCGAGCACCGCGGTGGTCCGTCGCGCGCGCGTGTGTGGGAGTCGGCGGGAGGAAGAAGAAAGGGGGAGAGAGGGAGCGACTGACGGGCGGGGCCCGTTTGTCAGAGGCGCGGGGCAGAGGGAGGCCGCGCTGGGCCGGCTTGTGTGCTATTGGGCCGACCCGGGCCAGTTTCTCGTTTTCTTTTTTTCGGGAATTTCCAAAGGGTTTTATATTGATATTTGAAATGAATAGTACTGCGTTTTAATCTTTTTGTCTGAATTAATATACTGCACTAAAAATTATGGAAATTTTTGTGAATATTCTCTGTAGTGTGTAGTATTTTATAAAAATATTAAATATAGGTTTTGAACACTTTATACAGTAGTTAAAAATCAGCATATTAAATCAAAAATGCAAATTTAGGCAATTTTAATTAATTCTCTGTAATTCCAAAAATCATAAAATTTTATTTGGCACTGTTATAAGTCAAGATCTATCTGTTTGTGAACTTTAAGGTCAAATGGAAATAATTTAATTAAGTATTAATTATATGCTTGGTTAATTGATTAATAAAATAAATATGAAATTTTGGTGATTAGGGTTTGATGTGGATTTCGGATTGATTGTAGTTCTAGGTCAAGCACCCTTATGAGCTAGGGCACCTTAGTCTAGTTATGACTAGGTGATGAAGAACAGTTATGCTTGAATTAGGTATTATTTATTCTGGGATTTTGCATTTGTCATTTCATGTTGCATCGCATTGAAACATTCATCATTGCTTGCGTATAGTGACCGAGGAACCGGAGGTAAAAGTGAAGGCAGTCACTAAGGAGATTGTTCCCGAGGTCATTTTGGATTTTGACATCTGTGGTACTGGTCCGGATCCGACACTTCACGCAATTCAAGGCAAGCCCCGGTGCATTCAGCCCTTCCTTGTGTTTTAAAAAAAATTTATCACTTTGAGTTAAATAATTGCATTAGGTTGATAGGAGTTGATTGTCACCTACTTGCTGCATGACCTGCCTTGATATATAACCCCGAAACCTGTTTTAAAATGAAAATGTTTGAAAATGCTTAGCTCTACTCTTTAAAGTTAGTTTTGCATAAAATGCTATTTTCTGAGTTATGATGATATACTAGAGATGAATTTGAATTTGCAACAGTGCGGGTGGCTTGCACTTGGGTTGGAGTCCCAATGTATTGCCATCGACGGATTGGAAACCGTTCGGTTGGCTTTGCACTTTGGGTTAGAGTCCCGATGCATTGCCGCCATCGGAAAAATGAAAATGAAAAAGGAAGTCCGTTCGGATGGATGTGCACATGTGGGGGCGTTCCCATGTCTTGTCACCGACGGGCACGGATTTGGAACCGTTCGGCTACTTTGTACTTGGGTTAGAGTCCCAATGCATGGTAACCAACGTAAAACTGTTTTAGGGACCGTTGTTGTCGGCCTGCTGGATCGAGACTTTGTAACTAGCCACATACTACGGGAAGCCTCTGACTCCGGTGGCTTTACTGTTGAAACCGACAACCACGCACTGGGAGTGGAGAGATGGCGAGAGTAGCGTGTACCCTCGTGGCCGGCGTGCCTGGAGACTAGAGGAGTACTGTACTCTCGGGTGGCGCAGGACCGGTTCCGGGGTATGAAAAGCCGTGGTAGGCGGGGTTGGCATATGCAAGTTTAAGTGCTACATATGCAGTGTGGATAAGGATCCCCAGCTGGGTACTTTCTGGATTCGAATCGACGCTGCTCCTCGGTTAATGGAGACTTGATCCACTGACTTACACCGAAAAGTGGTTCGGAACTAGGTGATTTTGAGAATGATTAAGCAATTGAAAGAATGTGACATATGAAAAGGAATATTGGAACTATGGTTATGATTAAAATAATACTGAGATGAAATATTGAAATAGGATAGTAATGCTTTTCCGCAAAACTCTTGAACTCTTGCTATAGCCTTACCTTGACTCTCCTCAGCCTGCATTCCTGAGTCTAATTTTATACCTTTCGTCGGGTAAGTCTTGCGGAGTACCCCAGTACTCAGGGTTTGTTAACCCCTGTTGCAGGAAGTCAGCAGCCGGAGGTCTGTCTTGCTGACTGCTGCGTGATGCTCGTTTATGAAAGAAGTGATGATGAGTGATGTTGGACCCTTGGGCAGGGTTCGTATTATTATGTGTATCTGCTACCCTGATGCTACTTCTAATTAGGTATAGATTGTAATAACTATACTTGAATTTATATTTGAACATCTGGTTTGTAACCTAGGTACTATGAAGTCTTCCGTACCTTTACTCTGATGTATTTTATTATGAAATGTTGTAACCCTGTAATGGCTTCGCAATAGGATCCTGTCGGAGAATTCGGGCGCTTATGAAGCCCGGCAGTGCTGCCTAGATCATTTGGGACACGGACCCGGCTGTCAGAGGTCATTAGTGACAATGACAGGTGCCTGTGGGCCACGTGATTTAGACGGTTCTGTCACAACATGTCCTTGTAGGTATTGGGACCCTGGTGGCCACCACCATGTTTTGACCAAAATAGTGAAAGTTGAATTTTGAAGATAAAAATTGTAAATTAGCTATGCTAGCTATTTATTTGGACATCATATGGGTAACTGTATTTATGATGAAGCTGTGCACCCCTATCCATTTGCTCTAGCTTCGGCTCTGATCTTATCACTGCTTCGTTGATCACATAGGCAGTAGGCACAATCTGATGCTTATATTCCTTAGGAAAAAACAAAATTTGTTCCACTCTGGATGATTTAGCAAGTACAGTTTCCTGCATTCACAGCGCTACAGGGGTCGACCTCATGAATCACACGTTTACGAAAAAGCTAGATTATCTGCACCCAGCCACCCAGGTGCTTACGATTT
Source organism: Eremochloa ophiuroides (assembly GCA_038502445.1). NCBI lineage: Eukaryota > Viridiplantae > Streptophyta > Magnoliopsida > Poales > Poaceae > Eremochloa > Eremochloa ophiuroides. Next base: position 34,293 of record JAHLJS010000165.1, on the reverse strand, counting down.
ATTCCACGTACAGTGGTACATAGCAACCATTCGTAGCTGCGCAAGTACTGAGGCGATCCTGCATGCATATGATCCCATTATTGTTTATTTATGCTCAGGCGACGTTGTACATGGGGTCGGGCACCTTGAAGGTGCGGTCGCCCTCCGGCGCGCCGATGAGGTCGCTCCACTGGTCGCCCATGTTGCCCACGATATGGTACCCGGCGTCCACTAGCTTCTGCCGCTCGCCGGCCTTGTACGGCACCACCGACGAACCCAGGGAAGACGACGGCCTGCCAGCAATCACACTCAGTATGCAAATTCAGACCAGCCACAGGTGATTGACAGGGCCGAGTCTGTCTATTTTGCGCAGGGCCGGCCGATGAGGCGATGAAGGCCCAACACGAGAGTGAGCATGGGCGAAGTGGACGTTAAAGGGGAACAACATCTCTCTCTCTCTCTCTCTGATTTAATGGAAATATAAGCACGTGCGATAAAATCCTACTTTTCATGGGGTACTGTACTGTACTGTATGTAAATCCTGGATTCCTGGTCCATGGATTAGGTCCTGAGTTGAGCTGTCAATTGGCACAGATGTCTCCGGCCACTCATCCAGCGCTCTTGTTTCCTCCTTCTAATAAACATATTGAATTTCAAATGATTTTCTTTATTGTGGATAACCATGAACTAGAAAGGTTTTTTTTAAAAAATATTTGATAGGAGGACGAGAGGCGCAGGGAGTTGGGTGGGATATGTGGCTGTTAATGTTAGTGAGTACTCCCTCTGTCCCAGAAAGAATGCAGTCATGAGATTCGTGTCGGTCAAACATATTAAACTTTAACTAAGTTTACAGAGATTAATATTAACATTTATGTTTTAAACATGATTTATTATGAAAATATATTTCATTATTAATCTATTAATATTTATTTTGTATTATAAATGTTTCTACTTTTCTATATAACTTTGGTCAAAATAAAAATCAGTGACTCCTCGATAAATGAGAATTGCATTTTTTTTGGGACGAAGGGAGCGAGCACAAGCTTCTCCCATGTGTGGTAGCCGGCGCTACGGAGGTTCTTGATGGTGGCCGCCTTCTCGTCGTCGTGCCTGCCGGTGATGAACACCACCTTGATGCCCAGCGACAGCAGCTTCTCATAGAGCTCCAGCATCTCCGGCAGCGGCGGCGCCGTTGCGTTCGCCACGTACTCGTCGAAGTAGGTGGCGTTGTACGGCTCAGCCCTGCTCGGAGAACATGTATAATAGCAGGCTCCCTCTCGTCACCGATCATGCTGCCGTCAATTCGTTCGTTCAATGCAAGTCTGCAATAAAATAAACAAGAAGCACGTACCCGAACCCGGTGTCAGCGTAGTAGGGGAGGTTGCTGAGGGCGGTGTCGTCGACGTCGAACACCCACACCTCTTTCCCGTCGCCGCCGGCGAGCTCGAGCCCCTCGGCGTAGGCGGCGGCCTCGCGCGCCACCACCGCGCAGTCCTGCCTGAACAGGTCGCCGTACATGTAGTCGCGGATGTAGCTCCGGCACTCCGCGGGGATGCTGTACCAGTCCCGGATGTTGTTGGTCTCCACCCCGAGCCGCCAGCTCGCGCACGCCGCCGCCGTGGCGCCGGAGGTGGTCACCATCTGCAGGCGCAGGTCGTTGTCGACCGCGCGCGTCGCGCCGGGCGCGTGAACCACAACCAGCAGCAGCACGAACAGCAGCGACACCGCCGCATGGCGGAGGTGGTCCAGCGACATGGCGCGCAACTGTAGCTTCGTTCGTTCCAACTACTGTACAATGTTCAGAATTTCACAACAGTTTCGCATCTGTATCAGTGTGTATGCTCACAACATTTTGTTTGGCCATGTTTAGTTCACTTCCAACTTCCAATTAAACTGGTTACATCGATTTTTGGACACATATATACAGTATTAAATGTAGATAAAAATTGAAACTAATTTAACAACTTGACGAATAAAATGCTACAGTACTTCTGGTCTCGAGATGGGACCGCTAGGCGTGTCGTGGCATTGGCACGTGGGTGCTGTTGATACCGTTTGCATCTTCTGTTTGGCGGGAAGCCGCTTTCGAGGTTGATACCACCGTCCTGGAACGTGAATGATTGGTTCTTGCTCGTCGGCGATAGATAATGGACATGCATTTTTTTGGGTTACATATACACACTGCTATTTGAATACGTGTAGTTAGGTGTGTATACAATACGGGAGAAGCCCGAATGCTCGATCTAAGATCTATATGATGTCGATCACCAATACTATTTTTAGTTAATGGGTAAAGAAATCGACTACATATGTGAAGATAAGAAATCGACATGTTGCTTAAGTATTATGATTGAAGATATAGTTAGTACATTTCAAGTGAGGAGCCAATGACAGTGTCCATATAAGTGGTGTAAGTCCAACAACAAGTGATCTTCAAGCATTCGCAAAAAAAAGTAATCTTCAAGTGCTCTTTATTTAGAGTTTGAAATGGAGTTCAAGGCAAAGGTATAACTTATATGAACTTTTTGATTTTAGAGAAAATATAGAGATTGTCATCACATTAGGATAGATAGCCATACTATTAAGAGGGAACAAATTCTCCTTTAAATGTGGTTATCGAACTGCCAATAGGTGATCTATTTCATACATTGCATTTAGATGTAGTGAGCAAACTAAAACCTTTTGCAAAATGCTTTGAAAATGGCTAATACACCTGTTGGCACAAAATGTGGTTCTTGTGTCACAACACACCAGCGAAGCCGGATACGATCTCAAAAGCGTCAGAGCTTCAAAGATCCAGCTAGTTTCAAACCTGAACAGAGAGTGCCGATAACCCTCAGACGTGCCAGTCAATTTGACCTGCAATTGATAAGGAAAAAATAGTAATCAGTAATCACAGGGCGGAACTAACTGGTGAGTCCAGGTAGTTCCAACTATGTGGCTTTGAGAGCCGATTTAATCGGAAATCGACTAAAGAGTCGATTCCGTCATGTATGCATATTTTGCCATGAAAATAGATACTGAATTGATGCATAATCGATTGGTATGTATGGTCAGATAGACCAATTTACATAAAACAAGTCTATGTAGGTAGTTGTAACAGATTAAAGCACAATCGATTAATATTAACATGTCGAATCATTCAGTTCAGACTGTCTGAACGTCAAACAGACAGAAATCGGTTATTTAGCCGATTTGGCCGGGAACAATCGGTTAACTGGTTTTTCTTATGAAGCACAACTGCATCGGCTAATTAGCCGATCCAGGGTCCGTGAAGCAGAAAACTTAGCGGTGATTATTTTCAAATATAAACCTAAGATTGATACGAAACTGGTCTAAAAGGCCTGTGGCTTTGCATCAATTTAGATTTATTCCCGAAAGTAATCACAAGTAGATCTAAAGGAATACAAAGCTGGTCTAAAAGGCCGGCGGCTCTGTATTCATTCAGATCGACTCTTGCTCAGCTCTCTCATCACGTACGAACAAGATTACGATAGTACTGTCCGAATTGAGTGAATATCATAATAAAGCATGAACATGGATGAGACATAAATAACATTTTTCATGTGGATCTAAGGACAATATTATGCAATCTTGATCGGACAAAGAGATGTTATATTAATAAATAAACAATAAACAACAAATAACATCTTGATAATTTAATGAATCTAACTAAGATGCCAAATTAGTTAGAGCCGATAACTAACCCATGCACATAATCAAGCTTAACCTAAGCCCTCGTCCACCGGATGACGTTAAACATAGATTAAATAAGAAAACAAACATGAATCGATAACTAACTCTTATTTGATCTAAGCCCACGTCCACCGGATGACGCTAAACTCATATCAAATAAGAATCAACCCCGATCTACGATGCTCCCATGTCCACCGGATGACACTAAAGAGACAAAGCTTAGCGAGGCATGACGGTACTTACAAGCAAGCCTGCGTCCACCGGATGACACTCAGCCCGATTGAAGAACTCGCCGAGATCTATGTTACTCCTACTCCTAAGGTTTGGCCGGGGCCGAAAGTTGTGTTATATTGATGTGTGTTCTGTTACAATAGCCGGGGCTTATATTTATACCCAGGGCTTTGATAGAGTCCTACTCGAATTACAACTTAAGATGAATATGGAAAATAACAAACTTTTCTAAATTAAAGGTAACTTGGAGCCCAACCCTTCCTTTCTTCATCGGACTCCAAACGTGATCGTTCCTTGGCACCAGAAACCCATGCTGACGTCATCAATCGGCTATTTCCTTCAACTGCACCGCCTACGCTCCAGCCCAACAGTCGATTCCGGGACCCGATCGACTATCTGTCTGGGCCTCTACTCCGAAATCGGCTATCTGCACTCGGTCCAGATTTTGGTGTAAACAACACCTTACAATAATAGTCTCTTTCTCTTTAGTGATAGCACATGTAAGGAAGGGCGAAGACACGAGTTGAAAAACACTAAAAAAAATATGGTCCGGATGCTATGAACAGTGCTTGAACCAGACTAATTCTCTGCGTCCGGACGCTAACCCTCACTCGTGTGCTTCTCCGAGTAGACCGGACGCTATGAACAGTACCGATCTGACCTTTGTGAACATCGAACGCTAGCCTCTGGTCCGGACAGTGAGCACCGGATTAATTTCCCTCAGTCCAGTTCGTTCAAGAAGTGCGCGGGGAAACAAAGTTTGAACGTGTGAACTCTGAGCAATAGTCAGGACAAGTGCGATTTGCATGCTCGGGGAGCTCTCTGATCACTTTTGGACACCACCGGACGCTACTTTCATTCTCAGAGCCTGCACTGTGCACGTCCGGAGCTGTTTGTGCAGAGCTCAGTTCTTGGCACTAATGGGCGTTTTCAAACGGTAACTGACACGTGGAATCACATTGTTCTTCGTTGGAGGAGGGTCCAAACGTTGGCCATTGGTTCAAAACCCCCTTCCCCCCCTCCCAAACTCTAGTGTCCGGACCTAGTGTCCGGAGCTGAGTCAAGGAGGGTAACAGTTATGTTTGCTTGTGTAGCTCTATAAGTAGAACCTGACCATGTCTAGCTCCATCTCTTGGCTTTCCAACTGATTGATACACCTTGTGAGCACCCTTCATACTCTCCAACTCACATAGATCATTTGATTCTCATCCATTATGAGCTAGAGAGTGATCTAAGTGCCTTGCATTGAATTTGTTCATAACTTAGCACTTGTTGATTGTGTTTGCTGCGAATTTCCAGCAATTCCCAAACCTCTGAAATTTCAAAAGAGAGTCTTCATCCCTGACCGGATACAAATATAATAAATTATCCTCTATTGAAGCTTCCCCCTTATTTTGATTGTCACCAGAACTCTCCTTTACAGACGCCATCATGTATTGTTAATCCTAGCGAACAATGGAACCTATATTGGCTGGCCATCTAGTACTCACAAAAACAACAACTCTCTTAACAATACTAATTACTAGATAGCCGGCGGCGGCATGGGATCATAAACAACATGGATCATAAACCACCATACTGATAATGTGTGGTGTCGTGCCACCGTTTCGTGAGTATATAAAGCCAGTTATATAGGCAGTCTTCTTCAAGCAACTACCCACCGAGCTAGCAGCTCTAGATGTGGCCTCTCCTGCTTCATTCGCGCGCATTGATCTAGCGGCCCCAGCAGCTAGCCATCCAGAGATGGTCACCAGCGGCCCCGTCGTCCCTCTGGTCTCACAGGTGCAGCAGCGCAAGCCACGGACATACACCCCGAGCCCCTGGGGTGACTACTTCCTCCACCACATCTCATGCACTCCGTCATTAGGAATAAATATTTGCGCAATAAACCTATAAGGGAGGTTTACAAGAAAGCTTCTGACTCTTATTTTTGAAAGGGCCTTCTAAGTGTTAAAGATCAAGTGTTGAGTCTGAGAAAGTTCCATGTTAAGGATGGCAAGCAAACACGTTTCTAGAAAGATGTTTGGATAGGGAATACCACTCTTAAATTGAGGTATCCAGGATTGTTCAATATCGTGCGCAGAAAACATGATACTGTAGCGCGCGTGTTGGCAACTATACCACTTAATGTCTCTTTTCGAATAGCATTAGTAGGAAATAATTTACGAGACCGGAATAGGATAGTACAAACAGTGGCAAACTTGAATTTACAGGATGATAGAGATATATTCAAATGGTCTCTTACCTCAAATGAATTATTCACAGTTAGATTAATGTATCAGTTTCTAGTTAACAGTGGAGTTCGTGTCTCACAGGAAATTTGGCGCACAAAACTACCCCAAAATTTTCATGTGGTATTTAAAAAAAGGGGTTGTACTAATAAAGGACAATTTAGCTAAAAGAAATTGGAGGGGGCCTAAAGGGTGCGCATTCTGTAATATCACGGAAACAATTCACCATTTGTTCTTCCGGTGTGCATACGCTAAGTTCCTGTGGACAATAGTACACATGATTTTGGGCATAACACCACCCACTGACGTTAATGATTTGTTTAATCATTGGTCTAAAGCGGGAGGAAATACCCACAACTTAACTTTATTAACTGCAGCTGCGGCGTTATGTTGGTCACTGTGGATATCTAGAAATGAAATTACTTTCGACAAATGTAGACCTAAATCTTTTTTGCAGATGTTATTCCGCGGGACTTATTGGCTCCGACTTTGGGCTCAGTTGCAGTACCATGAGGACCGTCATCAAGAGTTGATCAATGCTAGTCGGACATTGGAGTCGTCTTGTCTTTAACTTTTTTCTTCTCCCGGTTGGGGATTTATGTTTAGGATTGGCCCAAGTTGAACTTTGTGTTTCGACCATGTGTTTACTTGTCGTGTGTGTTCTGGTTTGTGCCGTGCTTTTGAGTGCATATTTTGTAATAATGTGACATGATTTCATCCTCATCGGATGAATGAAGCCAGATAGACTCTATCTTTATCTTAAAAAAAAGGTACACACATGCTCGATCCTTGCTACAAAACTAAACATGCATGTCATTTGCATTAGCTCTCATCACATCGCTGCAGGAAAATATGTGCCAAGGCAGCCAAAACTTTGTTTTATTTTTCCATGCCTGCTAAAATTCTAGGCCATATATATAACTCGATTTGTAGGGATCGATTTCAAGGGCTTGATTGGTTGATTTAATTTGTTGCTTATCTACTGCCTTTCTGAGCTAGTTAGTTCCGCCCATGCCAGAAAGTCTTCCTGATCAGCCTGGCTTACTCTGTGTGTGTGTGTGTAGATTTTGGACGTTTGCCTCAGGTCAGAACCACTGCTAGATTCTAGCTTTTCAGAAGTTAATGTTATTGCTGCTGATTAGCATATAAACAAGTTGCTCCAATGTTTTTCTAAAAAATATTAAGGAACAACATGATGAATAGATATATATAAGAAAATAGTTGCTCATATTAATAGGCACCTTGATGATGATAAATTTTATCTCATGTACGATGTTCTCATGTGAGTAGCCAACGACTGTCTCACATCTGTGAGGCTAAGCAGGAAGCAACGAAACAAACCCGTTGTTTTTTCGTCTGAAGAAACTTTTAGTCCCGGTTGTTCCTACCAGGAGTAAAGGGCTTCACCTTTAGTCCCGAATTTCTAGTCCCAGTTAGACAAACCGGGACTAAAGAGGATTAGGAACCAGGACTATAAAGGTCATTTCTCTACTAGTGCACCCGGCCTGGTTGAGCTTGCGGGTCAGGTATATATACTACAAGCCAAGCTCCCAAGCTAGGGCACTCAACTTACCTGAAGAATTTGAAGCACAAAATTAATTTAGCCGTGAAAGTAACAAAAATGTAGACTTAGGGCCTGCTTGGTTGGGCACCAAAATTTGCCCTGCCAAATATTTGGCAAGCCATGATTTTGGCTCTCATTTGGTTTGCTACCAAATCTTACCAACTCCTCACATTTGGCTTGCCAAATCCATGGCAAGTTTTTTTACTTTCACTTTGCCTTGTCAAATCTTGGGCAAGGCAAATTTTGATTGCAATCCAAGCAGACCCTTACAATTGATAAGCTGTATAGAAAAGGCCTCACAATATGATAAATATTTTGCTTTCATGGGAAACGTATACTTTGAGTAGGGCTTCAAATCTTAATTAAATCTGGTGTACCAGACAACATAATGTATATTCACTCCATACTCGATCTTTTCAAATAAAATATATTGATTTAGTGGTGGTTGTGCGCTAGATATTTTCAACATTTTATTCTATCGCAGCTCCTGTCAATGAAGGAAAGGGCAAAGATCAAGGAGAAAGAAGTGAGGCAGATCATACAAGAAACAATTGCCTCCTCCAACCTGGCTCATAAGATGGAGCTTGTGGACACATTAAACGTATCGGGGTGGAGTACCACTACAAGAAGGAGATTGATCAGTCACTTTGCTCTGTCTACAATGACAAGGATGGAGGCTCTGACGATCTCTACATCACCTCTCTGCGGTTCTATTTGCTCAGGAAGCATGGGTATAGAATCTCTTCAGGTAATATATAATACAAACAATTAAAACCGTACCTTCAGTTCCTTTAAACTTGCTAGTATTTGGTTTTCATTAATTGATGATGATGCTCCAAAGGTGTTGGCTAAATTAGTATTATGTTTAGTAGCATGCAAAATTCAATTGTATTGACATGAATGAAGGTTCAAATACGTGAACACAGATGTGTTCGAGAAATTCAGGGATGTGCACGGGAACATTTCAAGTGATGATGTCAGCTGCTTACTTATGTTGCATGACGCTGCACATATGAGAACTCATGGGGAGGAGATACTTGACAACATCATCGCTTCAAGCAAGAACCATCTACAATCTCTGATGCAGAAAAACTTGGAGCCAGAGGTTGCCAAGGAGGTGAAGTGCACTTTGGAGACACCTCGGTTTAGGCGGACCAAGAGAGTGGAGGCGAGGCGCTACATCTCAGTTTATGAGAAGAAGGGTATGCAAGATGAAACCATACTACAGTTCGCGAAGCTAGACTACAATATCTCACAAGCTATCTACTGTGAAGAACTAAAAGAACTTACAATGTAAGGAAACTATACACATTGCTATAACTAAGTTGGCAATGATAATTACTTACTAGAACTGCTTGCTTAATTAACAAAAAATAATGTTGAATTTGCCAAACCACTAATAATAGACATTTATTCTCTAATATATAGATGGTGGAAGGATTTCCAGTCACATATAGATCTGAGCTTTACACGGGACAGAATGGTGGAGCTTCATTTTTGGATGCTCGGAGTGATTTATGAGCCTTGTTACTCATATTCACGGATAATGATGACAAAGTTCTTCATATTCGCAAACTTTTTCGATGACCTTTATGACAACTATAGCACCTCAAAGGAGAGCAATATCTTCACTGCAGCCATGGAAAGGTTACATTTATTTGCCTAGATATATACCTTCTTGAATTAGACCACAGCAGGTCAGGTGAACTAAATTTATGCATCACCGGAATTTACCTTTGCATGAAAAAAAAAATAATGACGACAGGTGGGATGAACAAATCGCACAACAACTTCCAGTACACATGAAGACACTCTTGGTGAACATATTTAATGCTTCAAATAAGATCGAGGCGGAGTTAAAACTTCAGGCAAACAGGCATGCTGATTTGTTCAAAAAATTGGTAAACAAACTCTCTGCCCCTAGAGAACACACTAAGGAATCATGAAGAGCCATTTTATCACTTTTACCACCATTACATTTACCAATTTTTAGGTGATTGACACTGCAAAATTCTACCATGCTGAGGTGAAATGGCGCGATGAACACTTCGTCCCAAACAATGTTGAGGAGCACCTCCAAATTTCTCTCCCTTCCAGTGCTTGTATGGTGATGACAAACCTTGCACTCATTTCACTAGGAGATGTGACTACAAGGGAGGATGTTGAGTGGGTTTTCACATTTCCCAAAATCATCAGAGGTGTTTCTATTGTGGCACGCATCAGCAATGACATCATGTCACATGAGGTTTACCAAAACTCTCCACAACATATAAACTTCTTAAATGTTGTTTCCATTTCTTGTTAATTAAAATATGACATATTTCCGTTTGTGCAATCAGCCATTCATCATCAGATTATTCTCTAAAGACTCACATTTTTCTTGCTTTCCCTTGAAGCGGGAACAAGCTTCAGAACATGTGGCATCCACGGTTCAAACTTGCATGAAGCAATATGGAGTGACAGTAGAGGAAGCCAACGAAAAGCTTAGAGCGGTAATTGAAGAAGCCTGGATGGACATCGTCGAAGACTGCCTTGAGCATGAACGCCCCATAGCAGTTCTGGACATAGCGATCAACGGTGCTCAAATTGCGGATTTTATGTACAAGCATGAAGATGCGTACACCTTCTCATTCAGCCTCAAGGACATTATAGCTTCAATGTACATCTACTCCGTGTGAGCTTATTGATCCTGAATTAGTAAGAAAGATTTTTCAGTGTACACCGATTGGCTTAAGGTCTTTGTCAAGCGTACATTTAATCCCCAAACTGTTGTCTAAGTAATATGAGTGTTGTACTATATATCATAATACATGTATTGGTGTTCCAAATATACTATGTGTAGTTATTTTTCATGTAGAAAGTATACATACATGGTATAACGAGTCTTGTCTACTAGACCTTGAAGTATTTTCTCTCTCAACTAAGAAGTTACCACAACTCTCTCGAGCGTTTGCAAGCAACGCAATGAGGTAGTCTTCGGCGACTGCAGGAAAATGGAGCTGCTCTGTTCACCTAGATACAGGATACATATAACATATTTCTCCTCTGGACATTGTGTTTCTTTAAACTCCTCGTAGCTTAGGTTGTCGGGAGTAGCGCTTCTCGCGCATGAAATGGCTGGGCAACCAGATCTTTCAAAAAAAAAAGTTACCAGAACATTTCAAATAAGATGACAGTTGTTCTAGTTGACTTATTGGAAAATGCACATCTTGTTGTGTGGTGACTCAAATTCTACTCGGACTGGAACTCAAGAGAGGTGTGTTATTGGAACTTCAAGTTCTGTTATGACTTGAGTGTAGAATCTATGCAGGAGCAGGACTTCTACTTGCATGTATGGGACCTTGGAGGGGATTATAGAAAAAAAGGGTAGAGGCCATAGGCATCAACTAGGCCAACACAACGGTCTCATCCCGGGCATATGACAAGCAATTAAGAGCGTTCAATCCCCACTAGATTCTTATATACGCCAAGAATCAGTGGGTTCTAAAGGGTCATGTAGGCTTGTGAGAGAGAGCGACAATGAGCGGTGTGCTATAACAGATGTTCAGCATTTTTTAAAGAACTAGCACAAATGCCCATGCGTTGCAACGGGTAGTTATTATCTTAAGTTGTTAATAACCTATTCCTCACTATTCTTTCTTTGTATCTGTAATACACTTTAGAATCAGACTACGTAGGTTGATTGAACATACGCTATCTAACTCATATGAGTACGGTCATAAGTTCAAGATAATTAAATAATTAAGATCTTAATCTCCATCAGATATTATCAACTATTAATAAAGTTAGCTAGACAAACTGTATACCAAAGTGACGGGCATAACGTTGACGAATTAGATTAGAAAAGATATAATAAAATATGGTTACCTTGCAAAATCTTTCACGCTGCTGCTGCCGTCGTCCTCTCATCTTCCGCGCTGTTGACGCCCTGCTCTCCTCACGCTCGTCCTCCGCGATGCCTGATGCTCATCCTCTGCACCGCTCGGCGCTCGTCCTCCTCGCTCTTGACCTCTGCGCCGGCGGTGGGTATGCTGTACTCCACCTTTGCGATGCCCACAGGCTCGCTCTCGGCGCTCAACCTCCTGCGCCACCTTGGGCTCAATGTCCACGCATCCAAGGTCATTGTGAGGCGAAGTGAATTTTATGTTAGCCTACTAAAAGATGCAAGACACCTAACCGTTCTACGCTATTGTCTCTAATTTCACACACAAGAAGCGAAGTCACTACTTTACTCGACTTCTAAGTGAGCAACTACAAAAGAGAGCTACACCAAAATAAGTACAAGGTAAAGAGTAGAGAGGTGATTTTCATACCGCCGGTGAAGAGAAGATGAACACCAATGCAATCAATCACAATAAACAAGAGAGATTCTCGGTAGAGAGATGACATAAGACTTTTTACCGAGGTTCACTTGCTTGCCAGCAAGCTACTCCTCATTATAGCGATTCACCCACTTGGAGGTTCACACGCTAATTGGCATCACACGCCAAACCCTTCTCAAGGGTGCCGCACAACCAACACAATATGGGGATCCACAGGCTACGAGCAATGCACTAGAGTAGCCAATTCGCGATCTCTCACGGGGAAGGCTCAAGAACCCCTCACAAATCACTGATCAGAGGCGGAGACAATAACCAACTCTCCTCAACGATCCTCGCAGCTCCAAGCCGTCTAGGAGTCAGCAAACTCCAAGAGTAACAAGAGAATCCGCTGCGAAATCCAATCACCAAGTGTCTCTAGATGAACACACTCATGCAATGCACTTGTTGCACTCCAATCTCACCAAATGATGATCACAATCAAGAGGAAGGTGTGAGAGAGGAGTGGAGAGGCTCTCTAGTTAGTAGGAATGATCAAAATGGCCAAGAGAGCCTCCCCAAGCCAGCACCCAACTATAAATAGTGCCCTCACAAAAACATAGCCATTGGGCCACTCTGCGTGGCTTCGGACGGAACCGTCGGATGTCGGCGCGTGCCACCATCGGACTAAACTCCACGGTCTGACGCCCTGGATTCGTGCCATGTGTCAGTAGCCGTTTGAAGATGACCGTTGGATCTCAACGGCTAGCTGCTTGCGCCAACTACACACCGTTGGACGCTCAACCCGTCGGACTAACAGACGCTAGCGTCCGACATTTCCATAGAGCTCCCGAGAGCACGAAACACCATCGGACGGAGTCCGACGCCCACCGTCGGACTAACCAGCAGAGTCTGACGCCCCTCAGCTCACCACGTGTCACACTGTCGATGCTCTACTGCAGTACTGCACCGTCGTACTGAGAAGAAATGGTCCGTCGCTCAGCGTCCGACGATCCTCGAACTGTCCGACTCTCACAGCTCAAGAAAACGACGCAGACATATAGTTCGACGCCTTCAGGCGCGTCCGACACTCACAGAAGCAGCGCACAAAAAGGTTAGCCGTCGGACCCAACCAATGGTCCGACGCTTCAGCGATACTAGCATCCGATGCTAGATTTTCTATTGAAACATCTCTGAAAACCGCCTCTCTAACCCTCAAACTTCATTCCATTTCCAAATGTGCTAACACTCCAAAGTGTCTCTCACTTTAGTACATGTGTGTTAGCATTTTCCAAATAGTTTTCCATGGGTTTGGTTAGCATCACTAGCATCTATATGCATATGCAACAAGTATGAACATCTAGTGGCACTTTGACAACTGCATTTCACGAATGAGTTCTCCCCTCTTGATAGTACGAATGTCTAGCCCCTCGCAAGGGCCAAGCTCCCGGTCAGGTGTGGCAAGCCGCTTCTGGACTGCTCCCCTCTCTCTTCACTACCAATCTTCCGACCGATCTACTGCGGGCCTTGTTCCCTCGGTACATGGTGGCGGCCACACCACAAAGGCGGTTGGTGTGCTCTTGCAAGACCACAAGCCCCGCCGAGTACAAACATATGGTTCATGCAAGCACCTTTGATCCAGAGGTATGCAGACCTCACTAAACACTAGGCATAAACCTGGATCAACTGCAAGTGAGCATTGTCTAACTAGCCTAATTACTTCACAAAGCTCCTATGCTAATCACTGAGTGATTATTTATCCCCACTGCAAATGGAGAGCTCAAATATGGTATATGAACACCACCTTGCCTCAGCTCTTTCACACTCTAAATGGCAGGTTTGGGGTGTATATATAGCCACCGATCCCAAAACTAACTGTTGGGTTCACACAACATCACCTGTCGGAGGCATCGGACACTCAGTGCCACACTAAACATTGTGTTTGGTGCTGCCACGTCAGATAGCTGCTGGATCTAGCTATTGCTCAAATAGTTAGCTCGTGGAACGATAGTTGTCTGGTGCCATGTCCGGTGCACCAAACAAAGTGTCTGTTTTTCATTGACGGCCGTTATAAACAGCGCTGCAACTCGCTCTAGAAATATAGGGTTCCATTGCACACCGAACGGTCTGGTGTCTCCTTCTGTTGCAGCTACTTGGCGACATCTCCATTGATGCACACCGGACAGGTATTGTGCACTGTTCGGTGCCATATCTGGTGCCTGAATAGCACCTGAAAAGCTCCATTTTTTTACATGTCTTTGTCCAAGCTTATCCCATATTGTGTATTGTGCTCTTGCATGCACTTGTGGATCTTCAACTTGTCTTCTACTATCTTGCTTGAGGTATTAATCATCCAGATCACACAGTTGGCTAAGTCCAAGCCACTTTGCACCCTATTGAACTAATAAACACTTGGAAATTCATTAGTCCAATATAGTCATGTTGATCATCAAACTCCAAAATCTAAACTAAATGGGTCAAGGGTGATTTTCCTTATACAGTCAACTCATTTCATTATCAAACAAATCCTAAACATGCCCTAATCGCTTTGTAATTTCTGTCACTATGCCTTTGATACGAACACTAAGTTCTCACATGGTGTGAGTGTATCCTCAATTGTAGCAAGTCCCTCTATCTTCTATGGTATACAAAAAACCACAAGTCAAATGCAAAGATACAAATATCCCAAAAACAACCTAATAGTTGCTACTCCAACGGTCACATTTTCTATGACATCCATATGATACAATGTGGAAACACTATATATGCTCTTGACATGCTCACTAAAGATCACCAAATAAATGAGAAGTGTGCCATCATAGTACTGAACAATACCAACCGATCATAAGATGACACTATTATAGTTGACATGTTCACTGGAGATCATTTTTTTAGATAGGGGAATGTATTATATCCCAGCCTGTGCATCTATAGCTGTTCATTATTACCAGCCAAAGTACTGTTCAAGGAAACTCAAAAAATGAAGTTTTAAGCAAATGAGAACAAAAAAGGTTTCTAAAGGCATCACAAGCCAAAGTACTGTTATTGTTCAAGGAAACTCAGTGTTTGTTAACCCTTATTGCAGGAGAACAACCGCAGCAGGTTTGTCTTGGCCCCTGCTGTATGACAACTTCCAGGAAGGGAGTGATGATGAGTGAAGCTAAACCCTTGGGCAGGGTTCTTCTTATTATTATCTAAGTGTGTTGTATCAGGCTACTCTACTGCTATTGCTATCTACGTATGGTTTGTAATAATCGCACTTAAATTATATATGGACAACTGGTTTGTAATCTAAATACTATGTAATCCTTCCGCACTTTTACTCTGATGTATTTTGCTATGAAATGTTGTAATTCTGTAATGCCTTCGCAATGGGATCCTGTCGAAGAAACGGGTGCTGATGTAGCCCGGCAGAGTCTTCTAGGTCATTTGGGACACGGGCGCGGCTGTCAGAGGTCATTAGTAACAATGACAGGTGCCTGTGGGCTACATGATTTAGGCGGTTCTGCTACAGACCTGGACCTGATCTAGTAGGTCCCCCTAAAGATAATTTGTAGATAAGATGGTGCTAGGATCTTGTCAAACACTATATTATTCCTAGATAGCCATAATGCCCAACAAATTGCACTAGCTCCCACAGGTATCTGTAACTTCAGTTTCCTATTTAATCCTTGCAACCAACCTATAAACATGTTACATATGCTAGTTGGAGGAATCAAATTAAAGGAAACATGAACAATTCTCCACAAAAATTTAGCAAAATGACGATCAAAGAATAAATGTTGTATAGACTCATCTGAAGAACAGAAACCACATTTCTTATCCCCTTGCCATTGCCGTCTAATTAGATTGTCCTTTGTTAGGACTACTCCCTTATAAATGTACCACATAAAGACAGATTTTAAGAGGAAATTTCAATTTCCAGATTAGAGTATTGTAAAGGACAACTTCTGTTATCAAAAGTGCTCTGTTCTGGAGATCATTGGATCAATGAACCATACTACCAATGAAAAATTATAGCGCATTAAATGGTGCCATTATTCTCTCACCACTCAACATGTTTGCTTGAGATAACTGCAGCCATGAATAGTACCAGCATATCACACGTTTACACTATCGAAACTTGACATGTTCTTGTTTTTGCCTCCTTAGTTCGAACTCTATTTTTCATGATTGTGGATTTGTTGGAACATTTTTGATAATCTCTTCAACTTGAACCTGATGCCATAACAATCTGACTACCCTAAATTCATGAGACAAATCCAATCCATTCCTCGGTTTGTCCAATCCATTTTCTTCTTTGACTTATTACATCTTTAATTAAGACCTAAGAAAACATGTCTCACACAACTTAGTGCATATGTTAGCCCTAGTGATTGAGCTGCCATCATTATCAACAAAACCACAATAAGACATGTCCATGTGCACATGATCCATACAATCTCCCCCTTTTTGAGATGATGACAACATAATCAAAGTAAGCATAACATTGCATAGAATTCAACAAGTTGAAATGCATATGCACTAATCTTACCAAAAGCTTACACAAAAGGATTCATGCCATACAAAGGGACTATTAGTAGCAAATATGTTGAGAAAATTATTTCCTCGGCTCTAAAAAAAGTTCGACTTCGTTTCTTGGCCCTGTTTTCATTGAACTTTGTTATTTGGCCCTAAAACGAAATTTGCTTATTTTCTTGGCCCTTCCATCCATTTTGAAAGATCATAACTCTTCGATATGATGATTTTTATACGAAAATTGTAGATCTCGATGAGATCTACATCTTTATAGTTTTAAGTTTTTTCATTTGAGCAAGTTCAGATGCCCAAAAACATTAATATAATATATTGATATTTTTGGACACTTGAACTTCCTCAAATGAAAAAACTCAAAACTATAAAATTGTAGATCTCGTTGAGACCTACAATTTTCATATAAAAATCATCTTCATTCGATATCATATCGAAGAGTTATGATCCTTCAAAGTGAACGGAAGGGCCAAGAAAATAAGCAAATTTCGTTTTAGGGCCAAATAACAAAGTTCGATGAATATAGGGCCAAGAAACTAAGGCGAACTTTTTTCAGTGCCGAGGAAATAATTTCCCCAAATATGTTCATGTGAGGAGTTTCTTATTATTATTCCACTTAGGAGCACAAGCATATGGATCAATCGAATTGAGCTTCGTAGCTCTCTCTATGTCATCTACTCTTTGACCCTATTGATGTGACCTATGTGAGATAGATCTGAAACACATGTTAGTCCCAAAACCTCAAGTAAAAATCGAAGGTCCCCTAGTTAAATTATGGATTAAGTGAATTGAATTATATGGTGCCATACCACTTGAAATCCAAGCGTATTGTATAGCATCAGTTAGAAAGCAAGGTTGAGACTCAAAGTGTGGAAAACAATTTAAACGCGTAATAGCATCGTACACATAGGAATGTATATATGTTGCATGAGTTGTAGCAAGGGTTCAGGACCTTGGGTACATGATCATTACTTAACACGTTGGCTTGACTTGAATCAATGTGATGTACCCCTATGATATGAATCCCTTGTAGGCTAAGCCTCCAAATCTCAAGCCAAGCATGAGCTTCATATATCAGGACCCAAACCTTTTGATGAGGTAACACTCAAGTTGATCAAAATATGATATCGTTCGTACATTTGCACAATCAAATACTTGATAACATGTTGCTACCTAATTCTAGTCACGGAATTTGTTTAGGGAACAATTTGAGGATGTTATAAACTTCAAAGAGATGTATTCCATGTACTATAGAACATATGGAACATTGACACACCATATATGAAAGGGCCAACTTGGAGTAAAAGCACATTGAAGCCCAACATCAAGTTCATTCACATGCAGCTTGCACTAGTAGAGAACATATCTTTCGTGCAACATTCAAATTGGGCTTTAGTCCCGCCTTTTTTTGTGTTCGGAACTAAAGAGACCTTTAGTTCCGGTTCCGTTCACCAACCGGGACTAAAGGTCCCTGGCCAACAGATACTAGCATGCTCTGCTGTGTCAGAGGACTTTTAGTCCCGGTCTGTGGATGTAACCGGGACTAAAAGTTACTCTTTAGTCCCGGGTGGTGTCCATTCCCGGTTGGAGACACTGCCTGGGACAAACAATGATCATGTAGTCTCGGTTAGTAATCCCAACTGGGACTACAACCTCTCGTATAATCTTCAAGCGCCCTTTCTTCCACCTCTGCCCCGGCATAGCTCTGTTCTTCCACTCGCTTGTGTGTTCTTGCTTCGTTCTTTGGCCGTCACACGATTTCTTGCGGTCTACATCGATTTTTGAAGGTAACTAACTTCATTTTCACACCTCACTACTATATGTCATTGCATTGTCTAGAAATAGCCAAGGATGTAACATATTGTCTTTTGTGGTGCATTTCTTGATTTGTGGCCATTTAAGTTTATATTCTCTTGAAATTTGTATTTTTGGATGAAGAAAGATTATAGTTGTTGTTTTTAACTAGAATGCCCCTTTTATTAGTTTTTAACTAGAATGCACCTTTTATTAGATGAAGAAAGCTTGTATTTTCATATATAGCTTTTTTAATGGTTATGAGAAATAGTGGAATTTAGTGGTTTTTGAAAATATCCTTGTTTAGAAACTGAGAAAAAAATAAAAATAACAATAGCAGTGTATTTAAAATGAATTTATGGGTTGACATTGTTTTGTTTGTGATTGTGCATGACAACTGCCGTTGGGGCCTCAATCGGCGTACCTCGGCAACCCAAAGATATGGCGGACTTCAATCGCAACTACATGACAATCTTTGATGCACATGAGGTCAACTTGCATACTACTGATATGCTAGGCCGCTTAATATTTATCAAGGTCCCCGTGCAAGCTATCCCTGATGAGTACCCGTATTTCATGAATCGCGCCGTGATACAAGAAGCACTGGTGCAACAGTGTCAAGTCTTTATCCCGCTAAACAATAACTCACATTATCTTCGGGATTACCTAGTGCTAGCCTCATCTCCAACTGATGCACATGCCATCATATGTGTATCATATATCGAAGTTGTTGTTCATGAGCTTGTCATCCATCCATGGACATCCGACTATGGTGCTACTACAGTTGGCTTGGATCCCACCTTACCCACCTCCATGGTACAAGCAGCAGAACCAGCATCACCATCAGAATATTACGAACCACTCAAGCTTGTCATTTATGGAATGCCACCGCATCTTTTTGTGCAATCTTTCGTAGTACGTAGAATGTTCGCGAACCTATATCAAGTTCGTGATATCCAGTACAATAGCAATGATCTCACAATCCACATGATCACATATGCTCAAAGATCAACTATACCTAGTGTTGCACATATCGGAGTCCGCAAACAGTCACCTTTCGGGGATTCCATGATGCACATATGGCCAGTTTGGATTACTGTAGACTCAATACCACCGGGTGATCAACAGGAGCCCCGTCGTCCCGTGACTGGTAGGTGCACTTACAACAGAACCATGTTGCGTGTATGTTACACTGTTCCTTCTAACAATTGTCACTCTTACTACAGCCCTGCCTCCGCATCGAATCCGAAACACACTGTACCCACACATGGATCGCGGAGGTGCAGGAACTTCTGGACATGGAGGTGCACAAGGAACAGTCATCGGCAAGCAGGCACAGGTACAAACAGTTCATACATGGGTTTACATACATGGGTTTACATATATAAAAAAACCTGAATTACGGGATGCACAGGTTACTTAATTGAGGGATCCTACGATTCTTCATGAGAAGAAGGTTCGCCTGCACGCACCACAAGGGAAGCACCGGGAGACACCACAGAAGTTTCGGAGACACCACCTTCTTCAGAAGATGGTTCACTACTTCTGGAACCGGGTGTTGGATAACAGGAAGCAGCCCCACAGGGTGACCTCGAAGGTTCGACCCAACTATTTTCACAAGAATGGTACATTTATAGTTCAGCTACAATTGTTATTTATACAACTGGTAAATTATACATGTAAATTATACCTAACACAACTCATTTAAATATGTAGGTACGAAGAATACTGAATCCAAGGATACTTCATCCAAGGATGACGAGGCACATGTGGCAAAGAAAGCGC
The DNA here is from genome assembly GCA_038502445.1 of Eremochloa ophiuroides. NCBI lineage: Eukaryota > Viridiplantae > Streptophyta > Magnoliopsida > Poales > Poaceae > Eremochloa > Eremochloa ophiuroides. Next base: position 14,185 of record JAHLJS010000165.1, on the reverse strand, counting down.
GAACCACTGAATCCAAGGATACTTCATCCAAGGATGAAGGTGCTTGATGCATATGTGATCCTCCCTTCAGTCATCGTTTGTTGAGAAACTTATTCTTCTAAGCTATGGTTTTCAAATTTGTAAACTTGATGTGTATTTAAACTTGTTGTTGTGAACTCATGAATTTCGATAAACAATTTGTGAACTTGCTGCGGTATTTGTGAACCTCTTTTGTTTTGAGTTATGAGTCTGTGAACTCAGTTGTTGCGGTTGCATGGGCGGGAAATGAAACTGCTGCTAGAAACCCACTTTTGTAGGGCGCAAAATCGACTAAAGTCCCAGCCCCAGCTACGAACCGGGACTAAAGATCACATTTAGTCCTGGTTTGTAGTGCGAACCGGGACTAAAGTCGCACGCGTATATATTGCGTCGCCCTTTCAATCTTTTCGGTTCGTTTCGTTTCATTTCAATCGTCGCCCGCCGCCGCCGCTTCACGCTCGCGCTCGCACGTCCTTGCCTCCGGCCATGACCTCGCCGCCGTCTTTGACCTCGCCACGGCCCGGCCGCCTTCTCCTCGGACCCCGCCGCTCCCTTCTCCGACTGCGACCCACCTGCCGCGCCTGTCTCCGACCTCTGTACCGTGTCCGCGCCCGCCCACGCCCGGCCACGGCCCGTCTGCCTTCTCCTGGGACCCCGCCGCTCCCTTCTCCGACTGTGACCTACCAGCCGCGTCCGTCTCCGACCCCCGCCGCATCGTTCCCCACTGCGCCCTGATGATATACTTTAATTCTTTACATTTTGCTTACGGCTTAACTGATCATGTCTGGGAGATCTTTAAACATATTTTAGAGGATTCGGATGAATAGGGCAAGAAATTGTATATTTTGACATGAAGTTTTTGAACAGTTTATTTATGGTTCTAGATATGTTTTTTAGGGTTCTAGATATATTGTTGGCCAACAGCCAACTTATATGGATTTTGATATATCATATATATGTATGAATTAGAGATGGTTGGACGTTTCCCTGAACCAGAAAGGATTGGACACAGCGGCTATGTAAATGCTTTTGGATTCGATTCAGATGTTGTTAAAGCAAATTGTCCCTATCCAACCATTGTAAGCAATTGAATAAGTTTGTATAATTATATTGTCCAATATGTGTATATGTTTATAATGTAATGATTAACACCTATTAATTGTAGGTAATTGACCCAATTATTTGGCTGAAAAAAACACCGTCCAAATTTAGTGTTCGGACAGTTAATGTCGAAACCTTTCAAGTAGATAATGGCCAATTAACACAATGTCGGATTGGCTTTTCCATCACTGCCAGGCATGGTAGAGGAGTTGTACAAATCTCAGAGGTCGATCGAACGGCACCCCAGCCGAGCGTTGCACAAAAATATGCTACCATGGCATGTGTGACTAAATTTGCGAACATTGGGTACACCCGACCTATACTATGCTCGTTGCTCGTACAATGTATGAATGCAAACATGGGTCATGACCCGCAGGGATTTTGTGCAAGGATCGTCGCAGCCAATTGAAATGATTTGATAAGTCAAATTTAAATTCTTTATACCTAGCTCATATATTATATAACATACATTAATTTATGAACAATTATAGGTTCGGAACTATGACTTAACATACACAGGGTGCAGTTTTGAAGCCATCCTAAACCAGACAATGTATCAATTGAGGTATGAATGGGACTACGTTCATGTAAGGCCAACACGTACAAGCGAAGGGTTTCAGAACAAGCTGGTTGCGAATAAGAGACCAGGATGCCGTCATGCTCGAGCACCGTTTACTGTGATCAGTAGACCTTGTGCTCGTAGTTGTGAAGCAAGGAAGAGTGCACTGCTCAATGCTTTACTCTACATCAATGAAATATGCCTATACCACATCGGCGACCTACACTTCACTCAGCTGCCTGTGGCACATAATGAACATTTCAGAAATTTATAAGTAGTAGTTGTGTCTTGTATCGTTTATTTGAGAGCACTTTAACATGTTATGTGTGTAATAACTTCTAAATCGTTATATGGTCTCATGTATGTCAAGGTTTACTCGAACATGTGGTTTAAATAGTATGTCTAAGTTTTATATATACTTTTATTTTGTTATTTGTGCATTGAAACTATACTTTTGACATGCGTACATATTCATATATAGCAGCATAGAACGTATTCAAAAACCTAATTTCGAACACCGAAAACAAAAGAACAGAAAAGAACCAAAATAAAAAAAGAAACACTTTACTACCGGTCTGCATTACAAACCGGGATTAAAGACTGCACGCTTGTGGCTCGGCTGGCTAGCCTTTTAGTCTCGGTTGGTGCTATGGACCAGGACTAAAGGTCCCTCTTTAGTCCCGGTTCCACCTTTAGTCCCGCATCCGCCGTCCCGGATGGGAAACCGGGAGCAAAGGGGTTTCCCAACCGGGACAAAATCCCTACTCTGTACTAGTGTTGATAATACTTTGTTAATTTGGAAAGACCATAACTCTTTCATCTGGAGTTCGATGGAGACCGAAGAATACATGATGGAAATGTTATTTGAAAAGCTTCCAAAAGGATTTAGTCTCTCCTCAATATCACATCAAGGCCTCAAAATAATCTTAAGATTTAGTCTCTCCTCAATATCACAATCCATTAGGTCATAAGCCCTATAATTTGATAATGGGGCCCCTAGGACTAGGTTATGCACTCCCCTAGGGTGTGGAGTAAACTAGAAAGGACCATAGGTCATAAACCCATTGGCCACTGCCTCCTTCTTGGCTGACACCGATTGATTTCTTATGTCATTTGTTGTCAAAGGTTTTGGACGGGGTGTTTATTCAGTGCAAAAGGTATTCTTATTCATAGTACTTTGAGATGCTGAGTTTGGCTCATATGAATTTAGGGCCTCTATTCTTATTCTATTCATCTGTGTCGATTAATTTGTTCAATTGAGCATACAAATGTATACCTTTTACCATTGAGCATACAAATGTATACCCTAGATGTATTGTTGCTGTTGTTTTTGTTATATGGTTCTGATTTGCAATGGAACGTAGAGAGCAGGTTTGGTTCATATGGGATGACCGAATAACATGTTTTATGTCGAGACACATAGTGTTTGACCACGTTTCTTCAATTTTTCTTCTACTGCACTGTGCATTTATTAGTTGCAATAATTCTTGCATGACCCTAAGCATATTTTCCTTAATGTAATATTTTTTTGCCTGCATAGAACAATGTGATGGTTCACAAAGCAGTGGGCACAAAAAAGTATAGGAGTGGTGGCATCAATTAAAATCATCAATTTACCACATGCATAGATGTTGTAGTTTCTACAAATTACAATCTAGATATATAAAACCATGGTTTAGAGAAAAAAAAAGGACATTTAGTTTCTAGAGCATGGGGAAAGAAATAGAGGTGCAAAACAGAGGATAGAAAACATAGGAATTTTGTAGAAACTAGTGCTTGGAACATAGGTATACTAGTAGCATCAAAGTCTATTGGTCCGTGACTTGTGTTAAACACAATTGTTTAGATTGAATAGGAGCTAAATACTCCTTTACAAAGTGACATATAACAGTTAAAAAATATGCTCGAGCCCATATGGCTGTGCATGCAGGTAGGGACTAGCTGGAGTAGTACTTGCTATGCATGCTGGTTGGGAGTATGCAGATTTAGTGTGTGAATGCACAAGATCCGCATGAAATATTTCCACGAGGTCATACCTTATTTTTTCTTTCCTCCAAGACTGCAGGTTTCATTGCCTTTTCTGTGGAATGGTTTGAGTCTCTTCCTTCATCCCGGACACTGCTACAGTGTAAATTCCCATATAGGAACTTGTTTCCTTTAATCTTCCCCTACGTTTTCCCCATGAACCAAACTGGGCCAAAAAGTTTTTGTTGCATCCAAATGCATAGCAAAGAATTTCAAAAACATATACTTTTAGAGAAATGTAGTATTTTGTCCAGTCCTCTGAAAACAATTTTGCACTGGCGGTACAAAAGGAGGGGTAGTTCAGCCTCCACGTCATTGTGTGGGCACAGCAGGCATGTTTATTGTGTACCGGCCACATGTACAGCAAATCTATCAGGTGAAGCACACCCACACACTATTTTAACGCGCTGCACTGTACACAGAAGACGCAAGCAGCGAGCCCGGACACTTTCAGTTTTCACAGGTCACAAGCTTAGCGCACGTAGCGACAATGGTAAAGCTCCTTGCCGCTGTCCTCGCCATCCTGGGGGCTCTCGCGGCCGGCGCCGCCGGCATGCCGTCCGAGATCGAATCCACATGCTGCGCCCGCTGCTGCATTCCGGCGGCGAGCTGGGCCGGCGCGGCGGCGTGCCATGCGACAGCTGGCGGTTCGCCGTGGAGACGAACACCCTGCGCGGCTGGAAAACTGTCCCAGCCCGCTGCGAGAAGTACGTCGGCAACTACATGCTCGGCGGGCACTACCGCAGCGACTCCCGCGCCGTCGTCAACGAGGCCATCGCCTACGCCGAGAGCCTGAAGCTCACCGGCGAAGGCAAGGAGGTCTGGGTGTTCGACGTCGATGAGACCACCATCTCCAACCTCCCCTACTATGCTAAGCACGGCTTTGGGTATGTTTTATATACATACTAACAAACATGTACGTTTATACATTGCATTAATAAAAACATACACCTTATGGCTTATGTTATTCTCATTCCAATAGTTTGGAATAATTAGACTCTAAATCACAGTCGGACGCATCTTGTGTATGAGCACGAGTCGATCGTGAGTAGTAATTAAGTCACTGACGGGACAGTGAACCAACCAACAAACTCTTATTTTGGATCATCATCACATATTAATTCATGAGAATTGCTAAGGTACACCCAAATAACTGTGAGCCGTCCATTTTATTCGATCGGACGGTCACGATCAGATCTTACCTCCTAGGAGGTAATATCTTAAATACATTTTTATATATTTATTTAATATTTAAAAAAGGATAAAAAATGATTATTTAGGATATAGAAAATCCTTTATAGATTTGTTTCCATGTATTAGTAGATATCATTGCATGCATGCATTTTTTTTATGGAAACACCCCACCCTAGGCGTGGATTGCACCTCACGTGGATTGCATCTCACTTTTTTTTTAAACATTACACGTGTAAGGGTGGGGGGTTAAGTTAGTGTTCATCCTAAGTTTAGATAGTGTTCTTGATAGGTTGGAGATAATAATTGTATTTTTTTCTTTTAATCTACAATAAAATTTCATAACTAGTCTTTCTTCCTCGTGATAGCTCCAAATTTAACGATTCTTTTTTGTAAATCTTTCTAAAATCATTCTGTATAAATCTGAAGCATTCTTTATTTATTAGACTTTGTTCTGTAATTTGAATTTTAAAATTTGAAAAAATAGCAAGTCTAAACAACATTTTGACGTAGTAAATGACATCGGTTAATAAAATCATAAACATGAAAGTTGTATAACTAATTAAGATGTACAACTTTTATTTGGAGCATTTGCTTATCCGACAAAACGATAGTAATATGAGGTCACCTATCAATCTCGGACACCACAAATGCAACAACACCTAACTACCAGAATAAGAGGCAAAAAGTAGTTGTGCTTGAAACTATTGTTTCAAGTTGCTGCTGCTTCTGTAAACTGTTGTTTCAGTAACACCAAACATCCAAGAATAAATCAGCACAGAGAAATCAGTTACCATGCCCTCTAAATAATAACTCAAGCTATATAATAGCAAATAAATGATCAGGACTCCAAAGTTGATTCTTAGAAACAAAAGGACTCAAGTGATTCTCACCGTAAGTTGATCTGACCAATCGATGTAGTGGTGGGCACTGTTGGGGGCGATTCCAGGACTACTCCGTGCGTCCTAGGCGGGGAATGCAGGGGTGAGACTCAAACCAGCAAGACTTACATTGGGGCCGATTCCTTGTTCAATCGGCAGCGAAAACATGTGAATAAGAAACATACTGCAGAAGGGACGCACCCCGTGCTGCCGGCGGGTTCCTCGTCGTCGTAGGGCGAGTACGTGGTGCAGCACCACAGGAGGCGCTCGTGGCGGCGTGGGCCTGCACGAGGCGGTGCTGCACGCCACGCACCAACACCGGCGTCCGCGCCTACGCCTTCTACGGCAGCGAACTGGAGGCGAACCGGGTGATGCTCCGTCGGTGGCGTAACGTCCGGGCGGCGGCGCGACGTTGAAGGGCTGCGAGGTTGGGCAGCGGCACGACGACAGGGAGAGAGTCGTGGGCGCGGACGCGGGCAAGTAACGCGGCGATTTCGCGTTGATTGCTTGATATGTTTCTCCCTAAAATTAAGGACATGCAAATTATTTGCAATTATCTATCTAGATTCTAGGAGTAAAAAAAGGAAAATAAAAATCAATTTTTAGATTTTTAATTTATTAAATAATTCAATAAATCATAATATTCAACGGTCTAGATTCGTTTAAGATATTACCTCGTAGGGAGGTAAGATTTAGGTAAGGGTGTACCTTAGCATTGCCCTTAATTCATTTATTAGTAAATTAAAAGCGGACATGACCTTGATACTCAAAAGAGTCGATGGCAGAAGGATGGGGAAGAAATTGATGGACTGAGAGACGAGGAAAAAATAATTAGATCTAAAATAGACATAGATATAAATATATATGTGCATATACTGACATATATACTGATATGCTAACCATCTATATTCCAAATTAAAAATCATTTTGGTTTTTCTAGGTGTTATGTATATGTCTAAATACATAAAAAACTTTTGTTTCTAGAAAAACTAAAACGATCTAAAAATTGTGGGCCACGCATGCATGCGTCCTCTGCAGTGCACACACGGCCACATCCTAACCGTGAACGATGCAGGATTGAGCCATACAACTGGACGACTTTCGACGCGTACTTGAAGCAGGCCAGCGCGCCGGTGCTGCCGGAGACGCAGCGGCTGAACAAACGCCTGCAGGAGCTGGGCATCAACCCGGTGATCCTGACGGGGCGATGCGAGGCCAAGCGGGACGCCACGGCCAAGAACCACGCCGCAGCGGGCTACACCGGCTACGAGATGCTGCTGCACAAGTACCTACTGGCTGTGCTTGTGTTGGCTTCTTATAAATAACTACATACTTACATATACACACACGCGACGTTGCGTGTGAAAACGCGCGTATATGCATGCAGGCCTCAGGACTACAAGGCGTCTACGATGGAGTTCAAGTCCGGTGAGCGGAAGAAGCTGGAGGACGACGAGTACGTCATCGTCGGCAACATCGGCGACCAGTGGACTGACCTCCTCGGCGCGCCGGAGGGCGATCGCACTTTTAAGCTGCCGGACCCCATGTACTACGTCGGCTAGCTCTCCAGATGACGCTCGGCTCTACGCGATCAGGACGGGAGCGAAAGAACATCAGCGAACAAACGCCTGAATAATTAATAATAACGTTGTTCATCACTGTATCAAAATAAAATGGCCTAATAATTCTACACTACGTGGCGTAATAATATATAAAGTTCACCCACACCGAATAACATTTCAGGGCCCGTTTAGTAGAGCTCCACTTTCGTATTCTTCTGCTCCGCTCCTCGATTCTCCGGTGGAGTGATTCCATTAGATTTATGGGAGGAAGCAGGGTGGGGATCAGCAGAGAATTGATTCTCAGCTGATCCCCACCAAAATATAATAGGGAGCGGGAGAGAATCCGGGGAAACAGGTTTTTTTCGGCTCCCACCTCCAAGTGTAAATGGAGAAGTGATTCTCCGCTGATCCCCATCTAAATCAGTTGGTGTTTTGAGCGTTTGGCTGGTTGAGAGTGATTCTTCTCGAAGAAGCTGAAGCTGGAGCTCCCAAACGGGGCCTCAGTTTCAGCTGATTCGCTTGCGCAAGTTATTACAATATAAAGAGCAAAAGAGATCCATCCTCAGCTGTGCTCTCCTTTGCACCGCAAATATTAAGGGGAAGGTCTGTCACCACAAATTCATCAAAGAGTTCCAAAAATGAATCCGTCTATATTTGTTCTAAGAGGAGGTAGTGCATTTTTTTTATGGTGTGGAAAGAGCGACAGACCGACAATGTGAGAGACAACTACAGAAAGGCTCTATAGGGGCCGTAGAAGAGGCTATAGGGGCGGTTCCTTGAGCTGCCCCTCTCCACATGCCTTTACAAATCTACGATTCACAGAGAAGATTGACCAGCTGCCTTATAACTTACTTTCTCAATCCTAAATTATAAGTCATTTGTCTTTTTTATCTTAAGTTTGACCACTCTTCTTATTCAAAAATTTATATAAAATATAACTTCTTTTGTTATAACTTGCATTATTAATAAAAGTTCTTCAAGAATGATTTAAATTTAGCAATTTTTACACTATTTTTTAAACAAGACTGGTGGTCAAACTTATGGTTGCAAAATCAAATGACTTATAGTTTAGGACGAAGAGAGTAGTTTGTAGGAGATGGATCTAGGGTCATACCTACAAATCGGTTTCAAGAAATGATAAAACTAATTAAAAAATAGTATTTTTTAAATCCCGGAAGGCCACACTAGGCAGCCATATGTGCACCATCGCAAAGTCACGCGGTTTTCGCACAGAAATTCATGCTTCACGGCCGCCATGGATCGAAACCGCGATCTTCCGTTTTTGTTGCTTCCTCTCTGAGATCGTTTCAAAAATTCGAATTTGAAGTGTAATAAATTCACACATATTTTTTCCTTATCTAGATGATTCCAAATGAAAAGGTTAATTTTAAACTACAAATCTATTTAACTTTTGAGATCTATAACTTTCGTTTCGGTCGTCTCTCCATCTGAGGTCGTTACGAAATTCAAATTTTAAATGAAAGGAATTTGGACGTAACTATCCTTACCTAGATTATTTCAAATGAAAAAAGTTGTCAACTATATATAACTTTTTGAGATCTATAACCTTTGTTTTGGTTATTTCTTCATCCGAGATCGCTTAAAAAATTTAAATTTTAAATGTGAGAAATCCATATGTAGTTTTCTATAGCTAGATGATTTCAAATGAAAATATTATCAGCTACAAAGTTGTATAAGCTTTCGAGATTGTCGGTGCTAGTTTTGCCGGGACTAACACCGGCTAGTAAATATGTGTTTTGCGGTTGAGGCTACGGATGGTGTGCAAGGGGGAACACAGGGATTATACTGGTTCAGGCCAAGCAAGCCCAACGTCCAGTGGAGAGGAGAGTCGTGTTGCCTTGCACCGGGGTGCTTGTAGTAGGGGGTTACAAGCTAGGCGAGAGAGGGAAGAGCTCTCAGGTCTCTTGTGTGTCTAAGTGTTTACAAGTCGTTTGCTATGGGTACGTTTGTGTGGGTGAGAACTTAGAACTTCTCCGTCGTCCCCCTAAAGCTGGCCTCTGCTCTCCCTTTTATAGTCGCAAGGGAGAGGCAAGGGCGGCTACGTATTTTACAGTGAGGAGTTGCTGTTCCCCGTTTAACTGGCTACTGCCTTTTCTCCGCGTCTCCGGGGTATGGCTGTCTTAGTTCGCACGATCTTGGTGAGCTCCAAGGTGGGAACAGTCGTCTGGCTACGTCATGTCGTCAGCTCTCTGGGTCTCCAGGATATGGCCGTCGTGGTTCGCACGACCTTGGTGAGTTTCAAGGCGGCAGCAGTCGTCTGCTTACGACGTGCCATAGGGTCACACCTACCAACAGCATCTCCCGAGGGTTTAGCGGGCCCGGATGAGAGGCGTGCTCGTCCTTTCGAGTGGACAGCGCAGTAGGCGCTTTTTCCGTTCTTGCGTAGCCCGTCGTCAGGCGCTTGGACTGTCATAGTCCAAGTTGACAGATCCCGGCGGAAAACAGGGCGGCGCACCGTAGACCATACCGTGGAGGTCGGCCGTAGTGGGCCTATCAAATCCGCTGCCAGGGAAATCCTGACAGGTGGTATGGCCGTCAGGGGCGTGCGAAGCACAGTCGCGTCGAGAGTCTCGCCTGACGGGACAGTGCTTGTAAAGTGGTTAGACAGATCTCTTCTGGTCCAAGATTGCTCCGCTGACATCACCTGTGCCTTGGATGCCTTTGCGAGATTGCGCTCGAGGGGGATAGGGAAGCTCGGGCGAATCGGAGATTTGGGGCGACAAGGATGCCGCTCTCCCGAGCTCTCCCGAGAAGGCTCGGGCGAATCGGAGGTTTGGGCGCCGAGGATGCCGCTCTCCCGAGCTCTCCCGAGCTCTCCCGAGGAGGCTCGGGCGAATCGGAGGTTTGGGCGCTGAGGATGCCGCTCTCCCGAGCTCTCCCGAGCTCCCCCGAGGAGGCTCGAGCTCTCCCGAGGAGGCTCGGGCGAATCGGAGGTTTGGGCGCCGAGGATGCTGCTCTTCCGAGCACTCCCGAGGAGACTCGGGCGAGTCGGAGATTTGGACGCCGTGGGTGCCGCTCTCCCGAGGAGGCTCGGGCGAATCGGAGCTTTGGGCGCCGTGGGTGCCGCTGTCCCGAGCTCTCCCGAGGAGGCTCGGGCGCTCGGGCCGCTCTCCCGAGCTCTCCCGAGAAGACTCGGGCGAGTCGGAGATTTGGGCGCCGTGGGTGCCGCTCTCCCGAGTTCTCCCGAGGAGGCTCGGGCGAATCGGGGGTTTGGGTGCCGAGGAGGGCGCTCGCCCGAGCTCTCCCGAGGAGGCTCGGGCGAATCGGACCGCTCTCCCGAGCTCTCCCGAGGAGACTCGGGCGAGTCGGAGATTTGGACGCCGTGGGTGCCGCTCTCCCGAGGAGGCTCGGGCGAATCAGAGTTTTGGGCGCCGTGGGTGCCGCTGTCCCGAGCTCTCCCGAGGAGGCTCGGGCGCTCGGGCCGCTCTCCCGAGCTCTCCCGAGGAGACTCGGGCGAGTCAGAGATTTGGGCGCCGTGGGTGCCGCTCTCCCGAGCTCTCCCGAGGAGGGTCGGGCGAATCGGAGCTTTGGGCCTCTGTAGACGCAGCCTTCGTGGGCTTTCACTGGCCTTACTTGGGCCAGGCCAGGTCGGGAATGAGCGTTTTTCCATCGAAGTTGGGTACCCCTAACTTTGGTACCCGACAGAGATTTACTACTTTTATTTTAGTTGTCTCTACATCTTAGATTATTTTAAAAATTCAAGTTTCAATACGTAATTTTACTATTCAGTGCATATCTGTAGGTGCACAGCTAGATGCCTAGATCTACTAGTAGCCCCTATAATGTATTTGTATAGGTGGCTTGATCTACAACAGTCCCTATAAATACATTTGTAGAGGCGGTTTTAAAGTGAGCCGTTCTCAAAAAATTAGACATTGCTAAAAAATTTGTTTTTTTAGTAGTGAGAAAGATGTGTTTGCTTTGTGAAGCACCGCGTCGTAGGAAAAAAATTAGGATAACTAAAAGACAAAATATTTCACCATTGTACGGTTTAATGGTATCATGCAAACAAACAAACTTATCTTTTCTAATAAGACAAATTAAGGATAATTAAATTACTAGAAGGAAACTTAACAAACAATCTTGATTCTTCAATCGTCCTAAAATTACGCGGCAATTCATAAACAATTTATAAGATAATGCCGTGGTACTTGCTCTTAGATCAATTTCTATAAAAACATATAACTAGAAAGAAATGGATTATAAATTATTCATATAAAGGTACTTACTTCAATTTTAATAAAATATCAAAATTTTGTGGTCAAAATTTAGAAATTTGCACTTATGAAATGTATTATATGTCTTTATATGGAGATGACATTTCCTAGATACAGAGGAATAACCAAAATGAAAGAAAATGTGCAGTGAAGATGACACTTCAACTCCAACAAATGATGTCAATATCAAGACATGAAAAAACATGAAAGGCTACCACCGACCATTGAATACCTAATCTTTCATTCGTGCCTCCTATGTCTTTTTAGGAAAAAAATAATATTCCGGCCTCTTCAAGAGTTTTGTACTCAACCGATCCATTGTTCTACTGATTTAAAGTGGTAAAAACATCAAAACAAGAAAATGAGACTAGAAAACTAAGCACTAAGTTTATTAGAAGACAATCACCAATGTTTGGCGAAAATCGCCATTGTAATAATCTCCAACATTGACAATACCCATTTCAACATATAGCCATGTAAATAAGTTGTGAATAAAGTATAGCAACTTATTATAAAAACTTGTATCATTTCTAGATATTGACAATTAATATCACCTCAATTCTAATGACTTACCAAAAAACATGGAACAATGCCAAACAAATCCCCTCCATTGGAGCTACGCCTTGCTGTCCTCTCCACAAGCATCCATGACCCCACTTTTCAGGTGTTGTTTAGATGTACTGTAATCCACCTCAATTCACATATATTGTAGAGGATTAAAGTTCAGCAAAATAAACCATAATATAAGATTTGGAGAAGCTTGTTGCAACGCCACACTGCTCTGACCTGAGGGCTAGGCCCCACCAAGGTGTAGATAGAATAATCATCTTGTGGCAAGAAAAGAGCCATAACATGTAAGACTGCAACTACCAGAAAGGCAATTCTGGCCAATAAGTTGCCCTTGGTATGATATACAATCACATTGAGTGTGCATGTTTGTTAGAGAAAGGCAATGGCTTCTCAAAATCTAGTAAGATATTAGTACAATCATTTCATAGACGTGAGAACTGCATTGGTTAAAATATCAAATGCAGATATGTAGGCATGCATTCTGCCTTTCCTTTTTTTTTTTTGCATATTCGTGTTTTATGTAAACTAGTGGGTGCCCTGTACTTCGCATGGGGAAAATAATTAAAGAGAAACACTATTTAAAGACCCTTGAACCACTGGATTTTGCTGGTAGGCAAAAAAAACATTTGGCGGATTCATGAAGAAGTGACCATCGGACCTTATATTTAATGAGTGGCGGATCAAGAAATGGGTTGCGCTATAATCTTATTAGCCGGTGACTATTAGATATAACATAGTTTCAAGGAAGATAAATAACGCTATTGATTCAAAGAGCTAAAACAATAGGGTCAAACAATGGAGGTTCTATCCGAGGTGTTTTTTTTTATTTTTTTTATTTTTTTTATAGATATGAAATGCTGCAATTGCAAAGTAAGATTAAATGAACAGTGGAAATCCATGCTAGAGAGCAGGGAGTCGGGAGCAACTAGCACTGCATCCCCTCTCAAATCTGTGTTTTTAAATTTTCATGTACCAAATACTTGCTATAATTACGAAAACAATTTGCTAGCACCCCCCAGCCTTGGTCGAGTTATACTTGCGTGTCTGACTACCTGGTTTAGATGATATCTACTATTTTAAAATCTCTCATCTCATTACTTTTGACTGTTGAGCTCAAATTCACATGTTTTTTCCTAAACAAATTGTTCGCATGCGTTCATCTGCCTATAACGATGCAAAAGGATTCATCAACACCTCTCACCTGCCTAACGCTGGTTGCTGCCACCTGCGGACCTGCCAGAATGGTGGCGCAGGGAACCTAGCCGCCTGGCCGACCTGGAGGTGGATACTGCGGTGGCCGGTGGGCCGGTTGCCCCCTTGCTGGCGCGCGGGGCTGCAGCTTGTTGCTGCCTGTGGGAGACGCCACAGCGGGAAGAGTGCCAAGGGCAGGAGGTTCCGGAGGTGGAGGGAAGCGATCGCCGCCGGTTGTCAACTTGTTCCTAGGGTTTTGGGGCCTCGCCCCAGGTTGCAGCCTAGGGCCCAAATCTGCCCCTGTACTTTGTAGGTTATAAAATAAGAAGGTAACCCTTCCATCTAGCTATGTCTTGGAGACGCTTGGTGCATCTCTTGTATCTTTCAATTCTGTCATAGCTTCAATGGAAACGGTTTAAATAATCATGTAAATGAATGTAGTGATCATGGTTGTAGGTATGGAAGTCAGGTGATTGTAGGCTAATGTTAGCAAGACTAATGCATAGGTTTTTGCTTTGAAATTAATTATTGTGTAAGCATGATGGCAAGGAGATGAATATTGTTACTCACTAACAGTATTTCCACCTTGCTTACATACCTATAAAATGAAGCTGTATAAGTATTTAGCACCAAAACAATAGCAAACAATTCAAAACAGCCACTGATCTGAAGCATGGATACATATTACTTTTCATGTTTAGTGTTTTATTGTTGTAAGATTTCCATTCAATGCTATAGAAGGAGTGAGGAAAGTTCGGAAACAACTCGGACCAAACTACCCCATCAATTTTATTCATTCGAAATCATTTTGAAGTTTTTGTAAGTAATACTGCAAGTACTTTACAATGA
>JAHLJS010000164.1:0-163451 GCA_038502445.1 Eremochloa ophiuroides | reverse complement strand
TCATTCTAGTATTCCACCGTTTTCTCCAATCTCCACTGGGCCTGCAGCCCCTCCCGAGCCCCCCACCCGGCCACCCCTTTCCTCTGCCGCTCTGCGCGAAGCGCGATTCCAGCGCGACCCTAGGCGGCGGCGCGGTGCATTTGCGGTCGCGGGCGGCGGGCTGGGCGGCCGGCAGCGGGCAGCGGCGCAGAGCAGCGCAGGGCCGCCAGGGCGCAGGCGCAGGCGCAGGCCGCAGGGGCGGGCGGGCGGGGGCGGGGTCGGGGCCGGGGGGGGCGCCGGGCGGCCAGCGGCGGCCAGGCAACTAGGCAAGCACTGCGGGTGGCCGGCGGCGGCTAGGGCGCCAGGCAGGCAGCCAGGCACTGCGGGCGGCCGGCGGCAGTCAGGCAGAGGCCAGAGGCAGGAGGTACAATTGATTTCTATTCTCAATTCTCCCCTGTCCTCTCCCCACCTCACGTCCTCACAGTTTATTGATTCTTTTTTTCATACTGTAGTTCCCTCAATCCCTTGGTTAGAGAGTTTATTGATTTGCAAAAATGAAGAACAAATCAATTGATTTGAGGACTTTGTGGAGTAGAGCAGCGAAGTCAAGAAAGGTGGAGATAGGTTTTACATCAGTGCCAGAACCAGAAACCAGTTACAGTGCCACTGCCACAACCAGAAACAAATTGTAGTTGGGAGTAATGCTCTGTCTCAGGGTTGCAAATGTTGAATCTGTTGTGCCAGCAACTAATGAGAGTCAAGCTCATAATCAAACCAATGTCACCAATGCAACTGTTCAGCAAGAGACAGCAACTAGAGAAGTGACAGAACCTAAGATAGCAAGCAATGACCCTAACATAGCAGCCATCACAGGACCTTCTACTTTGTCCCCTATCAGAGATGGTGATGACTTAGAGTATGAATCAAGTGGTGAAGCTATTTATGACATTGACCTTCTTCCTCATGATCCCGGAAAGAGGCTTCCCATCAGAACATATAATGTCAATGATCGAAATTCTGTGATAAGGGCATATATTGCAAAAGGGCCTTGCCAACCATGGAGTCATGATTTTCCTGTAAGGGACATTGGAGGTAAGCTTCGGCGCTTCGTGCCTGATTGGTTTAATGAATTCACATGGCTTGAATATAGTGTTGAAAGAGATGCAAGCCTTCTGTTTTGTCTGTTATTTGTTCAAGCATAAAACTCATGGGGCTGGTGGAGATGCTTTTGTTAGTGGGGGGTTTAGAAACTGGCATATGAAAAAGAGGATTAGTAAACATGTGGTTCCAAGACTAGTTTCCATAGAATGGCTCTAGAGAAATATACTTCCTTCATCACACAAAAGAAAGCAATTGATGACAAGTTTAGGATGATAAATGCTAAGGAAAAGAATGAGTACATGGCCCGTTTGTCGTATTCTGTTCAATGTGCTAAGTATCTTTTACGGCAAGGTTTAGCTTCTCGTGGGCATGATGAAAGTCAAAGTTCACTAAACAAGGGAAATTTCTTAGAATTGATGAATATGCTAGCTGAAAACTTTGACGAGGGTCGCTAAGGTGGTTCTAAAGAATGCCCCAAAAATTGTCAATTGACTGCTCCTGAAATTTAAAAAGACATAGCTAATTGTTGTGCCAAAGAAACAACAAAGCTTCTCATGAAAGACCTTGGTGGTGACTATTTTGCCATTCTTGCTGATGAATCTAGTGATGTTTACCAAAATGAACAACTAGCTCTTTGTTTGCGGTATGTTGACAAAAAAGGAAGTGTAGTTGAGAGGTTCCTAGGTGTTGTTCATGTGGAGAACACAACTTCTCTAACATTGAAAACCGCAATTGAGAAATTATTGATGGAGCATTCATTGAGCTTGTCTATGGTACGTGGGCAAGGCTATGATGGAGCTAGTAACATGAAGGGTCATGTTAATGGTCTAAGGAAACTTATTATGGATGATTGTCCCTCTGCTTACTATGTTCATTGCTTTGCACATCAACTTCAGTTAACTCTTGTGGCAGTTGCTAAGGAAAATACAGATTGTGGTTGGTTCTTTGATCAAGTTAGAATGTTATTGAACCTTATTGGGAATTCATGTAAGAAGGCACAAATGCTTCGAGAAGCACAAGCTCAAAGCATTGTAGAAGCTCTAGAATTGGGTGACATTGAAACTGGAAAGGGTTTGAATCAAGAAATGGGATTGGCAAGGCCTGGAGATACTCGTTGGGGGATCTCACTATAAAACAGTTATGCATTGTTATATCTTTGTATCCTTCAATTCGGAAAGTTCTCATAAAGGTTGGCAATGATCACTCTCAAGGAGTTGAGTGCTCATACGCACAAACAATGTTGACAATAATCAAGTCATATGAGTTTGTTTTCATGGCACACTTTGATGCAAGCAAGTACTAGGGTTCACCAGCGGACTTGAGTCATGCCTTGCAAAAGAAAGATCAAGATATTGTCAATGCAATAGAACTCATTTATTTGACCAAGCTGCAATTGAATCAATTGAGAGAGGATACTGGATGGGAGGATTTCCTTAAAGAAGTGGGGTCATTTTGTATCAAGTACAAAATCAAAATTCCTGATATGGATGCATTCTATAGGCCTGTTGGGAGAGATAGGAGGTTCTTTATGAAGATAAAAAATCTCCATCGTTTCCGTGTTGACATGTTCTTAAGTCTCATTGATAGGCAGCTTCAGGAGCTAATGAGAGATTTGATGAGGTAAACACAGAATTGCTTACTGCATGGCTTCATTCAATCCTATCGATAGCTTTGCTGCTTTTGACAAAGAAAAGTTGATTAAGCTTGCTGGATTTTATCCTAAGGATTTCACAAACATAGAGTTGCTCCATCTTCCCCGCATCACTCCATTTGTACATTACTGATATGCGCAATGATGAAAGGTTTAGAAATGTGAGAAGTCTTGCTGAGCTTTCCGTTAAGCTTGTTGAGACAAATAAGCATCAACTTCATACAATTGTTTACAGGCTTCTCAAATTGGTCCTAGTGCTTCCAGTAGCAACTGCAAGTGTTAAAAGAGTCTTTTCTGTCATGAATTTTGTGAAGAACAAGCTAAGAAATAAAATTGGGGATCAATACTTGAATGATTGCTTGGTTACATTTATTGAGCGAGAGTTCTTTCTACAAGTTAAGGACAAAGACATCATCAAACGCTTCCAAACCATGAAAAATCGCAGGATTACAGCAACAATCTAGTATTTGTAAGCTCTCTTATTACTTATTAGTTTGATTCATCGCAAACTTAGCCAAACAATTTATAATTTCACTATTTTTTTACTTCAATTATCGTACTACTGAGCTATATTTTAAATCTATGAAAAGTTTTTTTTTTTGGGTTGTGTAAACGGGGAATACACAAGTTTTATTTTCTGGCTCCGCCACTGAACTTATTGAGTTACAACGACGGGACTACGGGGAGAGTACCTTTCATTTAGAAAATGGTATATATCTTGCACGTAAACAATCTTGTGGACTATAAAAAGTAGTGATCCTAGATCCGCCACTAAATATTGGTTCTTGTGGGTACCGATGAAGAAAATATTTTTCCATTATCGTACCGATGATGGTGGCGCAAGTCAAAAAAATAGAAACAAGACGCCACACCTTCGACTTTATATACTACTTGCAACTTGAGCAGTATATTCGTGCCACAGTTGACGAACGAAGCAGTTTGTTAATTTACACCAAGTTGCCGCAGCTGCCACCTACGCCTCGCGTGTCATGCTTCCCTTTCGTACTATCAGCTCGTTAAGTTGACTAGGATAAAGGAGTGGATCGGAGCTAGCGGAGCAAATATATATGTGGCTGCTACACACCTCTCCTTCTTGCAGATGCCATGTCAAATAATAATCTAGTGCAACGTATGTACGCCAGGGCGTATAATAAGACAAGACATATGCCTAAATTATTAAATGATGCTTATTACTTGTACTATATGTGTGTGTGTCAACATATTATATATTATACTACCTCTATTGTATTGTTTGAGTAGTAGTATTATGAATGCGTGCAGAGCACGCGGTATATGAATAACACACTGCTTATTAACTAGTACAAAACACCTAGTATTAGCTAAGTAGTTGTCCGGGTCCATTCAGATGCATGCATGCGTCAGATACTCAGATTTGACAATGCAAAGAAGTCGTTCTGATCTAGTATTGCATTATTATACGCCCTTTTTTTTTTACTTGCCTCATATTTGCGAATAACGGTACAGTGTTTTGCAATGCCCATGGCCATGTCCAAACTGATTAAGACTTTAGCAGATCCATTAATGGTATTTACTTTTTTAAAAAGAAATAGATGAACAAATGTATTTTTATTTAATCAGAGACATTCACCTGGTTTTGGCGGAAAGCTTAACTGTGCCCATGCTGTGGGTCAATTAACGCTACTAGCCGCGAAATTTAGCTCCGTCCAGGACAGAAAGTCACAAAAAAAAGACAACAAAAAAACAGAAGAGGAGGGCTCGGCCCACTCGAGTCTGCTGGCCAGCTGACCAGAGGCCCACAGTTTCTCCCACAGAGTGAAAGATTTGGACCAAGCCAAATAGCCCATCACGGCCCACGCTCACCGCCGCAGCAAGCCCATACGGGCCCAACCTGGAACCCCGTTGGCGGCAACCCCAATCCCCACGAGAGAGAGTTCGCGCTCCGTTCCCCCAAAAATTCCCCATTTCCTCCGCCTCTCCTTCCCCTTCCTTCCACCCGCCGCCCGCTCCCCGCACCGAGAAGGTGAGGAACCCCGCCGCCGCCGTAGCGCACGCCGCCCATGGCCTCCTCGTCGGAGAACACGGGCGCGCCGCTGGAGGAGGAGCAGCCCCAGGCCCCGCAGACGCCGAACCCGGAGCCTAGCGACGCGGCGCCCGGCGAGGCGGGCGAGGAGCCGCAAACCCTAGAGCGGGCGCAGGAGCTCTTCGACAGGGGCGCCAAGGCCATCGAGGACGAGGACTTCGTGGAAGCCGTCGACTGCCTGAGCCAAGCGCTCGAGATCAGGTTAGGGTTTCCTTTCCCATTCCCATTTTCCCCCTCCTCCTGCGACGTCGGCTGTCGGTGGATTTTGGAGCAATTGGCGGCTGGTACGGTGCGTTTCCGTCCGGATCTGCTGGTTTTCGCACCAGCGCTTGCGTGGCTCGGTGGTTCGGTCCATTAGGGTTTATAAGGGGTTTTGCAGCAAACTGTTTATCAGGAGTGATTTCCTTTAGTTTCGGTTGGCGAGTGAGATGGAGCGAGTCTTCTGCTGTCAGGGGTTTATTGGATTTGGCGATGAGTCCTGTGTTGGTTGGTAGCATAGCAACGAGCAACACTTGGCCACGGTGTGTCATTAAGCATAGATTTTGTTCACCATCAAATGAAGTGCACTGCAGTCTGCAATAGTTGAAGAAAATGTGTTGTCTGTATGAGATTATGCAAACATTTCGGAAGTCCAAACAGTGAACTAACTAAGGACCTTGTACCAGCAACTTGGTTGTTAAAATCGTGATACCTACCAGTTTCAGTTATGCTGGCAGTGCTGCTCTATCTCGTTTTACATTGCCTCATGGCCTCATGTTAAGTTATGTTACTGACCTTTACAATGTTACACTAACAAATTTGTCCCGTCGTTGCCACTAGGACTTCACATTATGGAGAGCTCGCGCCAGAGTGTGCCAGCACATACTTCAAGTATGGATGCGCCCTGCTATACAAAGCTCAGGAGGAAAGTGATGTTTTGGGAAATGTTCCCAAGAACGTGCCGAATGAAGAATCAGTGAAGAGTACAGCTTCTAAAGATGATAGTGGAACCTCAAAGGTCTCTGGTACCAATATGGAGGATGCGGTGTCTTCGGAGAAAGCTGATGCTGAAGACGGTATATGCTTACCACATAATTCTAGCAAAGTTCACTGAATCACACTTTAGTTCTGTGTCTCTTTATCTCTTTATGATCTATTACCAAACACTAAGTTTGATATCCTTCCTTGCTCTTCTATACCTGCTGAATATTCTATAGAATGCAATCTTAAACTCCTAATCAGTAGTGCACTCCTATGTGTATGCAAAGTATTAGTTGAGTCTTAGAACTAATGTCTTCAATTACTATCAGCATTCCATAGGATTCCATTTCATTGAAGTGCTATCTTTTTTAGCAATATTTGTGTTATTTTAGTATATGAGTAGGAAATAGTACATAAAATTTTGTTTATATCATCGTATGTTTTTTTTTTTTGAAAACATATATCATCGTATGTTGATCATATTTCAAACTGCACCTGATTTAATTTAATGTATTTTTTCTATGCTTGTATATTGAGTGCTAAGTATGGAGTGTTACAACTAATGTCTTTCATTGGAATCGGCATTCAGTTGGTTCATCAAAGTTGTAAAAACAATTTTGCATTGTCTTTAGTAGGTGAGTTAGGTGATAACTGATAACTAGAAAATCCTTTGAATGCTAATGCATTTTAAATAGGTCTGATTTTAGATAGTTTATTCTAAATTTTTTTCTTAAATGTATTCTGTACATGAAGAGATGCTAGGTTAATCATAATTGAATCTTTAGTGCACTTCTGTCATTTGATTTTCATGCAACTAGCTGTGTGATCATTTTGCTTACATGGGCCAATACTAAGATTCCTGTTTGCTGTTATTGCGTTTTAGTAACTTATGACTTACAAGGCATGTCTAATTGCTTTCTGTTCCTCTGATGTATTTGTTACTTTTAACTAGGAGTCCAGTGCTAACAATACCCAGGATGACTTAATAGAGTATATTGATTGTTATGTTCCATCTGTTTTTCTTTCTTACTGTGATAAATATTGATAAGAGTTCATTATTAGGTCAAAACTCGAATGTCAAAGATCAGGAGAATGGGAATGGTGAAGTTGAGAAGGATGATGATGACGAAGATGTTGATGAGAAGATGGGAGATGAAGAGGATAATGATTTGGATCTTTCCTGGAAAATGTTGGACATTGCTAGGGCAATAGTTGAGAAGAGCCCAGAGAACACCATGGAGAAAGTAAAAATATATTCTGCTCTTGCCGAAGTTGCAACGGAAAGAGGTAGTCACAGTTAATTTGTGTCGCACTCCTGAATTTTGAATCTTTTATTGGTGAGTCTCAATACTCATGGATAACTTTTAATTTCAGAGGACATAGACAATGCACTCAGTGACTACATGAAAGCTTTATCCATGTTGGAGCATTTGGTTGAGCCTGATCATCGTCGAGTTGTGGAATTGTATCCTCTTTGTCATAGTTACACTATTTTGTGGGCTGAAGAGAAATATTACCACCTACAGTCATAATTGTATGACATTAGGATCATCAAATTTACTTTAATGTAATTCTTACGTCATATATAATAATGACTGGAGCCTGAAGGTAGTATTCTTACATAAATAATAAATAATCATCTGCAAGCTGGTTGTTGGGGCCCTTGCATCGCTCTATTAGCCATCTCTTTGCTCTAATGGTTTTTGTAGCCTGTTAAACTTAAGAATTTGGATTGGGTCAAGAATGCCTTTTTAGTAGTCAATAAACTAGTTCAGTTCTTTTAGTCGAATGTACATGTGTAACATTGTTTACTTGAACGCGCATGTTACTTTTGATGATATGATCGCATCCCAGCATCAGTTTGTTGCTCTTCTTTTGTTAATTGCCTTAATCCAGTCTTTAGAAACTTCCGCATATGTTTGGTTTATGAGCTAGTTTCCAAGATTGGAGATGCAATTCCATACTGTGCAAAAGCCATTTCACTATGCAAGTCACGCATACAGAGCCTGGAAAGTTCCAAGGATGCTTTGTTGGCTGGTAAAGATGGTGATGCATCTGCTGCTGAAGCTGAAGGAGGCTCAGAAAAATCTGCAAATGAAAAGAACTGGAGGCAGCTTACTAGCATATTGCCTGATCTTGAAAAGAAGGTAAACAGTTACAGATTCAATTTATTATGCTTCATGGTCCTGGTACTGTATCAGTGATGAAGATGATTTATCTTGCTTCAAAGGACTAATGACATCTCTAATTTGTTCTGCATTTTAGCTCGAGGACCTGGATCAAGCAAACCCAAGTCCTGCTATGGATGAGATGGTGAAGAAAATTGCATCCAGGGTAACTGACGCGATGCCAAGAGCTGCATCCTTTACTTCTTCCCAGATGGCAACCTCAAGCAATGGATTCGACTCCTCTGTTCTGTCTACGGCAGCAACAACCGGGAGCACTGGAAGCACTGTGACTGACCTTGGGGTTGTAGGCAGAGGTGTCAAACGAGCTAGCATCAAACCGATCTCCGCTGAACCTGCTGCTAAGAAACCTGCACTTGATTCACAATCTCTCCAAGGTGATAGCAGCATCAACTCTGAGGTGGTCCCAGCAACACAGAACGGTGATGAGTCCGTATCTACGTAGAGTACAATTTCATTATGCTACCGTAATGTTAACTTGCTGGAACATGTTAGCTGCCTATGTGGTTCTGTTTTTCTTGATATGCCTCCGTGCTGTGCATTCTAGCTAAGCTATGTAAACGTTTGAGAAGGGACATCTGGAGCCATACACTCATCCTGACCTTACCTTGTAAGATTAAATTGCGGAATGTGCTATATCAAGTATGTATGCTGAGATGTCTGGAGATGTGCTATATCAAGTATGTATGCTGAGATGTCTGCCCTCTGATGTGTGTGCCTGCATTTTTTTTTTTTTGATATATATCTATTTATTTCTCGTTTCGCTCTAATTATTGACTCGGGTGTCAGCCCATCAATTGTGGATTAACTTTTGCTGCTGAACTGCTACAATTGGATATTTCGTAGCGTGGATTTATGTGAAAATGTTAAGGGGATATAAATCAGTATGGGTTACACAGAATTTAAAATTAGTTTGATCCACATACAATATTCATTTGAGGTGCCCAGGTTGCAAATTCATGGTCCCAGTTTCGCAGGGTTTGGTGGGGCGGCAACCAGATGCGGACCAAACTTGTCTTCAGCACAGGGATGCAAAAAGCAATACTCTGTATCGCCTTCCCTGTAATTGTCATCATTTTCTCAAATCTCAACACAAAACATGTTGTAAGCTTTGTTCTTACAATACAAAGCATCTCTTACCAAGAATATCTCATTAGTCATTACCAAGAATTACACGTTTGTTATGAAACCATGAATAGCGCAAGAAATTTAATCCTTCAAGCTGATAGGGATGTAGTCTGCGACGCGGTTTTTCCACAACGGCTTGCGGATGCATCCCTTCTCGGCTGTCGTAGCTTCGTGATTCGCGCAGGTCAACAGCTCCACTTTTTCCACCTCGTTTCCTAAATGTACTGCTGCATTCCTGACCTCTATATTGCTACTTCATCGTACTCGTTCCATTCCTCTCTATTCCAATTCCATTCCCACTCCATTGCACTTCCGCCTTTCCCCTTGTCCTTTTTCTGTTTCAAAATCTTCTTCTACCTCGGTTTGCTTTCTCTCTCTCCCCCATCTCGCCGTCGCTCTGCCTTTTCTTTCTCTCTTCTTTCTCCTACTCTCCCTCTCTTTCTTCCCTCTCTTTCTGCGTCTTCTACCTTGCTTTCTCGCCCTCTGAATGTCTCTCTTCCTTCTCTTTTCCATGGCTCTCTCTCTCTTCTTATCTCTCTACAACATTCTCTTTCTCTCTCTACCTCTGCTGGTTTTTTCCTTGTTCTTGATTGCTCAAGGGTCAAGGCTGAAACAAATTTGTGAATTTTTTTCAATTCTTAATCGACAATGATACGCTTTTTATTATGTCCCCTAAAAATTAGTTTTATTTTTTTGCTTCTCCGAGTCACTGGTAGGTCCAGTCCTAGATCCCATTTTTGTTACAGTTCTATATGCATTCGAGTTCTTTTCAACCTTCTAGTTTGTATAGTAGTATCCTCCTCTCTATGACCTGTTTTTTCTTCTTAGTCACTAGTAGCCGCAGTTATAGATGTATTTATGTTTTTTTTTGCAACCTTCTAGTTGACATTTATTTTGCTTCTTATTCCACCCTTCTCAAGATTAAGTCGATTTTCCCTTTTCATTACTGCTTCACATATGCCACTTCCTTCTCCTCGATTTAATCCTCGGCCCCCTCCTCTCTCTGAGCTTAATAGTTTGCATACTCAATATACTACGGATCACTGCTACGGCTGAGTGTCCAACTACAGGCTACTACTATTTCCTTTTTTTTTCCCTAATCCATATTTAAGATCATTTTTTTCTTGTGGGATTTTTTTGTTTTGCAATGACTTATTTACCTTTTCTTCTCTATCTACTGCCATCTTTCGATCTGGTTGCCATGCACTCTGCCCCTGCATTTGTCTTCTATTTGCAGTTCTATATGCATTTGTCTTCTTCTTTTTTGTTCTTGGAATCGCTCATAGGTGCAGTCGTGGATGCAGTTCTTTTTCTTCGAGTTGTTCATGGATGGTGTAGATGCATTTGAGTTTTTTCTGAACCTTCTAGTCTGTATCCTGTCCTCACTGTGAACTGCTATTTTTTCCTTCGAGTCACTCGTATATGAAGTTGTAAATACATTTGGATTATCAATATCTGTTGTCTTTGTTTTTTAATTCTTCATTCTTATGAATGCTGGAGTAAATTATATACTGTGCCTTGACAAAATATGGATTCTGTTTCGATGATTCGATCTGAAAGTTCCAGCCAGATACTTTTACTATATTTCCATTAGATTCTTAACAAACTGCAGCTTATGGTTTGGATCTAGATCCTCATTACTTTATTATAATTATTGTAGTTATTATTGCTTGGATCTAGGAAAGTGAATAGATGGTTTGATCTACTCATCCCGTTCTTAAAAAACCCATCTTATAACATGATCTTATAAGTCCAATGTTGATTTGAAGTCACTAGTATAATTTCAGTAGTAATGGTCTATGGTTGGTCTTAAAACTTAGTTATAGAGGTGCTTCAGTGCAATATTTTTTTTGCAATATTTAATTTTCTAATTCAATAGGATATCACTCTTGAGTGTCTATGTTTTGCTAATTTTTCCTACATATCTCATAAATTATTATTAATCCCTACATATCTAAAGCCAAGAATGTTTAATGAAATAGGATCGTTCAATGGTAAAACAATAAAAGACAAAAGCAACCATATTGTAAAGTTTCGTCTTCAAATTATAGCAAATAATTTAATAAAATTTGGTTGTGATATATATTTAGTTGTTTTATAACTCACATAGATTTTGATTTGTATTGTGACCTCTATTTGTGGTTCAAATTATTAACAAATGTGTAATGAACAATACGTAGGTGTAATCAGGTCTGTCAGCCAAGCACTGTACCATAGGAAAACTGTTGGAGCACTGTACCAGTATGGAGACATCTGTACCATAAAAAAAGGATGTCGTAGATGCAGAGAGTTGACGTGACTGGTGGAAGGCATCCGATATTTGAGGCCTTTTATCACTAATTTTTTTAGGCAAATGGTACTGTACTCGATAGGTAGCAAGTTGTAAATCTGATGTACTATATGTATTACTCTCTCTATCCATTTAATAATGCAAACTATAAGAAACGCGCTCGTTAAAGTAACTCAACTTTGACTAAGTTTATAGTAAATAATATTAATATTTTTATTTTAAATTAATTTTTTTTATAAAAGTTTATTTCATAACTAATTTAATGGTACTTATTCTATATCTTGAATATTAGTATTTATTTATATAAATTTAGTTAAAGTTTAAACGATTGAATTTCTTGAAAGCGAGAATTACATGATCAAATGGACAGAGGAAGTAGTATTTTTCATGACATGAAATAGGATTGTTAAAAAAGAAAGCCTTATTGATCTTACCAATTAAATGACTCATTAGTGCTAACTTACTGCTATGAGCCATACTATTTGTGATTCAAATTATTTTAATGGATATGTTACGAAGAACAGGTGTTTACACTCTACAGCTTCCAGTTATGCAAGTGGTGTAGGAACACTGTATCCTGGCAAGAATGCTTATATAAAATATACTCCAAGTGTCTGTTTTTCGAGAAATTAAACTTTTTAAAGTTTGACCAAATTTATACAAAAACTCCAAGTGTCATTTTTCGAGAAATTAAACTTTTTGAAGTTTGACCAAATTTATACAAAAGTGCACTAATGTTTTTGATGTATGATAATCTAATTAAGCATAGAGTATACTTTTATAATAAATTTATTTAGAGATGAAAAAAAACTTGATGCTAGTATTTTCTATGTTTTCAGTTAAATTTTAAAAAATTGACTTAAAAAATAAAATGTGCAAGCACAGTAGTAGTAAGTACTACTACTCCTTGTTTGCTATTTTTCTTGAGAGTAGACATCTGCCAAGCGCTGCAGCCCATGTCGCGTCAATGACTTGAATGTCACCTTTAGCACTGTATCCACTCTGTATCACCCTAAAAGAAATGCTACTACTACTCATGCCTGTACCTTCTCACATATCGGATGGCAAGGCATCACTCCACTACCTATTTAGCTCAAGTAGTATGCAAATAATCCCTCGTCTTAAAAAAAAATATCATTTTAGAATTTTTAGAACAAGTTATTTGATCATACTATCTTATTTAAAAAATATTTAAAAATATTATTTATCTTGTATGATTTATTTTATCATTAAAGATATGTTAATAATAATTTATTTACTTTATAATTTAGTATAATTTTTTTAAATAATACGAGTGATCAAACACGATATCTTAAAAAGTAGTATGTAAATATACTAGTACTTGCATTCTTTTTCGGATGGATGGTGTGCTCGACGCATATCAAATTTGACCAAATATATATATTAAGATAATAATATTTATAGTACCAACTAAAAAGTCGTGCGTTTGTTAGAAAAGTGTGATTTCGATTGATGTTGATTTGTTGTGGGTAAAAAATACTGTTTTATATTAAAAAAAAGCTAAAAGAAGACAAACGAACAAGGTCACTAGGAGCAGGTATTATTACATTGTCTATTAGTTAAAAGATACGTCTTGTAATTTACACACAATCATATCCGGAGGAGAGTGAGTAGAGTGAGTATGTGACTAAAATTTAAACATGCAATTATTCTGGAAGAGTACCACACTCTTGAGGGGGATAGCGATATAATTAAATTATTTATATTTATGACTTTAGATAAACATACTATTATGACTTGAGGGGGAGTACCAAGGTGGTGTGTGTGTGGATGTACTCAACAGTGTAGAGTGGCAAGTCGAGTAATAAACAATATAAATATTTTTATAAGCATCTCTAATTCACTGTACCGTTGAGCAAATATGAGGTCGTGATGTCAGTGTACCAATGACCGTAGAAACTTGAATCAAGACATCTTCTCCCCTAAAATTGCTTCGATCTCAAACAATTTAACATTGATATCTATAGCCAAAGTTTAACTATATTTTCAAAAAAACTAATACTAGCATTGATATCTTAAATATATTTGCTTCAAAAATAAGCCAAAAAAAATAAATATATCCGCTATTAGCATGCCTGCATTTGAGCTAAATAAGGTACACGAACAGTAAGCATTAAAGTCATGATGCATTGGTGTAGCATCAAACCTACTCTGTTTTTATCATACTCACTGGCTCCATCCATCTTAAAATAAGTGTACATCTCACGTTACAAGGAATCAAGCATCATTCACAAGTTCAACTACTTTTAAAAATATATATTTTTTAATATTGGTATCTTTAAATATGTTTTTTATACAAATAGTCAAATAATAAATATATCTGCTGTTAGTACCCGTGTACTTAAACCAAATAAAGGTACAGAAATGATAACTATTGGTTCAAGACATGATGCATGGCCATAAAATCAAAACCTACTCTCTTTTGTTGTACTCGAAAAAACACTTACTCCCTTCTTCCTAAAATAAGTACACATCTCGTATTTTAAGGAGTCAAAAACCATTCACATGTTTAAGTATATTTTTCTAAAAAATATTAACATTGATATCTTTACATACAATTATGCATGTACTTAAGGTAAAAATTAGTACATAAACATTAATCATTGGCAGAGACATGATGTGTCACCACATAATCAAAATATGCCAGCTTTCTTCATGAAATAAGTGCACATTTCGCATAATGAGGAGTAAAGAAGACATATTTAACTAGATCTTTTAAAAATAACATTAACATTAGTATCTTTTAATATGTTTACTTTAAAAATAACCAAATAATAAATATATCTAGTACTAGTACGCATGTACTTGAGCTTAAATATAAAAACGGTATAGATTGGTACAAGAAATGATACGTGGCCATAAAATATAACTTGATATGTTTTTGTCATACTAAGAAAACATTTACTTCATCTGTTCTGAAATAAATGCACATCTAGCATTTTGAGGAGTCAAACAACATTAACAAGTTTAAATATATTTTTAAAAAATAATATTAATATTAGTATCTTTAAATACGTTTGCTTTAAAAAATAGGCAAACTGCTATTAGCATGTCTGTACTTGAGTAAAAAAGTACCAAAATAGTAATAATTGGTCAAGACATGATGTGTCACCACGTAATCAATATATGCCTCCTTGTGCATATCTCGGATAATGAGGAGTAATAAGACATATTTAAATAGATTTTTAAAAAATAATATTAGCATTAATATTTTTTAATATGTTTACTTTTGAAAATAGCCAAATAATAAATATATCTGGTACTAGTACGAATGTACTTGATCTTAGATATAGGAACAATACAAATTGGTACAAGACATGAAGCGTGACCATAGAATTATAACCTGCTATGTTTCTGTCATACTAAAAAGACATTTACTCCGCCTGTTCTAAAACAAATGCACATCTAGCATTTTGAAGAGTCAAACATCATTCAAAAATTTGACTAGATTTTGTAAAAATGATATTATTATTTGTATGTTTAAATGTATTTACTTTTAAAAAATAGCTAAACAATGAATATATATGCTAATGCTATTAGTAGGCATGTACTTGAGTTTTAAAAGTAATATGAATGGTAACCAATGATACAGGAAATATACTTGAGCTATAAGTACTGTACTACTAATTTTTTTAGGCAAATGGTAACTTGAGCTATTTGAATCAGATGTACTACTATGTATTAGTATTTTTCTTTACATGATTCTGCAGTACTCGTTTGTTTTTTTCTAACATGTTATAGTTCAGCTTCTGAAGGAGCAGTACTCGTTTGCTTTTTTTTTTTCTTTTTTTCAGCACGTGAAGCAGCCAAAAAAAGACTGCAGCCCATGCCACATCAATCAACTAGTAATCATCACAGCACCTGTATCGACTGTACTTTACAAATTTGAAACTTGAACCGTTTGCCAAAAACAGTATTACAACTTTACTGTACCACTCTCTCCCATCATGCCCCTACCCGTACCAAACATCCACCACGACACGCCACACCCACCTACCAGACCCGATTCTTGCAAATCGGACAGCACTACTCTCCCAGTCCATTGAAGACTGTCGTTTTAGATTTTTTAGAAACTACATTTAACCGTCTGTTTTATTCAAAAATTTTATATAAAATAGAAAATTAATAAATAATTATTAAAGTATCTCTAATGATATAATAAATCATAAAAAAATAAATGATATTTATACAAAATTTTCAAATAAGACGAATGGTCAAACGTGATGTTTGAAAAGTCTAAAACGACATAGCTCTACTTGCCCCCCCCGTACAGCTATTTAATAATTTAATAATTTTAAAAATATTGAATGATCAATACTACTGTGTTTATAGTAATTTTCTAAATACTTGAGTCTTTAGAAATGAGAATATCACTTATTTAGAGGTGGAATGAGTTTCTTGACCATGACAATAAGTGCACATTTACTCCATCTGTTTTAAAATAAGTGCACATCAAGCATTTTAAGGTGTCAAAAATCACAAGTTTAACTATATTTTTAAGAAAATAATACTAATATTGATATCTTTAAATATGTTTGTTTTAAAATAGTAAAACCATAAATATATCTGCTATTAGCACGCTTATACTTGAACTAAATAAAGGTACACGAGCGGTAAGCATTAGTCATGATGCATTGTCGTAGCATCAGAAGTCTCCTCTCATAATCCAAAAAACACTTGCTCCTTCCGTCTTAAAATAAATAAACATCTCAAATTTAGAGAAGTCAAACAACATTCAGAAGTTCAACTACTTAACATTGGTATCTTTAAATATGTTTAATGTATAAATAGTAGTTACTGTAGAGTACCTATTATTTGTACATTGTTGATGTACTTGTTTAAGTACATCCACACACTCTACACTGTTGATGTATTTGTTACCGTGGAGTAAAGTTTTTTCATGATATACTATTATTTAGTTAAGGACATATACAAACACAACATACAAATGTATATATGTTTCATCATGTTTAGAGTTGCATATAAAGTCTGAGGAAAAAGCATTAATTTGACATTGAATTTGTGGTTAAAGTCACGTGAAATTATGTTATGTACCGATTATTATATTAATTATGAATACTACATTTTTTAGAGTTAAACATCATTCACAAGTTTAACTAGATTTTATAAAAAAATAATATTAATATTTATATCATTATGTATTTTAACTTAAAATAGTCAAACAATAAATATATTTGCTACTAGTACACATGTACCTAAGCTAAATAAAGGTACATGAACTATGACCATTGGTCCAGAACATGATGCATGTCCATAGAATTAAAACATGCTCTGTTTTTATCATACTCATTTACTTTTGTTGTTCTAAAATAAGTGCAAATCTCATAAAATACTAATTATATATTATAGATATTAATATTTATTTTATATATATTTGGACAAAGGGTAAGAGTTTTTGATTTGTTGAAAAATGAGAATGATATCTGTTTTGAAAAGGAGTGGAAAACGATGTGAATACCTGACCCGAACATGATATGACAACAGTGTGTAGGGCTATGTCGTGTAGTGGTGCTCTGCGTCACAGTGGGTCATGCTTTGCCACAATAGGTCGTGCTCTGCCACATGACGCGCGTGCAACACAATATGACAATAGCTGATAATTGTAGAGTCAGGTATTACTAGTGTGTGTTTAGCATGTACTCCTGCTACCTTCATCCAAATAAATATGCAATTCTCATTTCTTAAGGATTTAATAATTAGAAATTTTTACTAAAATTATATAAATACATACGAACTTTTATGAGGTAAAATAAGTATTATTAAATTAGTTATTAAATATATTTTCATAATAAATTTATTTTGAAATATAAATGCTAATATTTTTGCTATAAATTTAATTAAAGTTGATATAGATTGATCAGCTCGCTTCTCATAGTTACATAATCAAGTAAACGGAGGTAGCAGAAGCATGGAGCAACCCCGTTTATACATCTACAAATTTCAAAAGTTTTTAAAAAGTTGAGAGACGAATTTTAAGGAGCATAAAGCTACTGTATCTGCCTGTATCTGCCACTGGATTGCAGAGAGCACTGTGCTGCCTGACAACCCATACCAGCTTTGTTCAGGCCTTGGTCACACCAAAATTAATTTTTTTTATAATGTGATTACCAATTCTGACAAAGGCCCACCACCACTGTTGGGTCTTGGAACTGTATGAAGTCCTAATGCTACTCTCTATCAAAAATAAATGTAATTCTTTGACTTCGATACTATTTTTCTTTGATCATTCATAAATTAAATAAATTATTATAAAAATATCTCTAACAACAAAATAAGTCATAACAAAATAAATAATATTTATTAATTATTTTTGAAAAAGACGGATGATCAAATAGAAATTATAGAAATCAAAGAATTGTGTTGTGTTTATTCGTGGATAGAAGGAGTATTATTTTCGTGCAGGTTCCATACTAGAGCCTGAACAGCGCAAGGTCAGTACTACTACTGGCGGTCAGTAGTGGCAAAGGCACACCAGTTTTTGCCATGTCCACACTTCATGCTTCAAAACATGATCTGTACACAGACACGCTCCTGCACCCAAGTTCCTGTTGCCGATATGTGATAGATGGAATTCTCTATGTAAAAACAATGATGGAATTCTCTATGTAAAAACAATAATATCCAACCATATTGATGTGTTTGCTGCTGTTGTGTACTCTATCCTAAACAGTAGCATATTTTATTGTGTTCCCTCAGAAAAAAGTGTCATTTTTTCAAATATTAGAAGTACTTTAATCTTGATTTGTTTATTTTTATATTTTCACAATTTTTTTTGAATAAGACGAATGGTCGAATGTCGATTTCAAAAAGTCGAAAATGACACTTATTTTGAGACAGAGTGAGTATATTGAAAAAGTCGAAGATGACGTTTAGGAAAATGACATTGTCTTCAACGTACGACTTTAACTCCATACTTTTATAAAAATATTTATTGAAAAATGATAAATATATATTTTTGTAAAATATATTTAAGGACAAATCTATTTATATAGTTTTCATATTTTTAAATTCAACAATTTAAAAGTATGAAAACTATTACTACATTTTCAACACTATTTTTTCTATACAAGAGGGAGTACTAGTAGTACTAAGTAGGAGTACTACTCTCCAGTAGGTGGCCGGGCGGTGGTGGCAGATACACCTGCTTTACTGGCGACATGGCAGCAGCCATTACTACATTTTGAACTTTCTAGTATGAAATTTTTATTAGTAGGATAGGTTAGGGGCAGCTATTTTTATTGCTCAATCTATCCTAAAATAAATATTATTCTCACTTTTAAGAAGTCAAAATTTATAAAAATATTAATATCTATAGTATATAATTGACATCATTAGATAGATAGATCATTAAATATATTTTTATAATAAATTTATTTAGAGATATAAATATTACACATATTTTCTATAAATTCAGTTAAAGTTATAAAAGTTTAACATGCATACATCCTATAGCGACATTAATTTTGGGACGGAGGTTTGTAGTATATGTTCACTTGGTGAGCTCATTATTAAAATATTTTTAAACAAACCATACAAGTATGTCATGTTAATTTTGTATGGTTTTAATCACAAATTCATTGTCAAATTCTAATTTTTTTTCTTCATGCTTTATATGCAACTCCAAGCACGAAGAAACAATATATACGTACTCTCTCCGTATTGGTAAAAGATGACGTTTAGGACAACAACACGGTCTTTAACGCATGACTTTGACTTCATATTTCTATAAAAATATTTATTGAAAAGTGATATATGTATACTTTTATGAAAATATATTTGAAGATAAATCTATCTATATAGGTTTCATATTTTCAAACTTAACCATTTAAAATTTATTTATGATTTATATTCCTAATGTTTGACCAAGATCTTTTTCAAATCGTCATCTTTTACCAATATGGAGGGAGTATGTATTTATGTTTGTATAGGTTCTTAACTAAATACACTATTATAGTAAATAATAGTACATTATGAAACAACTTCAATCCACGGTGAAGAGCACATCATACGTATGTTAGTGTACCACTTCCTAAAAAATCCAAAAAAAAACATGTATACAATGGATGTATGTTCAATGTTAGTTTCATGTGTCAAAATCTAAACATGATGACACATTATGTTTGTATATGTTCTTAATTGAATACGCTATTATAATAAATACTAGTACATTACTAAAAGAAAATTCACTCCACAATAACATGTATATTTTAGGTATGGTAGGGTACCAGTTTCCTAAAAATTACAAAAAAAAAATGTGAAAAGCGTGTGAAAGATGTAATTTGTAGATTTAGGGGGTTTTAGATTGAGGGCATAAAAACTTTACGTGTCACATCGGATATTTCATATGATTCGGAAGGATTTTTGAAATAGTAATTAAAAAACTAATTACATTGCTTGTTTGTAAACCACATGACAACAACCTAATTAGCCATAATTAGCAAATTTCTACTATATCACAACATTCAGCTTGTTCTTTTGGCTGAAAATAAGCCGCTGATTTCGGCTCCTGATGATTTGTTGTGAGAGAAAAATACTGTTTCGTGGTTGAAAATAAGCGCTGATTGGTCAAAAGAACAAGCTTATTGTTAAATTATGGACTAATTAGGTTTAAAATCCGTGTCTAACACTTTACACTCAGTTTGGGTAATTAGTTATTTTTTTATTATATTTAATACTTCATACATATGTCTAAACATTTAATGTGATAGGTGTAAAAATATTACGGTGAGAAAACAAAATGTGTTAGAAAGTAACAATATACTTAGAAAAGCGTGTGTGTGTATTTAAAATTTTACCTTGAAAACGAATAAAAAATATTAGTGGAATAATATGTGTTGCAAAGCGTGAGAGAAATAATAATATAGTACTTAGAAAAAAGATGTACAGAAGTAAGAAGTAAACTGTTGCACACGAGTGGGCCCATTAGGACATTTGCCTGTGAACAAGATGTACTAGGAAAAACCAAACAGTGAATAGAGACTGAGTCTATCTAAAATAAAAAGAAATTAAAATTTTTAATTAAAAACTTGATGAAATTCCAACCTGCATTATTGACTACAGTTGACAACACCTAATGGCCACTGGTTGAAAATCTGAAGAACAATCCAAAAAATAAAGATATAGTAAAATAATTGAGAATAACTACAATTTAAGATTTAATTTGAGAAAGATAGGGGAGAAAAAAATCTTGAAATACGATTGTACTCTAAAGCTGGAGCGTTGTCTAAAATATGAGCCAAAAGGAGAAGAAATGGGTGTGAACATAAAAGAAATGGAATAGGACAGCTGAGTTAAATAGATGTGACAGTGGAGAGAGAAAGGCATTTGAGGAGCCCGCAGTTGGGAATGCACTTGGGAATACAGACGCCCTGCGCAGAACGAACAAAAAGGTGGGAGGACTGAGCCGGGAAAGGACGATGCTGGGCGCGGCGTTGACTAGCACGAATCAAAAAGCACTCTGGGCGGCAGCAGATAAGGTATGCACGGGCATGCCATTGCGGAGTTGCGTTTCGATGCAGTCTGCCTTCAAAAACAATCAAAAGCACCATTATATTCGTGGAAAGAACAGACCAGACAACTCACAGTCAACTAAAATTAAGTATCCAGGTTTGTATGTTATAGCAGTATAATGTTTATTCATATAGACCAGTCTCAGTGGGCAGTATAACATTGGTTTCATGCTTATGATGTCTGTACGTAATAGCAGTATAATCTTTGCATAATTTGAGAAGATGGGGGGACGTTTCATTCTAGAAACGAGTGTGCACCGTTTCGAACTTCCAGGAAACCGCATGAAACCAATGTTGAGGGAGAAAGTTTCATGGGTTAATTGAACATGTGTCATTATAATTCTTCCGTTTCGTAAAACTATGTCACTGCCATTATAACTCTTGCCAAAGCTGAAATATGCCATATATATATATGCATGCAATGTCTTCAGGCCAATGTGCACGTGTATGGACAACTTTGTATTTTTGTATGGATCAAAATACCCCTCCCACTCTATCTCACAGGCGGGCCCAATGTGTCATCTCCCCTTTCTCTGTCCTCCACCTAGCCCTTCTCAAGAACACAGCACGCGCATAGCCATCATCGATTCGGCCGGTGTAGGCCTCGCCGGTGACGAGCAGTTAGCCCATGACGACCTTCCTTGCCTCCACACCCAGCTCCCATGCACGCGCTAGCCGGAGTTCCCGCAGCTCCCGCGTGACCATTTGACATGGACCTATGGCCATGGCGGTGGCATGGAGGACCTGTGGCTAGCAGATCCATGGCTGGTAGGTTGCCTCCTCCTCCTCCTCCATCCACGACAGCACCCTTGCCTCCTCCATCCATGATAGCGCCCTTGGCTCCTTTATCCATGGCGGCTTGCGCGCCTAGGCTGACAGTTGTGTCGGGGAGAAAACAAAGGAGCTAGGAGGAAGGCTCCGCGTAGCCCGTCCGAGCGCTTGCTCAGTGGCGGCACAGCTAGCTCGACGCGGACGCGGAAAACCCACCCGCTTTCTCGGTCGGCGGCGGTGCGGTTGGCTCGACGTGGATGCCCACCCGTGCATTCGGCCGGCGGCGACACGGCTCGCTTGATGCGAATGCCCGCCATATGTTGCGGAGGCGACAACACGGCCATGCCTTCCCACCTTGAAGGGCCGGATAGGCAACCAAAGGAGTTGAATGAGAGCCTATTTTTTTTTAAAATAATCAGTTGCTGTTCCAAGTTTAACTCCCAAATGCCAAACACACTCAGTAGAAACAAATCCACGAGCCAACTAAAGACTAGGTATCTTTCGCAATGACCAAGAGACATAGCGGGACCCTCGAAACACATCCGAGCAGACCGGAGAACCAAAAGAGCAACACGGTTTTTTTTGCCCTCGAGGGCATGTGCTCTCAGCGAATCCAGTGGCCCATATGCTGAGAGCACATGCCCTCGAGGGCAAATTTTACTTTCCCACAAAAAGAGTGGCCGAGCAGACCAACTCAAATCCCTCAAACTCTATGGAGGAGAGGCAATGGAGGTACACTAAGACTGTCTCCAACCGTGGAGACCCAAACACACCACCCATTGTTTGATTTGGGTCGTACATAGTAGAAGAACACGAAACCCAAATGTTGTCTTCTCCAACAGCAGCCTCAAATCCACAACTGATACGGCGAGCGCAGGCACGGGGCACGGTGGGACAACGCTCCTTTTTCCAGGCAGCGCGGACGCGGGCGGCGCTCTTCCCGGCGGCGTGGACACGGGCGGCGCTCCTTCCAGGCGGCGCGGAGGCAGGCGGGCTCTGGCTGGCGGCACGAACGTGGGAGGGGCTCCTTCCCGGCGGCGTGGACGTGGGCGGGCTCTGGTGCGGCGCTCCGTCGAGGCGGCGTGCACGCGCGGGCGCTCTGGACGAGGAAGAGAACGAGAGGAGGTGGAGCTGTGGACGCGTCACGCCCCCTCGCGGTGACCTCCACGCCCGGCCGCGGTGAGCTCCACGCCCCGCCGCGGTGACCTCCATGCTCGGCCGCGGTGAGCTCCGCGCCCCGCCGCGGTGACCTCCACGCCCGATCGCGGTCCCGCCTCCACGTCCGGCCGCGGCCCCGCCTCCATGCACGGCTGCGGTAAGCTTCGCGCCCTGCCGTGGTGAGCTCCGTGCCCGGTCGCGGCCCCACCTCCATGCCCGGCCGCGGCCCTGCCTCCATGCCCGGCCGTGGCCCTGCCTCCATGCTCGGCCGCGGTGGGCTCCGCGCCCCGCCGCGGCGAGCTCCATGCTCGGCCTAGGTCCCGCCTCCACGCTCGGCCGCGGTTCGCGTCTCCACGCCCGGCTGCGGCCCCGCCTTCACGCCCGGCCGCGGTGACCTTCGCTCCCAGCCGCGGCCCCGCGTCCACGCTCGGCTTCGGCGAGGAGCAGAGGAGGTGCAAGGAGGCGGACGAAGAGCGCGAGAGGTGCGGTCGGCCACGAGGGGAGACGCAGAAACGCCGAGAAGCACCCATATTTGGGTCTCCCGTGCTCTCGCACCCAAAATGCATCGCGCTATTGCCTAGGCTATTGGAGGCAGTTTTCATGATGCAAATCTACTGTGGGCTACCCATTATGGGTATGAGTCACCTTATTGGAGTTAGTCTAAACACTAGAGCCAATAGGTGACTAAGATGTCTAGGAACGATCCATGACTCGCTAGCAAGCCAACACAAAAGTTAGAACTCAAATTGGAGAACGAACGGACAAGAAACGAACCAAACAACACAACAGTGGAAGCTACGGTCCCCAAACCAAACTGTGCGGAAAGAGTTATGTTCTCAGTTTGAAAAGCTACCCTCGACTGTCTGAGATTTCATGCCGAACTGTCCATGGTTACAGACTTGTTCGGGGACCGAAGCTCTAAACTCGAGCCCGATGGTCGGACTGTCCGGGATTGAGGCCTAAACCCTAAACCCGAAAAAAGTCGCTTCCAACCAATAATCGATCAAAACCAACTGCCACCAAATATAGGTTCTAAACCACCAGTAGAGAAACGACTTTTGATCACAACAAGTTTTGGCTTTAGTCCCGGTATTTTATTGTGTTCGGGACTACAGATTTTTAGTCCCGGTTGGCAACACCAACCGAGACTAAAGGTTAAATATTAGTCCCGGTTCGTATTACTAACCACGACTAAAGGTCTAGACTCTTTAGTCCTGATTTGTAACATCAATCCAGATTAAAGGTAGACCCTTTAGTCCTGGTTGGTGTTACGAACCGGGACTAAAGGGTCATCTGCGGGTTAGTTCAAAAGGCAAACATCCTGTCCATGGTCACATGTGCTTTTTAGGTGGGGTGATAAGGCACGCGCGATATTGAACCGGGACTAAAGATTGGGACCTTTAGTCCCGGTTGGGATAACCGGGACTAAAGCCCAGTTATGTACTAGTGAACGTTAAACATGAACTCTTTAAAGAGAAAACAAATTATTACTTCTAAGGAATATTGGTTTCATGCTGACTACCGTACGATAGGGATTCAACGTACCAAATGTCTCTTGTATTATACTCCCTCCGTTTTAATTTATAAGTCATTTGACTTTTTAGCGTCAAGTTTGACCACTCGTCTTATTCAAAAATTTGTGCAAAACACGATATTTTGTGTTATGACCTGCTTTATTAACAAAAATTCTTCAAGAATATGTTAAATTTAACTCTTTTTATGCAAATTGTTTGAATAAGACGAGTGGTCAAATTTAGGGTTGAAAAAGTCAAACGACATATAATTTGGAACGGATTAAGTATGAGTTAACATGACATGTCTGAATACAATGCGGAGTAATTCTAAATCAAATTATAATATAAGCTACAATACAATGTACCTTCTCTCCACAAATCAGTATATATGATCAACTGGGTAAAAATTTGATTCGAATACGTATTTGAATAGATAACAAGACCATTTGCATAATAAATCTTTAATTCAAATCGCAAGTCATCCATGTAACCACTTAGTAAGTTATACGTTCTGGTGCAACGTATGGACATGTTTCTATATACTAGTTTTAAAAAGTTACTTATTCAGGCTTTCGATACATCGTGATCAAAAGCCTCCGGACTCCCGAGTCATCCGGATCGATCGCCGTGCATGCATTGGTTCATCAGAGTCCGCGTATGCCGGGAGGTTCACGTGTTCCACATGGAGTCGTACTTGCTCATTAGATATTCTGTTTTGGAACTTGCTCAAAAAATTTAGCGAGGACTCCTCTGCACGTCCCTTTGGTCGTCGTGTCAACCAAAATTCCCTCCGATCCGTTCCTCTGTATCTCGCACAGAATCCAACCAGACCATCGACGAACATGGAGGCGTCCTCGCTGCCGGTGCCGGAGGAGATCGTCCAAGAGATCCTCGTCCGCCTCCCCTTGAACGAGCCCGAGCACCTAGCCCGCGCCACCCTCGTCTGCAAGGCCTGGCGTGGCATCGTCCTCTCCGACAACGACCGCCGCGGCTTCTGGCGCCGCCACCGCGAGGTGCACGGAGCGCCACCGCCGTTGCTCGGCTACATCCAGAACCGCCACCACTACCACAACAGCTCGCCCATGCTATTCGTCCCGGTGCCCTCCATCGCCTCCCCCGTTATCAGCATACCCGCGGCGGTCGACTGCAGTGGCTGGTACGCCATTGACAGTCGCCATGGCCGTGTGCTGATCCTAGACGCCAAGGCCGGGGATCCGTCGAAGCGGCTCATCGTCTGGCACCCCATCTCCGGCAGCCAGCAATACCTCAGCATGCCCCCTGCAAGTTACCACCAGTCCTACTACTATCCAAGCTACTCCTACGCCGGCGCTGTGCTATGTGCCAAAGACGACGGCTGCGACCACCTCGACTGCCATGGTGGTCCGTTCAACGTTGTCCTTGTGGAGGTCAACCGCCGTGTCAGCCCTCAATTCACCATTGCCATTAGGTACTCATCACTTACCGGTGCGTGGGGTGCTCCCACATCTAATGATATCAATATCCCCTCTGACTACATTCTTGATGGAGGCAAACAAAATCTTTTAATTGGAGGCTCCCTGTACTTCCCCCATCAAAATTGCAAGATCATCATCAAGTATGATATGCATGCGCATTGGCTATACAAGATCGACTTGCCACAACGCTTGTATGGGGCCATTCTCATTAAGGCAGAGGACGGAGGGCTAG
This sequence comes from Eremochloa ophiuroides, assembly GCA_038502445.1. Classification (NCBI taxonomy): domain Eukaryota; kingdom Viridiplantae; phylum Streptophyta; class Magnoliopsida; order Poales; family Poaceae; genus Eremochloa; species Eremochloa ophiuroides. The sequence continues at coordinate 137,414 of JAHLJS010000164.1, read as the reverse complement.
GACTTGCCGCTCTCAAGGATAACTGTATCTACTTGTGGTCACGACGTGATGATGTTCCTAACAATGTCATGGGTTCGCGGGCGGAACGTAGGCGGTGGGTGCGACATAGGGTTATCAAGCTTGGGGCGTCAGTCCCAAGCCATGCCCCATTCCAGTCATATAAAGTGATTGGCTTTGCAGAAGGCACATGCACAATTTTCATCAACATATCTGCTGGAATCTTCACGCTCGACCTCAAGTCAACCAAAGTGAGGAAGGTTGGCGAAAGAGAGGCTGACCGGGTTGACGCCATCTTACCTTACATGAGCTACTACGTTCCAAGGTAGTAGGCTTTCTTTACTATGGGTACATTGTACATCTCCTCCAAAAGTTTGTTTACTTCATCATGTTGTGATAAACCAGAGGAGTAAACTGTGAACAATAGAAAACCGTGATAAAATATGCAGCCAATACTCTTGTCTATCCTCAATCTTTGAAGCCTTCGCAATATACAACATGATTACTTATATTTTTTTAGCTATGACTTGTGAATATATGTTAGAAATGTAAGGCCACTCGGAATTTCGTAATCATCTCCAAAAGTTCATTTATATTACTTTACTATGTATATACATTATACATCTCCAAAAGTTCATTTACTATCTATATACATTATACATCTCCAAAAGTTCATTTATATTAGTTCATCAAGTTTTGATAAACCAGAGGAATAAACTGTAAACAATAGAAAACCGTGAAAAAAATGCAGCAAATACTCGCATCTATCCTCAATCTTTGAAGCCTTTGCAATACAACATGATTTGCTTTTTTTTTTGAGCTATGACTTGTGAATAATATGTTAGAAACGTAAGGCCTATTGGAATTCCATAATGGTGTACAGATTTTTGAACTATTTTGGCGATGTATTATCAAGTAACAGAACCAAAAAACTAAAGTTTTTAGTCCCAAGTATACTAACATAACCTTGTTATTTGTTCAACAGTTCAAGTTGCATTGTCTATTAGAATGATATAGTTTCTAATATACTCCCTTTGTTCCAAATTATAAAATGTTATGGCATTATTTATATCTTTTGCTACACGTACGGAATAAATTTCCGGTAAGCATAAATAAGCCTACATACTTGGCTTCTATATATGTACGTGGTGCCTATATATGTAATCACTTGCCAATTCTTATATAGTGCCGCAAACAACCATTAGGATCGGTCCTTTGTGGGTACTACGTATGCGAGTTTATGGGAGAAAATGGCGGCAACCCTAAGAAAGTAAGTAATAGTCATATATGATGTTTTGTATTCTTCGCATTGGTTAGTTGTAAATATATGATGACTTAATCTTTTTTATAGGTATACATGTGTGATCCAACGGATAAGATTCTCAATAATGCAGAGCTCATGAACATTTGTGACGACTTGCACCGGTTCACTTTGACGGGAAGCATTTTGATTCGGATGATGTGTTAAATCAGCCACAGTACCGAGATCTTGTAGATCTTAGCTAAACAAAGATGATTATTAGAGTATTCATGGGACCTAGCTTTCAGTTGAAAACTTTATTGTATACAGTTTGGGTTGATGACTATGGTAGGTTGAAATAAATTTTTCATCATGCAAATATAATTGCCCGTGATTTATATTTGGGTTCGTTTCAATATCCAAAAATAAAAACAATTCAGTGGAGGGAAATAATTGGCGCCAAATTCATAAAACATTTCCCAAAGTTGGGGCGTTTAGGTAAACCACCTCTAAAAAAACATTTTGCAGAGGCGACATGTTTAGGTAGACCGGCTGTGCGAAAACCAATAACAGGCGGCTGAAGTAAGCTCCCTCTTTACATGCTCTTTTCCTAAATGAACCGCTTGTTGTATATGGAGTAACACATGAGGTCATGGTAAGTGAGCCAGCAGTTTAAAGCCCATTATTACATTGGCACATCTTAATCTTATGCATGTAGTAAGTTTGATTTCTACTGGCACTTCACACTAGCGGTGACGCTAGACGCCAGTAAAAATAGGTCAGCAAACGATAGTACCAAGCTCGGTTATACTAGTGTTCACGGCAGAAGCACCAGAGACAAGGAAGAAGAGGGGTACGTGGTGGAGGCGTGGTGAAGGCGAGGAGCTAGGAGCAAAGGCAGCGGCGGTAGCGATTTCCTTGGGACATAGGAAGTGGCTGTTTTATAGGATATTTAATGTTTTTTGCTGCTTAAGAGGCTCTATTTAGAGGGACATACTAGCTCTTGTTCTGTGCTCTATTGCACCTGGAGGATGATGGCAAACATAGGATGCTTGAGGCGTGTCGATTCTTAGAGTCATGTGCCATGTTGTTCATGGTGTTCAATGGATGGTCTTTTATATTCTGTTTAAAATAATTTCCAGAACTGCTTTAAGCATTTAAAGTGGATGTATTTGTTTAACTTTGGACTGATGCCTCTTCTTTGAAGAGGACTGAAGCCAGAATTTTCCATTAAATATACCTAATCTATACCTACTAATAAAACGAAAAGATTTCTTCTCGATTGTTTCTTCTATTTTTTTTCTAGCAGTGCTGGCACCTGATTTTCTGTCCACTAGTACATAACTGGCCTTTAGTCCCGGTTGGGAAGGGGCTTTAGTCCCGGTTATCCCAACTGGGACTAAAAGTCCCAATCTTTAGTCCCGGTTCAATAACCGGGAGTAAAAGTCTCAGCAAAATAAAAAATAATTTGCACCCCATGGATTCGAATCCAAGACCTCGTGCACAGCAACGCGCGTCTTACCACCCACCTACACAGCACATGTGACCATGAACTAGATGTTTGCCTTTTAAAGTAACCCGCAGATACGAACCGGGACTAAAAGGACCTTTAGTCCCGGTTACCTTTAGTCCGGGTTGCAGTTACGAACCGGGACTAAAGGGTCTAGGCCTTTAGTCCCGGTTATTAATATGAACCGGGACTGATATTTAACCTTTAGTCTCAGTTGGTGTTACCAACCGGGACTAAAGATCTTTAGTCCTAAACACAATAAAATACCTAAATTAAAGCCAAAACTTGTTGCGACCAAAAGCCGTTTCTCTACCAGTGGTCCGCCCAACCCACCCCCCTCCCTCCTGCTCTCTTTCCTCCCGATTCTTCCTCCTGTATAAACTGTCGGTACCCTACAAGCTACCCAAACGGAGAAGGCCACCCCAAATGCACAGGCCGTGCCCGAGACCCTCCGCCGCCGGGCTGCATCCGCCGAGGCGGGGGCGCACGATTGAGGAGCAGCCGTGGCGACCGGTTCAAAAGAGGAGCCGCTGCAGCCGGCGTCCGGCCTCACAACGACGGCGGCGCCCTCACGCTGCTCCTCGCAGACAAGCACGTCAGCGGGCTGCAGTTCCTACGGACGGGACCTGGTACAGTGTCCCGCCACCGCTGCGTGAGTTCGCCTTGCCGGTCAACGTCGGCATCTCACTGGATCTACAGTAGCCGCCGTCATCGGTCTCTGAATCTCTGCAACCTTTTGCAGTGCAAACAGATTGACCGTCTGCAATAACGCTTCTCTCCCCAAGGCTCCAGTTGTCCGCCGCCATTAGAAGGCCAAAGCACCGTGGAGTTGCATTGATCTTCTTCCCCGACCCTTGGGCAGGTCCCGCCCATCGCTCCGCTGTCGCTGTGTCTTGCTCGCCAGAGGTGAGCACCGAAAGGGAAGCGCATGACTGCATGCTCTGCTCCCAGCAGGATCCGCCATGCCCTGCTCTCTCACCCTGTGTCGCGTTGCTGTGATTTGTCAAGCAAGCCGCCATGCTCCGGTGAGCCATCGTAATTGTAGACCAAAGAAGCACAAGACGATGCAGCCGGCCACGTGAATGAATAATAGCAAGCAACAGAGCAAGGTAGGAGAAGGCGTTTCCATCGATCAACCTGCGGTTGATGACATGCACTGCTATATGTGATCCATGGTTCGGCAAGCGAGTCCTTTCATTTTTCAGTCACTTTCTGCTAAAGCTATAACTAATCTTTGTGTTATCTTTAATTTGCTCATCCTAATCGTCCTACTTCACCTATGTTATGTTTTAAATATTTGTTTTTCTTTCCGAAATCAGTTTGTTCTTGCTGGCCTACTTTTATGTCATGATCTACGTGTTAACATTCACAATGTCACATCTTATGTGTTTATAATTAGATATTTAATTGATTAATATGGATGCAAGGCTTTTCTAATTGAAAAGCAACATAGGTGTTATGCTTCGATATTTTCTATGTAAACATTAATATGAGTGATAAGATTTATATTTCCTTTTTTCGTCCAACCCAATGAACCCATCATGATTTTGGACTGAATTCTATTCGGCTCGGACTCTGTTTTGTTGTAGTCGTAGCCCCTGACGTCCATGAATTTTCATTTTTTTTTTATTGGTCATCACGGGAAGCACGATTGGCCTGGAAGCGCCGCAGTCCGCAACGCTCGTTCTTGCACTCGCCCAAAAATCCCAGGCATCGGCATTCGTCTTTGTCAAAGTGTCCCTATGCAGTCGCGTCCTCAGCAGCCATTGCAGAAGATTCTCCCGCCGCCGCATTGTCGATGTGGCCATATTCCATGGCAAGTGCGATTCGGAATCGAAAACAGAAACATCCCGGATCAGAAAATTAGAAAAAAAAAACCTCCTTTTCCTTCCTATATCTGATCAATATATTAAAGATTCTTGACTTTGTTGATTTTATAGAACCCATCGTTTCGCCGACAATCTCCTACAGGAGAGGTGAGTTGTATTAACCACCGTCATTGTGTGCTGCCACCATCATTGTGAGCCTTTTTTTCGTTTGGCCCATTCACTTGAGCTGTCTGCGACCTTGTCACCTGCGCCACCGCTGCCAACTTGCTCTTTTGCGTCGCTGCTGCTGCCTTCTAAATCGTGTACTCATATTCTTCTGATTAGTTAGACAGTTTTGTGTCTAATTAGTTAGACAATTTTGCATGTAATGTTGATTATATATTATTCCTCTGATCAGTACATGATGACGAGTACTTCCCTTTGGGCGATTATTTACCAGGGTCGAATTTGTTTGGTTGTTTTTCTCCTTGTTCCCGTCTGTTGAACATAGTTGTATTAGCACTTTTCTCCTTGTTTTTTCCTTGTCTTGATGCATGTCTGAATCTGTCAAACTGATGCTATCTTGAATGTTTTATGATTAAAATCTCAGACCAATAGAACTTTCTTTGGTTAATTTTTTGGTAAAACATAGTAGAATTCTTGCTGTTTTTGTGCTGCTGCAGAAGGCTACGTAATTCACGTATCACATCTGATCATACGAATTAAATGCAAAAAAAGCTTCCCTATGAAACTTGCACTGAGACATAATGTTTCAATTCAGTGTCAAGTCTTGAAAACTGCAAGGCGTGAAACCTTATAATGGGATTGGCCTAACACGTACCACCAGAAAGAAACGCAGGGCACTGCTTGAATGGGCGTGGCTCTCTTAGTTTCTTGCCCTTGCCGCCAGATTTCTTGTGCCTTGACTAGATCCCATTGAGCCTAATCTCAGGATAGAATGCTGAGATGTCAGACAAATTGTCGCAAGGACATTAATCATAATTAAGTCCCTTCCATTTCACATAGTACTCCTGGTCGCCAATTGATTTTTTTCTGTTCATTAAAGAATGTAAATCTCAATTGGCATCCAGATGGGAACCATCAAGACAAGGAAAGTAGGCGACATGAAGCTAACAAAGTGAGTAATGGCCGACTGAGATTCAGAGAACCAGTAGGAAATAAGAGCACTACGTAAATGGAGTATGCATTGACAATAGTGACATGTATGACGAGTTACCTGACACAAAAAACTACATGCATATGCTAATTCAGTAGTTCCCCGAAGAAAAAGTGGACCACCAGGTTATAAAATCACAACAACAAAATGTGATTCACTATTTATCTAACAGAAAAACGCATTATTGTCTTAGTATCCTTTGCTAGATCCTGATATTACTAGCAAATAATACAAATAAAGATTGAACAAAGACATATTTTTTATGTGGAAAACCCTTGAGGGAAAAACCACGGACGCCAACTGGTGATCTTCACTATATGATGAGAGTTTACAAAACACATGGAATACAATGAGTCGTCAACCCTTCCTATGCTACTTACAAGATGCATTTATAGAACGAACTAAAATCAAATATGTAAACAAATCCACTAAATATATAACTTGAACCATGGGCCCTCTAGGCATCCCCACAAGTCTCACGTTACAGTTCGGATCAACATACATTGATGAGGTTGGCACTTCTACAAAGTCGACCCAGTGTTGGTAGCTGACCTGGATAAGATAGCTTAGAGTTGGTAGCCTACCTGGGTTGGGAAGGACTGGCCAACTTGACACCCATGGATTGGGGAGAACCAGTTGCCAATCTGATACCCACAGGTTGGGGTGAACCAGTTGCCAATTTGACACCCACGGGATGGGGATAACTTGCCAATTTGACACCTGACGCTGCTTGGGGATTCTAGTCCAGTCAAACTCCGGAGGTATTCTGGGGAGCCTAGTCTTCCAACAGATGGGGGGTAATAGCAACCCCAGCCGGAACGCTCCTTTGGCACCTAGCCGGCCAGGCGTCGCTTTAGAGCTTGCTAACTCGTTTGTAGCAGCCTAGTGGGGTTTGTAACTCTTGCGTAGCTGAGAAATCGCCCCTTACTTCAAAAGTTAACACTCTTGATTTGAAAATCAGGAAAGAGGAAAGCCTTTGTGGTAACCCTAACCTTATCTGTGACATACCTCAACAACGTGGACGTAGACAAGCATGAGTGAGAAGATGAACCACGAGATAAATCCTTGTGTGCTGTTATCTCTCACCTTTGGCTTATTTGTTGAGATGTGCTAGAGTTTGCCTCGATCTAGTTCTTTGAGCTCGGGCTGTGGTTTCCAGTCTTCGAACTGAGAACAACTGTGATACTGAGAGAATAGACTGCTGCTGATTTGCTCTTTCTAAGCATATCTCACTTGTAGCATTTGGATTATTTTTCAGAGTGTGACAGTGCCGCCCTCCAGAGCGGCATTGTCGTCCTCTGTTCTTATTGGCGCAAAATTTGGTTCGCACTCAGCACACCAGTGAAGCCGGAACAATCCACAGGAGTAAGGGTCCGGCAGATCCAGCTAGCTTCGACACTCGGTACTAAATCGTACCGTGGACTCCAGAGCGTGCTAGTCAATTTGACCTGCAATTGATAGGGAAGAGAAAGCTCATCAGTAATTTAAAGCGGAACATGTCGGCATAGCCAGACAGTTTCGAATGTATGGCTCTAAGAGCTAATATGAGTGGAGAGTCGATTTCAGCGTGCATGAATCGATTGTATGAGTACAGTAAAATATCTGACTTCCCCCTTTTAACCGATTCAAGAGTATATGAGTGATAACAAATTATATTAACCGAATCTCAATCCTAAATTACTTTATGAATTAATGCATGTTTCAACCTATCGCGTTTATCAGTGAGGATCGACCGGATCGAGACAGCTATGATGCGCATGGCAGATCTTAACATAATCAACTATAAAGCAATCCGCAAGAAAGACGTGCGAGCAGTAAGCTCAAAACAAGACCGACTAATCAGCCGATCTGATTATAATACAGGCAACATACAAGCCTATAAAACAAACAATATTTTTACTCTTTGACTAATACAACCAATCCTTCGCTTACATCAACAAGGATCGATCGGATCGAGACAGCTTGTGACGTAAGCTACGAATCGGATCTATTATTCAAAGACTCGCGATAAGATTCATTTTATTAGTTGAGTGCAACCTGTATACAATCAAGATCTAAACCGATCGGCTAATAATAAACAAATCTACTCGCTTTAGCATATTATTCAATAATCACTTAATCATGAAGCAAGATAGAAACGTAAGATTTAAGCCGATAGAGAATAGATCAAGATTGGGCAGAATGATGTCTGCTTAAAATAAATAAATAATAAATAAAAATCAATCATCATTGATAACTTAATGAATCTATACCTATTATTAAAAGGCCATGAAAAAAATCGCGGGCTATAGAATTTAGCGGGAGATTGGCCAAAACGCTATAGCGACGCTATTTTAACGCTATTCGGCACTGTAGCGCGCTAATGAGCATTGCGCTATAACGGTACTATTTCGGCGCTATAGCATGCTATTTTTTTCATGGATAAAAGGGCAAAATTTTTTATGCCTTTTTTTCGTCCAACCTTTCTGACTACCCGTGCACCAGCCTTCCTAGCTACCTCCGTGCACTATTGTTAGTCTAGCCTTCGGCTCGCAAGCGGATTCAATCACCATCCAGAATAAAATAGAACTCCCATCTTGTTACGCCTCGTTTCATGGAAACCAGATACGAGTACTCAATTTTATTTCCTATTTCCTTCCATGTGTGGCTTGATTGACTGGTCAATCTTTGGGACAACAGCACGTCGTAGATTTATTTACTTATTAAGCTTGCAGGAGTCTAAATTTAGACGTCAACAAGTCGTAGCGCGAAGGTTTCTTCCTCTTTTTTTTTGGTCAAGCGTTTTTTTTTCTGGTTTTTCGTCCGCCCCCCTCATGCACCCACGCGTGCGGACTCTGTCCAACCTCGGGTGCCGTAATCCCAAGTCCATGTCGTTTTGTTTGGTATGTCCTAATAAAACTCGTAGGAAGCATATTTACTCTCTCTCATTGTATCGATCTGCTTGCCGCTGCCTCATGGAAAAAGTACCGTTTGTTTCTGACACGGATACACAAACCACATCATTACACATTACAATAAATAATCACGCTACGATCAGAAATCAGATCCCTACCTCGGCCACGAAAATTCATATATATCGGAAAGCAATCCCACACCATCCTCGGCCTCATCGACGTACCAAAACCCTGTCGGGTCCCGTGGTGAAAAGATCACGAACATCAGCGAGGAGTGCGTGCGCGGGCCACGACGAGGCGCAGCTTAAGCGCGACGACAACTAAGAGCTCTAATTTCTGCACACTTGCCTATCGAGGGCCTGACCGTGTGCTGCGACGCAGTTACCGGCCGCCGTGCAAGACTTGCTGTGCCGTCCACCGATCGAGGGGCAAGTGGGCGAGCCGCGCAAGCGTCGCCCTACTGTGACTCGTGCCCGTGTCCCTTTTCATTGGGCGAGGCCTTCAATGCTATTGTTGGACTTAGGCGAGGCTGCCTTCGCCGCCGCCGAGTGTGGTGAGGCCAAGACCTTCGTTGAAGGACGCCGACATGGCTAAGGCCGCCGCCGCCGGATGAGGGTGACGCCAACACTGCCGCCACCGGGCGTGGATGAGGCGGCGGCCGTAGTGAGATCGGCTGCGACGCGCGAGACGACGTCAGCGACACGTGGGCGACTGGGCAAGGTCAATATATATATATATATATATATATATATATATATATATATATATATATATATAAATCGCTAAAAAATACGTCCGTAAAAACGCACGTGTACTTTTGCTAGTCTAACTAAAGTGCCTTAGAGCCGATAACTAATCCTTAATCTAATCTAAGTAGTGGGGCGCGAGACAGGATCGCACAGGGCATACTCAAATTAAATAAAAATCGATAACCACTTGGATCTATCTTGCAGTGGGGTGCGAGGTGGAATCGCACAGGCCGTATGAGACAAAAACAAGCGGTGATGGTACTTACAAGCAAACTTGGGTGTCTACCGGATGATAGCCTTGTTTGTGATGAAGAACTCGTCGAGAAACTACATTACTCTTACTTCTAAGGGTTTTTTGACCGGAGCTGAAAGGATTGCTTGTATTGATTGATGATGGATCTACAATATGCCGTGCCCCCTTTTATATAGGTAAAGGGTGCTTGGTCTTTGGCCTACAATCCGCAGATACGCGTACACAGCGTCCGTATTTTCTGAAACAAACTCCGCATGCGGTGTTCTAGTTTACAATTTACCAAATAAAATATCCAAACCTATCGTGCATGCGGTTGCTACTTGCCTGTTTGGCCAAATAACCTGAGGACTTGGTAACACGTATGTGTACATGTGCTTCCTCTCGTTGAGCTTGCCTTCCTTGTCTTGCGTCTTCACCACGTCGGCACCAGATGTCTACTTGTATATCTTGCAAGCACGGATTCTTTCCTTCTTGAATAGCCGAGCCTAGAAACCCTTCCATAATAATCTGTGTATATATATATATACATACACACACACGTGTACCACCATCAATAAATCGGCAATCAATTTCTTTCTCCTTTAATCACGTGCACGCGTGCGTGCACAAGAGATCATAGCTGATTCTTCGGGGCAGTCCAGGCAAATCAACCAAAAGCTTCTGAATAAATATTCACTAAATTGTCGGCTTCAGTCAGTAAACTGGGTAGACAATAAAATTACCAAATTTCAGTGCAAACAGTTCTGATCTCGGTTGAAGGTTAATTTTTGCAGGCCTATATTCACCCCCTCTTCTGGGCTTCCAGAGATCTTACACTTTCAAATTGCACATTCAGCTCCCTAAGTTTGTCCTAAATTCTCATTCAGGTCCCGGTATTTTTAAATTGCGCATTGAGCTCTCGAAATTTGTCCCAAGTTCTCATATAGGTCCCGATACTTTAAATCCCATACTTAGCTCCCGAAACTCATCCCAAGTTCTTATACAGGTACCGATACATTAAATCCCGTACCCAGCTCCTGAAACTCGTCCCAAGTTCTCATACAGGTCCTAACTTTAAAATTGCACACTTAGATCTCTGAACCCATGTCTCATACTAGCATTGCGCCATGATTGACCTCCTACCCAGCTCCTACCTATGTTGCATTGTCGGTGCGGTACGGTGGCGCACCCATGTTGCTAGGCCATGTAAATGCCACATGTGCCACCATGTTGCGTGCTCCACTCACCCTACTATACTATAACGATGGCCTTATCATTGTCGAGGGGGCGAGGAAGGTTTGACGTTTGAGGAGTGCGAAGAGATGGTGAGAATGAACATGAGCCCCTGCTCGATGAGGGAGCAGAAGAGTGCAGTGGTGGCGACGGTGTTGTTGAATACGATTGGCGCGAGGTAGGGTCCGCACCACGATGAGGTGAAATGAGAGCGAGTCAAGTGGAATCGAGGTGGATCATAGTAGCAAAGGATCGGATAGGAAGTGTGGTAGGGCAAGCACATGACAAGGGCGGTGAAGAAGGTCATAGGAAGCTAGGTCTACGCATGCAACACAGACCACGATTGTACAGCAATATAATTTTAGGGTGTTGGGCATGTATTTTAAATCATTGGACTAGGATGAAACTTGGGACAAGTTTTGAGAGCTAAATGTGTAATTTAAAAGTATCGAGATCTGGATGAGAACTCATAACAAGTTTATAGAGCTAAATATACAATTTGAAAGTACTAGGACCTAAATGAGAACTCGGTACAAGTTCGAGAACTATCAGCGAAATTTACTTATGAATGAATTATAGAGACAAACTAAAGGGAAGTCCATTTGCATTTATTTCCTAGACAACCATTAGTACTGACGATTTGTTAAGAACTGTCACTACAAATTATAGGTGGTTTGTTAAAAAAACCACTTGTAAAAATCTATTTATACAGGGTTCAAAACTGTTTGAGAAAAGACTTTTAATTAACATCAGTTTTTGACTTTTGTTTCGATTTTTTTTTGTTCGGGACTAAAATAATAATTAGTCCCAGTTTTAACTTTTATGAGATGTTAGAGGACCTTTAGTCCTAGTTAATAACATCAACCGAGACTAAAGAATCAACATTAGTCCCGGTTCGTGTTAACAACCCGAATTAAAGGATTATATGAGTTAGTTCAAATAGAAAACATCCTATCTAAAGTCATATTGGTGGGATATATTATTTTTTTAATCTCGGGGCTAAAAGGCTTAGACCCTTTAGGTCTAGATTCGTTCTGTACTAGTGATGTGCACAGTAAAATCTGAGCAAAGTAATTACCATAGGTATTCACGTTTTCAAGCACACCATATATATCGCGACACCTCCGCACGTCCCGTTCCCGTCTTCGTTTCAATATAATTGGCTCGGATCCGTTCCTTCGTATCGGACAGCATCCAAGATCCAAGTATCCAACCAGATCAGCGACGACGACATGGCGTCTTCGCTGCCGGAGGAGCTCGTCCAAGAGATCCTGGTCCGCCTCCCTCCGGACGAGCCCGTGCACCTAGTCCGCGCCTGCCTCGTCTGCAAGGCCTGGCGTCGCGTCCTCTCCGACCGCCGCAGCTTCCTGCGCCGCTGCCGCGAGTTCCACGGAGCGCCGCCGGTGCTCGGGTACTTCCGGAATCGCTCACCCGTGGAATTTGTCTCCGCGACCTCCATTGCCTCCCCCGTTCGTATGCCGGCCGTCGTCGACGGCGGCAGCAGTGGCTGGTGCGCCCTTGACTGTCGCCATGGCCGTGTGCTGATCCTTGATACCATGGCCCCAACAAAACGGCTCATCGTCTGGGATCCCATCACCGGCAGCAAGCAGCACCTTAGCGCGCCCCCTTATCACTGGCCTTACCCCACCTGCTATGCTGGGGCAGTACTGTGTGCCGATCATGACAACGGCTGCGACCACCTCGACTGCCATGGTGGTCCGTTCATGGTGGTCATTGTGCAGTCCAACCGTGTCAGCACTAATACAATCACATGGGCAAGCATCTACTCGTCCAAGACCGGTGCCTGGAGCGCCCCTACCTCCAATAATAGTATCAATCACCACAGAAGCTATCCTGACTTTCCAGCCATTCGCAAGAACAGCCATCTTGTTGGAGATAGCCTATACTTACTCTTTCATAATGGCGAGATCGTCATCGTCAAGTATGATTTTCATGCACACTTGCTATCTGAGATCGACATGCCACGAGACGTGTATGGGGGCACTCTGATGATGAATGAGATGGAGGGCTAGAACTTGCCGCACTGAAGCGTAACTGCATCTACTTTTGGTCACTAAAAGATGATGTTACTAATGGCATCAGTGGATGGGGGAACATACAGTTATGGACATTCAGAGGTTGGTCCCAAGATGTACCCGATTCCAGATGTATCAAGTGATGGGTTTTGCCGAAGGCACAAACACTATTTTAATCAACACATCTTCTGGAGTTTTCATGCTCGACATCAAGTCAATGAAGGTAAGGAAGTTTGGCGAAACAGAGGGCAACCTATTTGACCCCATCTTACCAGCTTATGTGAGCTTCTACGCTCCAAGATAGTAGCCGTGTGGCTTTAATTTACTATATGTACACCTTTTTTTTATCTCGAAAAGTTTGTTTACTTCATCAAATATGTAATAATAGAAGCTATTATATAAAGTGAGAGTCAACGACTACAAAACCATTTTGCCGCGCCAAGCCTGGCCCCAGCCATGACGTCCCACTGAAGCCGCAGTAGAAGATGGAGAGAAGAGGAAGAAGAAAGGGGCAGGGACAAAATGGACATTTTGCCACCCTTCTCTCACCTCTTGATCTCAAATAATTAAATGTGCACTGTCCACTAGCAAACTTGACTACAAGGAGAGTGTCCAGCGTAAATCGCTTCATTTTGTGTGTCCATTAGTTATCGGAGGCCACGTTGAGTATCCAAGAGCCAATTCTCTCTTAATATAAGATGCAGATTTAAACATGGGGCTGATGATTATATTACGGCCTTATCTACTTAAGAGAATATAAATTGACAACATTACTTTTTCTCATCACTAGCTACATCCCTATTACTAATTTGAAAAACAACTAATCTATGCACAAAACTATAAACATATACAGTCTTGCTAGCGCCCGGACGTTCGGACACTAGCACTTATCCAGACGCCGCGCCTGTCCCACGCTGTGTTGCACCTGTCGGTCCATGCATCATGTTGGCACCTATACTGTTGCTGCGCCGTGCCTGATGCTGCAGGCCCTGCCCTGCTCGCATGCTGCTCCTCATATCTGCGTTTGCGCTTGGGGTTGTGTGTGTGGCTATTTTGGGTCACGTGCTGCTGCTTGCATGTTGATGTACGTCTAGGTTGGCCTGCCTATGCTTCACTAGTAGAGAAATAATTTTTGATCCGCATCAAATTTTGACTTTAGTCTTAGTATTTTTTGTGTGTTCGGGACTAAAGGTTCAACATTTGTCCCAGTTCGTATTACCAATCGAGGCTAAAGGCCTAGACCCTTTAGTTCTGGTTCGTAACACTAATCCGAACTAAAGGTAGATCCTTTAGTCCCGATTGGTGTTACGAACCGGGATTAAAGGTTCTTTTAGTCTCGGTTGGTGTTACCAACCAGAACTAAAGGGTCATCTATAGGTTAATTTAAACGAAAAATATTGTCACATATGCTATTTATGTGTGGTGGTAAGTTACGCGTAAGGCTATGATAGTGTTTGGTTCAACGAAATGTAACGTAATCAAATTACAGAGGGTAATAGATGCTGTTATTGTTGTTTGGTTGGACACGTACCGGTATCAGGTACACTGTAATCCAATTACAGCATATTCTATTCCGATTCCGGCCTTCGCCTGGCATTATCCGTCCTATACCGCCGCCGCTATAGAACTCTGAACGTTTCTTCTTCCTCGCGTCAAGCTTCAGCAGATAAGCCGTGGTCGATACCGCCGCCGCGCCGCCGCCTAACGCCCCACCCACCACGGGATAAGCTCAGGCCCGGATGCAACGCCGCCGCCGCCTAACACCGCGCCACCTAACGCCCCGCCTAGAAGCGGTGGCGCTATCGAGGAGCCATGGCCGGAACTCGGAAGAATCATGCGGCCACTGGGAATGGCAAGTCCATGGGCTGATGCGGAGGGAAGCTGCTCGCCAGGGAGCGCAGCACCGGCCGGGTTCGTCCCTAGAGTGGATTATGTCATCGTGCATTCGTCGCTCGTGAGGACTGGTTGCTTAGCATGTGCTCACATGATTCCATTAGCATTTGCGTTTACAGTCCAAATCCAAACAAAAACCGTGATCTAATTCATTGTTTACAGTCCCAGTGTAATTCAATTTCATTACCATTTGCATTTACATTTGCCATCCAAACAGCACCTATGTATGAGGTCTTGATTTTGAATCTCATGGAACACATTATTTCTTTTTTAATTTGAGGACAACCGGGTCTAAAGGGGACAGCAGACATTGGCTCATTGGAGTGGATTAACGTGGGTAACAAGGGATGGGCTGGTCGGGTCGGGTCCATCCATCCTCATTCGAACGTCTTGAGAGTATCATTACCCAAGCATATTAGATGAAAACGAACTAAAATTCTATTTAAATGTGTAATTAATTAACACGATCTCCAAAATTTTCAAAACATATATGGGCATTTCTTTTCATATAATTTGTTTGCCCACACACACAAACTCTCCATCTTCCTTTTCTCTCGATCAAGAGTGGAACTTGCATAGCTGTAAATGGAAAATTCTCCGCTTATGGCGATCACGATACAACATTTGATGCTACACACTGCAACTAATCATGGTTACTTATATTCAACTAAATGATTTCTACAAAGTTACTCAGCTTTTTTTTTTCTTGAACACCATCGACTTCACGTTATATTTATCTCTACTAATATAAAAGGCACCAGTTTGATGTGAGTGAGTAAGAAAATAGAGAAGTATTAGTGAATCTGGAGCATTGGATCACTCACCCCATCTCCCACGCCTGCGCCGACCCCACGGGGGCACGCCTATCACCATCAGCCACGGTTCGATTTCCGGCTGTCCCTTTCTTTTTTTTTGCCTGAAAAAATTGAAATACCATCGTCTCCTCTCCCCTCCCGGTCATGCGACTAGCGACTACTTCTGCTCCCACGGTTAGGGTTCCTCTCCGCCGCCCAGCGCCCTGCGGCCGGCCGTGCCCCGTCGATGTTTCTACGAGGCCGGCCACCACAGGACCAGGATTTGGCCGCCCACCACCTGGCTACCTAGCACACCTGGCAGGGCCGCACTCGGTGCCGCCTCCTACTACTCCGGGGCCAAGCTCGCCTGAGCTGGCTGGGGCGCGGACGGCCCGGAGCTCGCCCACGGGGTGCTCGGAGGGCGGCGTCGGCCACGCGATGGCGCGCGCCTTCACGGCGGCCGGGTGCGCCGTCGTGGCCACAGCGCGGTCACGTGGTTCCATGCGCGTCGGCGCGCTGGATGACGCGTCGGGCTTCAGTTGTGGTTCGTCCTGCCCTAGATTTGCCGCTGCCGATGCCCATCCTGAAGATCCCCGCTGCCCATGGCCGCGGCCACTGCTGCACCCACCGTGGTGACTTAGGTGAAGACGGTTGTCACAGACAGGCACAACGCCGTCCAGGTCGGCCCCACGGCGTGCGCGAGGACAAGCGCACTTGGGCAAGGCCGGTGCCCTGCCACTGCGGCATCTGTACGAGTTCAGGTTCACTGCCATCGATAGCTTCGAACCTGACCAGCCACTCGACTTCGCCGACCACTTCAAGGAGGGTCACCTCATCAACGTCTCCGGCAACTCCATTGGCAAGGG
This sequence comes from Eremochloa ophiuroides, assembly GCA_038502445.1. NCBI lineage: Eukaryota > Viridiplantae > Streptophyta > Magnoliopsida > Poales > Poaceae > Eremochloa > Eremochloa ophiuroides. The sequence continues at coordinate 120,985 of JAHLJS010000164.1, read as the reverse complement.
GTTCCAAGGTACAGCAATTCTCGAACCTCCATCAGTCACTGTACTTGCAATGCCAGCAACAATAATTATTCCACATTAATCCGCAAGCCTCTGGTTGTATAGTATGCATCATTCCATTTCTTGGAGAGTGAAGTTAGCAGCATTTGCAATTCTTGGCTGAAAATTGTATGCATGCCTGTTCTGTACATCTTTTGTAGGCGTTGAACGGAGAAAAACGAGAAGAAAATGCTATAGGTAAGGGGACCTCAAATGCAATTCCAAAGATACAATCGGTCATTTAATTCTGGTGTGTTCATTGCTTACATTTATATAGAATAAACTTGAATTTTCTTTTTATTTGGTGTCATTGAACAATAGATTCAGTTCTAAGTGCTTGTTACTGTCACCATATACCAAGGAAATCAAACTTTTCATTTTTTGTTAATATATCTCAATTTGGGTGTTCTGCAAAACTTTTCCTTGGGATTGACAAAGTGCTAAGAGGAGAAACTTCCGTAAAAAATTGTCAAACATTGGAAAACAGAGTATATAATAACTCTATTTCTTTCTATTTTTGCAACCACGCTTTTTTTTTCATTTTTCACTAGCCATCTTTGTCGATAACTACTTAAGATTAGGAGTACATCAGATTCCCAAGAAAAAGGTTGTCTAAGATGCTTGTATGAACATAATTCAACTTTAGGTTAGAGAAATCTCATCACTCTTTTTTTAGGAAGCTAATTTTAGTGACCTTCCGGGAGTCATAGTATGTCCTGATAACATAGCTAGATTAGATCAAACTAAGAAGAGAATACTCTTGCCATCTGGTAACCTTCTGGTAAGATGCTTGCAGTGAGTCACCTGTGAGATGCACTATACTTTTCTTTGCATTTAAATTTTGATGTCCTTGAAATGGTATACCATAGCTTAATGTGTGTGCTAGGAGTATACCATGTCAGGTTATACAAGTTTTGTTCTTGGTGGACCTGCTTCAACTTAAGGAGTTTACCATTTCAGGCTAGCTGCGCCAAATGATGCAAAGATGTATTTGGAGAGGAGGAAGGTGCTGCTGCAAGAAGATAAATTTTTGTTCTTTTCCTGATATGTAACTAGGTTCCATTTTTTCCTTTATTGGAGCACATAGGTGCTTTTAGTGCAGTACTGCAACATTTTGAAAAGCTAATAAAATTCATAGATGGGGCTAAGAATGCCTTCGTGCTGTTATTAATTTCACTTATGAGATCAAATCGTGCATAACTTGATACAAGTTTATTGTGTCTATGATTTGCAGTATCACCTGTTCTGGTGTTTATATTCTACATTTATTTTTCATGACCTTTCATTTTCCTTCTTTTAAATTTGTTGTGAACAATGAATGCATGATGGTTGTATATCATCTTCGACAAGGTAATTCTGCTAATGAAATAGTCATGGCGTATCTCCCTACTCTTTGATACATTAATACTGCTAAATACCTTGCCTTACCCATGTGTTTGCATTGCATGGTGCACCTGTTGGTTCTTATGGGGTTTGCTTTTCTTTATCAGAAGGAGCTGCTTCAAAAGCACAATCTCAGGCTTGACGAAGAACTAAAAGCAAAAGTGAAGAACTTAGCTGAATAAGGAAACAAACATGGACGAGGAGGCTCAGATGTCATCAAGGATTGCTCACTGATGTGTTTTCCAGCGTTTATAGTTTGTCAGAACTGTAAATGCTTTGTGGGCAGCGTCAGATGGGTCTTAATTTTGCCGACGATCAACACTGTAAGCATATATATTCTCTTTGTATATTCTATACACAACATAGGAAATAAATTAATACTAACTTATTATCTGCCATGCACAACTGTAACCCTTACTGAGGACACAATCATTCTTGGCAGACATTTTGAAGAGCCATACCAATGAATATTTTGATAGCTTCCCTAAAGATCTCCAAAACATGATTAAGGACTTAGACATATTGTAAAATAGATTATTAGTGTGATAAATAACTTTATTATGTCTTCTTATGCAAAAGTGTTTCTTCGACTGTATACATGCTCAAGTACAATTGTAAAAGTTGAACTATGAAAAAATATCACATTTGGTGGTTTCACGTGTATCCTAGAATAAAGCCGTGGCGTTAGCACGGGCACTATACTAGTTACTTGTTCAGTATTTCGACGCGTCATCAAAAGCCGCCCGACCTCGCGCGAGTCGGATCGATCGCCTTGCAATAGGTTCAGTAGAGTCTGCGTACCACTAGTACAGAAAAGCTCTACGCAGGCGCTACGTTTTTATTTTTACAGGCGGTTTTGATTAACGGACGTCACTAGAAATAAAACGGTAGGGACATATTTAGAACCTAAACCGCCTATAGAAATGGGACATTTCTACAAGCGGTTCACTTAAGAAACTGCCTGTAGAAATCGATTTCTACATACGGTTTCTCAAGTGAACCGCCTGTAGAAATCGGTGCCAATTTTAAAAATTCGATTTTTTAAATGATTTCAAATGAAAAAACTATCTACATAAAAGTTGTAGATCTCGAAAAGTTATGAAACTTTGTAGTTGAGAATATTTTCATTTGAAATCATCTTGTTGATGTAAATTACGATCAAATTTTAAAATTTGAAATTTGACTTTTTGATAAAAGCCTCGGATGGAGAAATACTCTACATGAAATTTATAGATCTCAAAAAGTTACTCATCTTTGTAGTTGACAACTTTTTCATTTGAATTCATTTAGTGCCTCAAACAATCAATTTACTCTTGGTTTGTTATAATATGTGAGGAGCCGAAGTGGGATATAGTTACAAGTGAGAGTGTGGTGCAGTAGTAGGGAGGGGTACGCGCGAGAGATGTCGCGGGTTCAAATCCCACCGGCCGCGTAGCGCACGAATTTTGCGCGAAAAATATCGTGACTTGCCGGATTTTGCGCTGGCCGGTGGGACCCTTCCCAGATTTAATTTTTTTATTTTGCTATTTTTAAAACTCGATTTCTGGAAAAGGTTTTGTGCAGGCGGTTCACAAGCAACCGCCTGCACAAACGGCTGATTTCTATAGGCCTCGTGCACAGGTGGTTCGAACCTGGGAGGGAGGTACACTTACTTTTCCACATGGAGTCGTACTGTACTTGCTCATCAGATTTTAGCAAACGATTTTCCTCCGCACGTCCATTTGGTCGTTTCACCAAAATTCCCTCCGATCTGTTCCTCCGTATCTCGCAAACCAGACCATCGACGAAGAAACATGGCGGCGTCCTTGTTGCCGGAGGAGATCGTCCAAGAGATCCTCGTCCGCCTCCCGCTGGACGAGCCCGAGCACCTAGCCCGCGCCAGCCTCGTCTGCAAGGCCTGGCGTCGCGTCGTGCTCTCCGACAACCGCCGCAGCTTCTGGCGCCGCTGCCCGTTGCTCGAATACATTCAGAACCGCTACGACAACAGCAGCTCACCCATGCAATTCGTCTCCCCTGTTATCAACATGCCCGCGGTCGACGGCGGCTGCAGTGGCTGGTTTGCCCTTGACAGTCGCCATGGCCTTGTGCTGATCCTAGTAGATGCCAAGGCTGGGGATCCGTCGTCAACGAAGCAGCTCATCTTCTGGGACCCCATCACCGGCAGCCAGCAACACATCAGCATGCCCTCTTGTTACAGCCGGTGCTACCCGAGCTACTACTACGCCGGCGCTGAGCTATGTGCCAAGGACGGGGCCGGCTGCGACCACTGCGACTGCCATGGCGGCCCGTTCCACGTGGTCCTTGTGGAGGCGAATCGCCGTGGCGGCGCTCAATTCGCCATCGCCGCCAAGTACTCGTCGCTTACCGGTGCGTGGGGTGCTCCCACCACTGACGACATCAATCACCGCTTTGACAACCTTGTTATTGGAGGCAAACAGAGTCTTCTCATTGGACGCGTCCTGTACTTCCCCTATGAATATGGCCGGAGCATTGTCATCAAGTATGATTTGGATGCGCACCGGCTATCCGACATCGAGTTGCCGCAACACTTGTATGGGGCCATTCTTATGAAGGCAGAGGACCACGGAGGGCTAGGACTTGCCACCCTCAAGGATAACTGCATCTACTTGTGGTCACCAACACTAGTACACAGAAGCTCTATAGTGGCGGTTGATAAGCCATCTTCACTGGCGTTTCACAGGGCCGCCAGTGGAAGAGTCCAGTGAAAATAAATCTTTCCACTGGCGGTTGCCTGTGAACCGCCAGTGGAAATATATTTACACTGGCGGTTAAGTTAAACCGCCAGTGTAAATATATTTCCACTGGCGGTTTTCTTAAGGAACCGCCAGTGGAAGTATATTTCCACTGGTGGTTCACATACAACCGCCAGTGGAGATTGCCGTCCTTTTTAGGGAATTTCAGCACCCTACCCGGCCATATATATGTATTTATTTATTTATTGTAGATATTAAGCTGTATTAGATCATGATCAAATATATCAAAACAAAATTTAATTATTATACAGTATATTTATATACATCAAAGGACTGTGCTCATAATACACATATATATATATATATATATATATATATATGTTCATCAAAGTTACATGTGATAACATCTCAAATTTACACATCTAATTAATAATCCTCTCGGGTAAGCCCTACCATGCTGCTTTCCGTTAGCTCTCTGAACTTTTCACTTTCTAGAGTGTCTTCATTGTCGTGATAATTCCCGTTGCATGGAATAACATGTTTCATGATGAATGAGCACATGTCCTCAACTATGTTGTATAAAGTCTCCGTGCTCATATTCTGCGCCTTGAGTTTTTTATAATTCCGCAACTGTAGTTATATATAACTATATTAATTAATATGTATAAACATCATATACACATTTGTAACTTTAAGGTTATAATGACTATTACTTACCTTATCAACGTTTTTGATGTACCGTCCGGACTCCCTCATAAACTCACAGACAAAGAATCAGCAGTGGACCGATCCGGGTGGTTGCTTGTGGCACTATATATGTAAACAGGTAAGCGAATATTTAATTAGTTTCAACATTGTCTTATGTGTTGTACATGGATGATAAATATGTACTTATAGATAACTAACATACCGGCCACTTGTAATTTATTGTTAATGGTCCAGTTTTGTTCTTGTCGTGCTTTCCGGCTTTTAGTTTATACCACCTATATACCCTACGATTTCGAAAGAATCACCAAGTTATATATTCTCAATGCAAACTCTCGTCGAGAAAAGAATGTAAATATTTCTCGGCTTACGCACCTCTCTAAGAAGGTCAAGAATGGCGCATACGTAGTGGAATCATAATCTGCGGAGTCAAAGACAAGCACCCTTCCCTGCCTTCGATAAATATAAAAACAAATCCAATGGTCCCTGCACGAATCAAGTTCTCGTGATGCATGGGTCGGGGCCACATATATATATATAGATTAGACAATAATAACATTAATTGCAATAAGAAACTCGACCTTACCTAAAGTTGTATGGGGCCATTATGACTTGCCTATCTTGAAATTGAAGCATTGAATTTCCTAAGTATAGGCAGTATCTGTCTTCCATCTCTCTTTCTAGCTTAGTAATAATCTGCTTAGCTTCTTCCTCAGTCTTGTCCTTCAATTTGTCATTGTCCTTTCTGATCCTGAATGTGTGCCCCTCCTCGCATATTTCGGTGGGGTCGAGATAGCCAATCCTCTCTTCTGTGTGTGAATAAGGATCGATACCAAATCTCTCCTCCTGCTGGTCATGTTGTAGTCTGCAAGGCACATGTTCAAATGAATCTCATAGACTGAAACATAATACATCAAAATAATAATCAAGTGAGTATATAAGCAACACTTACAATGCCCACACTGTTACGAGCTGAACGTCGAGTCTCTTGAGGTTCATCATCAAGTGCATGTCCTTGAACGTGACCACAGCTTTACTTCGCCCGTTCATAAAAGCTCTTGGTGGTATACATACGCTCAGAGTGTCGATGCCAACAGAAGCTGCTCTCATGTATCAGTCATGCATTCTTTTAATTAGAAATGGGATTTGGGTTACCTTTTCCCAAGTGAGAAGCGGCCTGCCCGGCACATATGTATCAGGGACATTTTCATAATCCTCTTTCGTTGGCTTCCTGATCTGTATGGTCTTCACAGAGGATTTCCCCGATTCCTCAGCCTCAGAACACTCAATGAAACGACTTGTGCGGCTGCGTGCTATTCCTGACAACCACAGCATGGTCCCAGCAGTTTTTTGCTTTGGCCAGTGTGGAGAGACCATTTTAGGAACAACATTCCTCTTCTTTGCTGGTGGGGGGTTTTTTCTTTGGTTTGTGGGGCTGACGGGGTCGATGTTTGCTCATGTTGTTTCTCTTGTGGGCCCGTTGGGGTCGATGTTCCCTCAGGTTGTTTCTCTTTGCTTGCTGGGGAAGGTGGATAGTTGATAGGAGATGCTGGTGGCGGAGGTTCTGGAATTGGATGCACAGGCGAATTTGGTGAGCTAGGAAGAGGCCGGTTAGGTGATGACGACGGCGGTGGGTCATTATGAATGCTATGCTCGGTAGATGGTGGTGGCCCACTCAACCTGATGTCTCGCCTAGGCCAAAGGATGAAATTCTTGATGACTTGTCCCAGTGTTTCAATGCCCTCGGGTGCAGGGTTGTCCAACATGTCATCCTCATGTCCTTGCACTACGGTCACCACTTCGACCCTGCAGTACTCATCTGGAATGTTTGCACCATGAAACGTCCGTCCAGGGATTGCGAAGCCAGTGCCTACTTCCCTAGTACGAACATTGGTAATGCCATAGCTTATGACTAGTGAGCAAGGCTTTGGCACGTCAATGGCATCAACTGGATAGCAAACCTTTGCCGTAGACGCGACACTGCTTGGAGCATTTGCAGACTGTGCTATCAACTGCTGAGCCCCCAAGGGCTGTGTCACCGGCACCAGCTGCATCTGCGGAGACTGTTGGGTGTTCGTCCTTTGTTGAATAGTAGACATGACACCCACCAATTGCTGTGCAAGCTCGGTATCAGGATTTTCTACTAATTTAGTCACCATGTCTTTGAAGGCTTGCTTTGCCTTCTCTTCAAAAAAATCTTTCAAGTCCTCCTTGTATCGATCACGCTTCTTGTACATTCCGGCCCACTCCTCGCCGAATCCTTCTTTCCATCCTAGCCTTGACAAGATGCCTCGTACACGACCAGGGTGCTCGGGGTTACCAAGACCAAGAGTAAGGATGTCCCGCTCCCTTTGTGGCCTGGCACTTCCTTCCTTCACATGAGCTGCCGCCTCATAAATATTCTTTGCGGCTTCTTCAACCATTGGATCAGAAAAAGATGCACTTGACTCAGATATTTCTCTTGGTTTGCGAGCACGAAGCCAGTTCGCGCTCCTTTCGCCAAGTTCTTCAGACAACACTGGCAACCCTGCTGCCTTCTTCGCAGCCTCTTCTTCCCTCCATTTGGGAACCTGCCGCTTGTAACCACCTGTGCCAAGGTGGTGGTGGTACTTGTTCTTCTTAGCAAGTGCTGAGTTCGCTTGGCTCCGGACCAAGAATTTTAGGTTAGTCTTCTGCTCTTTGAAAAGAGCCCACTGACCTTCTATAATGTTGTACTTGCTGGTGCGGTCCAACCCTGTCTTCACATACTTGCTGTTCAATTCAGACCTCTAGTTGAGAAATGTGATGGCCAACTGCCTCATTGCATAACCCTTTACGAGTTCCTCTGAACCCCGAGGCAGAACAAACTTCTTTGACAACTTTTGCCACAAGTTTGCCTTGACCGAATCTGGCACATCTTTCCACTGGGATATTGTGATATCAAGATTATCCCTAACTAAGAAACCAATCGCGTTCCAAAACTTAGCTTGCACCTCTTGTGGAGTTAGGGGCTCTCCTTTTGCACTTACGTCTAGCACCCTATATGTGTTACTATCCTACTTGTTCGATCCCCTGTCACCTCGTTTCCGATCACCCAGTTTCCTCTTCCTTGATTCTTCAGTGCTCGTATCGGTAGGTTCTGGCCCTTGGTCTTCGTGTTGCAATTCTTCTTCTACTAGTTGTCGCATTTGAGACATGACCTCCTGTTCATAAAATTGGGCGCACACATGAAATCATGGATGAGTACATATATAGATAGAAGGGATTCGTTGAACTCCGTGTATGTTACCTCGTCTTCTCGTGGATCGTAAGTAGGGTTGCGCTCCATTTCACGACGAGCTTTCCTATCTACGCTGGGACACGGATCACTTGGACTTTGATATTGTTGCTCACTCGGCTCGTTATGTTGAGAGGACTCTGATGGTGAAGTTGTCATCGCGGTAATCTAACATAAAATATAACTCTAATTAAACTAAATTTTATGAATGTGTTGAAACAAAGTTCATCGAGCTTGCATATATCACATCGCACATAGCACATCGCATATATACATCTCTCCTTATAATTTTTTTATTTTAGCATTTTACATCTGAAATAAGAGATGGCATATATATCACATATATCACATATCACATATATCACAAAAATGGAAATACACATGATAATTAACCTAAACCCTAAACCCTAAAACCCTAAACCCTAAACCCTAAACCCTAAAACCTAATTAACCTAAAACCTAATTAAAACAAAACCTAAACTAAACCCTAGACCAAAATCTAATTAAACTAAAAACCTAATTAACCTAAAACCTAATTAAAACAAAACCTAAACTAAACCCTAAACCAAAATCTAATTAAACTAAAAACCTAATTAACCTAAAACCTAATTAACCTAAAACTCTAATTAACTTAAAACCTAACTAAACTAAAACCTAATTAAATTAAAAAATAAAATAGAAAACCTAACTAGTAGGCCGGCCCGCTTGCAAGCCGGCCCGCTAGCAGGCCGGCCCACTAGCAAGTGCAGAGCCGCCGCCGACGGGAGGCACCACCACCGGCCGCGCGCCTGCCGCCGACGAGGCTCCGGCGCCCGCCACCACTTCCCCCACCGCGCGCCCACTGCCGACGCCACCGGAGCAAGGGACAAACCACCGCGCGCGCGTCCTTGCCGCCGTGCCACTGGCCGCCATACGCCACTCGCGCCACCGCGCGCGCGCCATTCGCCGCCGCGGACCACACCGAGCCAGTTAGGGAGCGAGACACCTGCACATAGTATAGGGAGGGAACTCGGTGGCTTACCGGTCAGGGAGCTCGGTGGAGCGTGGTACGGCGCGGCACGACGGAGGCGCGGGGCAGGGCGACGGGGGCGTGGCTGTGCGGCACGGCGGCACGGCTACGGCGAGGTGCGTGGTAGGGCGAGCGCACGGCTGCGGCAAGGTCACAGCAGCGGCTAGGGCATGCGCGCGGCGAGGGCACGGAAAAATCCGGCAGCCTGACGGCGTCGGGGAAGAAATGGCGGGCTCCTCCAGACTTAGCGAAATTTCGAACGGGAGAGCGCGTTATATACTGGGAAGATTAGTACAGGCGGTTGTCTTAAGGAACCGCCAGTGTAAATATTTTTACTGGCGGTTGTCCTCTGAAACCGCCAGTGTAAATTATTTACATAGGTGGTTCACATTGTGAACCGCCAGTACAAATATTTTTAAATTTAATTTTTCAATAAAGAGTCTGTATGTTAGGATTTAGGGGTTAAGATTTTTTTAGGGTTTAGGGTTTAGCTAGGGTTTTAGGGTTTAGGGTTTACCTAGGGGTTTAGGGTTAGTGGAGAAATGAAAACATGTTAAAATAGAGAAATGTAAACATATTAAAATAGAAAAATGTAAACATTCTAAAACGCATAAATGGTAGCATAGGATACATGTTGAAATAGAAATGGATTACATGACAAATAACAAATAGAATCTAGCTAGCTACTGTTCTTCCTTGTCCATCGGGGCGCACCCATGGCAACGAACTTTGTGGGATGTTTTGCTCAACGTGTCTTATCTTCACTGGATGGTCTACAAAGAGAGACATGTCGCTGAATTGGTTAAAATCATTCAGATCAGTTACATCATCAACTCCTAGAGCTTGTTGCTTCCCAGGGAAAACTATATGCTTCGGCTTGTCGTAACTTTTCTTCTCATTTTTAGAAAGGATTTGTTCAGCATAGAAGACCTGTGCAGCACGGTTAGTAAGGATCCACGGGTCATCTTTGTAACCTGCCTTACTTAGATCAAGAACTCTGAGCTTATAGTTATCCACTATGACATGTTTGTCTTCAATCTATTGGCATCGAAACACAGGTATCTGAAATGTACCATAGTCTAGTTCCCATATGTCCTCAACGAAGCCAAAGTATGTACTAATCTCACCAGTTGCATCATCTATGGCCTCGCATCGAACACCACTGTTTTGTGCCATGCTCTTTTTGTCCTTGGACTTGGTACAAAACGGGAAGCCACTGATGTCATAGGTTTTCCATGTCGTGACCTGGCGTGATGGTCCAGACGACAACTTCTTGATGGTTTGTTCCTCAAACGTTTCCCCATCTGGAATGTCCTACTCCCTTAGCCATGCGATGAACCGACGCTTGTGTTCCTGCTTGACCCAATCGTCCGTGTGCCCACCATTATGTTGGCGAAGATCATTCATGTGACGCTCGATCAAAGGATCCATTATCGAGAGCTGATGTAGGATGCTATAATGTGCTTCGAGGACTACCTTGTAATCTGACGGGATAAAAGATCTCCGTCCAGTCCTCCCACTTCCATGTAGCCTACCATCGTGTCGTGACGGGGGCAAACCTATTACAATCTGGTCTTTAGGACACTATTGCAGAATGGGCCACCAGAAACAATGGCCTCTTCGGTACAGTACCCTTCTATCATGGACGCCTCAGGACGAGCATGAGTTGATACATAGCCATTCAGTACTGACATGAAACGCTAATAAGTCCACATCTCATGCAAATACATGGGCCCCAATGCCTCTATTTGCGGCACCAAGTGCGTCACAAGGTGAACCATTATATCAAAGAATGATGGGGGGAAACACATCTCAAGCTGTGACAGAGTCTCCACCGTGAGTTCTTGAAGTGACGGCAGCTCATCGCGGTCAAAAACCTTCTGTGAGACCTTGTTGAAAAAGTAGCATAACCTGGTGATTGCCATCTTTAAGAACACCGGATTTATAGCCCTGATGGCAACAGGGAGAAAAGCAGTCAGCATTACATGACAATCACAGAACACAATACTCCTTATGCTAGAGCAGAATCCAGATGGAACTTTCAAAATTTTCCACCACACACACATCGCACGTTGCTCCTCTGTGTTGAGGTTATAGCTTGCTGCCGGGAGGTGGTACTTCCTATTTTCTAGAAGAGCAGGGTGCAGTTCCTTTTTTATGCCCAAATTTACCATTTCCATACGTGAATTGAGTCCATCCTTAGTCTTGCTCTTTATGTCAAACAACGTGCCAATGACGCTTTCAAAGACGTTCTTCTGAACGTGCATACCGTCGATCGCGTGTCGTATGTCTAACTCTTTCCAGTATGGCAAACACTTGAAGAAAATAGACATCTTCTTGATTGTAGCCCCTGGAGTTGGTTTCACATCCTTTCTTGGTTTTTCGTCTTTTGCCTTCTTCCCCAAAACAAATTTGATGTTGCTGACTATTCTGAAAACTGTTTGACCTTTACTGTTACCCGATGGAGTAGTAGAATGCAGTTCATCATTATTGTCGAAGTACTTATCCATCTTTCGCAAGCGGTACCTGTGCCCTTTCGATAAGAACCGTCTGTGCCTCATGTACACAATCTTCTTTGATGCATCAAGGAACACGTAAGCGGTTCCATGTACGAAGATTACGCATCCAAGCTTTCCCTTGAACTGCCCTGATAATGTAAAGAGAGCAGGGTAATCGTTGATGGTCACAAAAATAATTGCATACAATGTGAAAGTTTCTTGGCGGTACTCGTCCAATATTTTGACTCCTGTTTCCCACAATATTTTCATGTCCTGCATTAACGGCTCCAAAAATATATCTATGTCAACGCCGGGTTGCTTAGGTCCAGAAATAAGAATGGTTAGCATAAGGTATTTACGCTTATGCATCAACCAAGGTGGAAGGTTGTAGATGGTGAGGATCACCGGCCATGTGCTGTGCTTGCTGCTCCTCTCAGCAAATGGATTCATTCCGTCCGTACTCAAAGCGAACCTAACATTTCGTGGCTCCTTAGCAAATTCTGGATGGTTGGCATTGAAATCTTACCATTGCTTGCCATCGGCTGGATGTCGTAACTTTCCATCGTTTTTGTGCTTATCTGAAACATGCCAGCTCATAAGTTGGGCATCCTCAGCGTTTACGAATAAACACCTCAATCGATCAATCACGGGAAGGTACCACATCATCAGAGCAGGAATTTTCTTCTGCGCGTAGTAGTCTACTTCTTCTTTATCTTTCCTGGTAGGTTGGGTCTTTTGTTGAGTCTTCTTTCGCTTCTTCCCCGTACACACGATGGTGGCACAATCTTCCTCTCGATAGTCTTTATTCGTCTTGTATCTACTTGCACCACAATTAGGACAACTATCCAAGTCTTTGTATTCATCACCTCGATATAGCATACAATGGTTTCTACATGCGTGGATCTTTTCGACACCCATTGTAAGCAGACTGATTAGCTTCTTTGCGTAGTATGTGTTAGCAGGAACTCTATTCTTCTTTGGAAGCATGTCTGCGAGAATACTCAAGAACGCATCGAAGCCAGCATCGCACAAACCATACCGGGCTTTTACCATCAATAACTTTAGCACTGACCGCAACGTCATGAAATCTTTCGTGCAACCCTTAGACTCATTGAAAAAAGGAACTTGTGCAGCCTTTCTCATTTCTTCCATACCTTTCATGAAGAAGATAGATGGATCTAGATGACTACGCAATATTGCATCTAAGAAGTCTGCATCTTCCTCAGCACTAACATTGAGCGGACCATCAGCATTAGGCACAACAGGTTCACTCTGAGGACAAGGTGTTTGTCTCTCGTGTATAAAATGACATCCGTCAGCAAGCATATCTGCACCATCGACACCAATGTTCACAGGAGTACCAGTTGTGTAAGCAGCAGAGCTACCCTCTCCATACTTTGTCCAAATCAGGTAATTCTCCATAAATCCTCGGCACACGAGATGAGAAAATATTGCTTTCGTGTCATCAAATACGATAATATTCTTGCAGTCTATGCATGGACAATATATGTGCTTCGTATTTGACCTCTACGCATGAATCTTAGCGGCATCGATAAACCTCTGCACCTCAGGTATGTATGATGGATCAACTCGTGATAAATTATACATCCAGAATGACCTCTCCATCATTAACTATAAAAATATAATGAGCTTATTATGACCAATGCAAAATAAAAATGATTGTTTATAGATATTATTTAATTAACAAATCTTTTTTCCAGCAACCTTGTTCGAAAAAATACAGATGAAAACCGTTCACTTGAGACTTTTTGAATTTGTAGACCTTTGGAACCTTAGTTCACTAAAATTTAGAAGAATAATATGTGTTAAGACTCATTCTCAGTGTCAAAGATTGAATATTTTGCAAATAATAAAGATAATTTATAATAAACAAAATAGAAAACTAATTAACAACCTATTAACACAATTAAAAAATAGAAGAATAATGTGTTCTAACAAAAGATTGAATATAGACACCTAATTTAAAAAAATAGAAAAAACTAAAAAAAACTAGCTCTCCCTACATGAATACACAAGAGTACACACCATTCATGGAAAAAACTAATATAACCTAAATTGAGAAGTAATTATGAAAAGGGAGAGAAGAGATACACTATCTAACCATCATAAACAACCTAATTTGAATAAATAAAGGTAATAACCTAGCAATCATTCTCTCTAACTCATGACAAACCCTAGATCCAAAAAGTGGCTTAAATTGAGCAAAGTACATTAAATAGAGGCAAAAGATACATAAACTAACCTTTCTTAACAACCTCCTCCAAAGAAATGAAGAAAAAAACCTCCCCCTTGTATTTTGGCAGATCCGGACCTCCATAAATGCTTCCACTGGCGGCCGGCTGCGAGTAACTGTTCGGTCGGGGGGAGAAGAAGAGGTATTTATAGCAGATTTTACGCTGGCGGTTGACCGCCAGTGAAAATCAATTAACACTGGCGGTTTTCTTAAGCCAACCGCCAGTAAAAATAGTACCTTAACACTGGCGGTTGGTTTAGCTCAACCGCCAGTGTAAATGGTGTTTACACTGGTGGTTCCCTTAAGCCAACCGCCAGTGTTAAGTTACGATTTTCACTGGCGGTTGGCTTAAAAAAACCGCTAGTGTTAATTAGTTTTCACTGGCGGTTCTTAACTCTGGCCCTCCATTTTATTTGCACTAGCGGCCGGTGAATGAAACCGCCAGTAAAAAAAATGCCCGGCGCCACTGTAGAGCTCCTGTGTACTAGTGCAAGAGATGTTCCTAATAATGTCGTCGTTTGGTGGGGGGAACGTAGGCGGTGGGTGGAAGATAGGGTTATCAAGCTTGGGACATCGCTCCCAAGCCGTGTCCCATTCCAGTCATATAAAGTGATTGGCTTCGCTGAAGGCACAAACACTATTTTCATCAACATATCTGCTGGAATCTTCACGCTTGACCTCAAGTCAAACAAAGTGAGGAAGGTTGGCAAAAGAGACGCTGACCGGGTTGACCCCATCTTACCTTACATGAGCTACTATGTTCCAAGGTACTAGGCTTTCTTTACTATGCATACATTGTACATCTCCAAAAGTTCATTTAATTCATCAAGTTGTGATCAACCAGAGGAGTAAACTGTGAACAATAGAAAACCGTGATAAAATATGCAGCATGTACTCTTGTCTATCCTCAATCTTCGAAGGCTTTAATTTGCAATATACAACATGGTTTACTTATATTTTTTTTACTACATGACTTGTGGATAATATGTAAGAAATGTAAGGCCATTCGGAATTTCATAATGGTGTACAGATTTTTGAACAAGTTTGGAGATGTATTGTCAAGTTATTAAAAAACTAAAGTTGCCGTCCCAAGTACACCAACATAACCTTTTTTATTTGTTCAATAATTCAAGCTGTATGTTTAGACTGCTTATTGAAATTAGCTTTTTCAAATAACCTTTTTAAATGTATAGGAATTTAATGACATGTTTCTCATGCATTAACTTATAGGCCATGTGACGAAGGACATCTTGGGCATGGGCAAGATCACCGCAAGACCACCGATGCTCAACCTCGCTCATTCTCTCCCTCCCTCGTCACTGGCTTAACAGGCATGGAGTCATGGACGCAGAGGTCCACGTGGAGGCGGATAAAACATTGTATGACTCCTTGGTGGCATTGATGCAAAGGTCTGTGTGGAAGCGGGACATAGGATAGCACAGTGGCGACGCAATGGAAACCGAGATCAAGGACCTAATAGGCTGGTTTTGGACGGCCTAGAGGCTGGCTTTTCATTTTTTTTCTTTTGATTAACAGAAATGGACACGGAGTATTTCCTAGTCCCTGTTAATGTGGTTTGTCCACGTCTGTCAACTATTATTGCAGTAGTGTGTTGATCAGTTTTCCGACCAGTTCACACTTCGGCTTGTTTGGATATAGTAGCTATCTGCTAATCATTATCTATTTTCATCCAAACAGGTATAGACAGTGCACTAGAAATTATTTGTTTGAGCTATACTATAGTTAACAACTATCCAACTAGCTGAACTAAATTCGATAATAACTATTAGCTAGACATCTGTTATCGATAAACTAAATAACTGTTATGATGTTATCAGATAGTGAATCCAAATATGTCCTTAGCTCTGAAGACAAACACTAGTAGACCATTACAAGGAGACCTCGTTGGGCCTAGGGGGAGATAATTGGATCTTTGGGACTCTAAACATAACGCTTTGTAATTTTATCATCTGTATCATTGACTTCATAAACATAGATCTCCAAACATGTGATACATGGTGTCATTTTGTGTTCAATAAGTACATGAAGATTGTGCACAAAATGACATTGAAATCAATTGTCAAATGTTTGGAGGTCTATTTTTACGAAATCAATGTTACAAATGGTAAAACTATGAAGAATGATGTTTGGAGGCTCAAATATGCAATTATCAATATGTGATTATCGTCTGTAGGGGTCGATGTGCCACATTTGGGCATATACCTCATCTATAAATCAGTTGTAAATGATCAACCATGTGCACAGAAACAGACATAAAATGTGAGTATTTTTCAGTTCATATTGAGCATCTCCGAGAGACTTCTAAATCTAACCCTTTAAATCCTTATTTGGAGTCATTAGCATGAAAATAGCTTTCTATATTTTTTTAACTCTCCAATTATCTTCTATATTTTGTGCGCACTCAACTATTCTTGTGTTATATTTTTGATTTTTCAAATAATACTTTTTAAAGATTAATTGTAAATCTAGAAGCTGTATGAAAGTTGAAAAAATGGGATCCTGCAGCCCACCAGGAACCGACAGGCCGACGGCCTTCGGCAGAGCCTACCGGTGCCGATAGCTGACCTGTCGGCCAGCGGACGGTCGATAGGCTTGTCGGCCATGCACCCCCATAAACATAGAATGTGCATGGTTGTAAGTTTACTACCATGAAGGTGCAATGATCCATCTATCCATGAAGATGATCCAGATAGCTGCTACCGTAGGCCGATTGAATATGAATTCTAAGCCTATTGGTTTCATCCAGATAGCTGCTACGTAGCCGAAAATCAGCCAGCCGACGAACAAGCCATAAGCTGTGCGGCTAAATGAACAAAAGCAAATCATATTTGTCTTTTTCATGTCCGCGGAATGAAGTTTGCAATTTTGTTTCATTTCATCTCTATGCCTGAGTATAGAGTTCAGTTTTTTTAGAGGGCTTGGATGTCCAAATATGTATCACAAGAGTTTATGGAGTCAATAAGCCTTAGACTTGTGTAGCCGATGTAAGTCCTACCGTCACAATATGAAAAGAGATGAAAAACATAAAAGATGCTTAAAATATGCATGTATAGCCATAACAACATGTGCAACGCCATATCTAACTTTTGCAAACATCCGTATCAAATATTTGCAACATACATTCGAAACAGCTGAAACACTTGCAACACATGTCTAAAATGCCTGAAAAAATGACTGAAAGAAATTGAAAGCCGCTGCAAGCATATGCAATATACAGATAAAATACATGCAATACATGTGTGAAACATATGCAATATCTAAATAAAACACTTGCGACATACGTCCAAGAAAAACCTATGAAACATTTAGAATAGGCACATACAACATGCATGTATAGCCATTGCAACACATGCTACATGCCTATCTATATATTTTTGTAACATCTATGTAAAACATTTGCAACATACTTTAGACACGTATGAATCATGTGAAATATAAGCTTGCAACAAATGCTATTAGTGTGGTGCAACATCTCCTTGTTGTAGTGAGAACAGATCAGGCTCGCCGTCATCAGGATTTCCCTGGAGGCGTCGGGCACATGACTATAATAGGGGAGCCAGATCATCTGAGAGCCACTTGTGCCAAGCCCACACCGCTGGTCGATCCAATGACCAAGGCCGTTGGCGTCGTTGCGCCAGTGTGTCGTGGGCTGCTCAGCCCTCCGTGTCATGGCCTATGCGGAGGCCATGATGAGACCGCTGCACTTCTACCCAAGAACCCTTGTTGTTCGAGAGTGAGAGGAAGGGAGCCAAGGAGGAGCAGTGGCGTGCAGCCATCGGAACAGCAGCGGTGCGCGGCACGCATGGGTGGAGCAGCGGAACAGTGGCGCACATGGCCGGAGCAACGGCGGTGAGCAGGGGCGCGAGGGCGATGCGGCTAGATAAGAAACAGGGGGGGAGCGGGACGGGTGACAAAGTGAGACATAAAGGCCACATGTCCCATGTCCGTCCAATGGTCCAAGTAAATGGTCGGACGCACGGTTCAAAGCATTTCCGATCAAGAAAACAAAGGCCCGAACGAATGGCTAGAACAAGAACGTAGTGGAGTGCCGTATAGTTCATTAAACACTAGTAGGGAACAGGCTTTTGATTCACATCACTTTTTGGGCTTTACTCCTAGTATTTTTTTGTGTTCGGGACTAGAAAGAATTAGTCCCGGTTATAGATACAAAACGGGACTAATGTTCCCTTGCCAACGGCTCCCGCGGCCAGGTTTTGCAGCGAACACCTTTAGTCCTGGTCGGAATAACCAACCGGGACTAAAGGTCCACTTTTAGTTTCGGCTATTTATTCTGACCGGGACTAAAACCTTTATTCCCAGTTAGTAATGCCGACCGAGAGCAAAGGTGCTCCCAACTACCACCCTCTCCAGACTGCGTTAGGCCCAGTCAGATTACGCCCGTCCAGACTGAGAGTGTGGGGTACAATGCTGGACAGATTGGGCATAAGAGGAAAACTATGGCTTTTCCATCAGTTGTATCCAACAGTGATCCACACACTCCACTAAATTAGAGAAATGTGCGGTGCAGCACAAGACTGTAAGCTACGAAGAAGGGATATCGACCGGTCAAAATCGAAAAGGAGCCATCCAAGAGAACCAAGAACTGGGTCGTGTAGATCAACGAAGAAATTGGAGAAGTCGGTTCTCAGAAAGTCTTCCGGTATGGGGGCTCAAGTGCGGTGCAGATCCTGGTGATCTTACCGAGGACGTGCTTCTTCAGGCGCCATCTGCAACTATTGCTGATGATGAAGACACCGAATGACCTTATGTGTGATCAAACTATCGTGTGGAGGAGCTTAAACTTTAATCAGTCGAATGCTTTAGTTTATCTCTACTGGCTTCTATACAACCTGTATGATTGGCACTTTATCTATTCATCATGACTTGACTACAACCTGATGATCCTAGCGACATCAGATATCCAGAATCCCAAATTGTTCCCCGATGAATAATACACTTAATTGGCGTATCCTGTGCTGAAACATTTGGGGTATCAATGAGACAGAGAAATGGGACGCTGTTGGAAATAAAATCGAAGAGAGTGCCTGTTTAGTCATGTGTCTTCAAGGGACCAAACGTGAACAGTTCAACATGGCCTATGTCAGAAAGTTTGCGCCATGCCGCTTCAATAGTTTTGACTATATCCCCTCTAATGGTGCTTCGGGAGGCATATTCCTAATTTGGAACAGTGCTAGCTTTAGGGGCACATCATTGACAAGCAGCAGTTTGGCATCACGGTTAGTTTTCACTCTATGCCCAACAGTGAGACATGGAAATTAATTGACCAGGGTGTATGGTCCATGTGATGAGCCTGAGTGTACAGAGTTCATAAACTGCGCACGAAATTGATGAGGACGAGAACTGGATCTTCCTTGGTGATTCCAACTTTTATAGATCACTAAATAACCGTAACAGACATGGTGGCAACGTAGGGGATACTCTTATTTCAACGATGCAAATGGACACCTGGGTCTAGTCGAATTGCCCCTAAAAGGATGAGCCTTCACTTGGAGGAATATGCAGTCAGAACCTCTGTTAGAGCAACTAGACTGGTTCTTTACATCTACCAATTGGACCATCGAGTACCCAAACACAGAAGTTCTCCCCCTAGCCAAGATAACATCTGACCATGTCCCATGTCAGATCTCTATTGGCACCAAAATCCCTAAAGCAAACATCTTTCATTTTGAAAATTTTTGGGCAGAGAGAAGTGATTTCAAAATGACAGTACAAGAAAATTGGAGCTCCTCAACTCCAAGGAATGATGCATCAAAGAACATCTCATCAAAATTCAAAGCACTCAGAGCGAGTTTAAAAAATTGGAGTAAGAAGCTTTCAAACCTGGGGATCCTGATCAACAACTGTAATGCAGTCATTGCCTTCCTGGACGACTTGGAGGATCAAAGAAGAGAAAATTCCTTATTTGACACCGAAAAAACTTGTCGTTGCCTATTTAGCATCCAAACTTCAAATCTTCTTTACTGGCCTTATTTGAAATTTTCAATCCCAAACTGACATTTGGGTCCGTTCTCTACTAGTGTTACCGTCACTTTGGGTCTCTAACGGTGTTAACTCGAACATGAAACGAAGATTTTGCCCTTCCTTCAGTTTACAGCTTGAGGCACCATTCTATCTGGTACAAGAATGTTTTGGCGCCATTTTTTTCTTTATCATGGCTGCTGTTCCCTACAGTACATAATTGTTTTGACGGTTTTTTTAGACCATTTTTGCACCACCTTTTGCAGAGACAATAGACTGCACAGATTCATGTAGGGAGGAATTATTTTGAGTTCATGCAGCAATGCAACACTATTGAACTTGAGCAATCACATGCCCACCTTCGATACGGCTGCAACACTATTGATGCTTTACAAGGCCAATTGCATGAGATAGAATATGACCAGGAAAGGAGAGACAAATGGAAGCCCGTGTGGGGTTCGAAATACACCTCCAGGAAGTATTATAAGCATGTTTTCAGCAACTTTGAAGCTCACCCAATTTACAACATCATCTGGAAATCGAGATGTACACCCAGGATAAAATTCTTTGCGTGGATCATCCTTGTGGACAGACTGAACACAAAAACCATGCTACAACGGAGGCATATCAACATACAAGCCAACCCAACTTGTGTGATGTGTAGCACAGGTCAACTGGAAGACATCGAGCATCTGTTCTTCGATTGCCCGTTCGCCCAAGAGTGCTGGTCCAAGCTTGGAATAGTTTGGGATGGGTATCTAGAGCTCCTTGAAAGAATCACTCAAGCATAATCAAGCCATGTCATCCCTTGCTTCACCGAGGTAGTGCTCATCGTAGTTTGGGAACTCTGGAAATTGCGAAATGATAAAGTCTTTCAACGTTGTGATCCAACGCCAGTACTGTGGGTTTGTAATTTCAAAAGGCAGTGCCTTCTGCAGTCAGTTAGATTTAAGGAGACCTTGAGGTCGTCCTTCTGTGTGTGGCTAAATGCCTTTAGTTAAGCTTTGTACGTATTTCTCCACTCTGTACTCCTTTATTTATTTTAATGAAAATTTCTTACTGTGGGGATCTCCCCTACATTCTTTTGGGTAAAAAAAAATTACCACCCTCTCCTACTACTCCCAACTACCACCCTCTCCTACTGCTCTCAACAACCACAACTTGTTCGCCTATAAAACCAGAGCCACCGCAAGCATACAACATGCACATATCTGTTGTGAGCTAAATTATTAGGGAGAATTATTAGTCCCTATTGATATGTTGTATTTTTTTTCCCAAATTTGCAACCACCATGGCTTCTCTGTGGGAGAAAGCACTCCACATACAGATTTTATTATACGTAGCCAGCGCACGCCACAGGTACTAGAGAAATGTTTTTGAAGATAGAGCCACGCCAGAGCTTGCGGAGGTTAGGAGAGCTGTTTTTGCAAAGCCATTGTTGCAGGGACTTCCTTATAGGTTGTTGCATCCATCCCTCTGGATTCTGTGTGTAACACCTCTGGTGTTACGGTTAATCAAAACCTGCCATGTCATCACCATTGCATGTAAATCATCATGCATAAACGCATTTTTACTATGCATTAACAAAAATGATTTTATTTCAACATGTGATTGTGCATAAGTGCTTGTGAGTGATTTATTATGTAAATGTTTGTGTTTGTATACAATTAACTAAATTAAATTGGGAAATAAAAAGGAAATCAATTATAAATCTTAAAGCGGACCTAAAACCCTAAATCAAAGGCTAAGCATAATTAGGGGTTAAGTCTTAAACAAAAGTAGTAAATTTCTAAAAGTTGAGCAACTTCTATTTTGGGCAATTTTGAAGTTATTAAAAAGAATTTCAAATAAAACCCTAATCTTTGCTTTAAAGTTTGAATTTGAAATACAAATTCTAAAACTAACAATAAACTGATGAAAGTGCTTTAATAAAAATTGTAGAGTTTTTAAAATGGAACAACTTTTATTTTTGGAGATTTTGATGTTGTGTTACAGAAATTCAAATTAAACTCAAATTACTATGTTGAAATTTAAATTTGAAACTTTAATTTCAAAAATATTGAGAATCTGATAAAACTTCCTTAATAAGAGTTGTAGGGCTCACTGAGTGGAACAACTTTTATCTTGACCATTTTTCAAGTTGTTGAGAAAAGTTTTGAGAATTTAAATGAATTACAAATGAATTTCAAAAGGGTTATTTACCCCCTTCTTAATTATTCAAGATCCATTCAAAATTTGGATGTAGTTCAAGAACAAAAGTTGTTCAAAATTATATTTTCTACAACTCTTATTAAGGGTATTTCTTCAGTTTACACATGAAATAAAAACTAATTTTGCAAAATTCAATTGGATTGTATTTAAATTTCAAAAGTCCTATTCATCCCCTTCTTCATAATTTTAAAAATACTCAGAATTTGAAACTGGTCCAGGAAGCAAAGTTGATCCTCACAAAATTTCGCACAACTTTTATTTTTGGAGTTTTTATAGTTCCTACATGAAATAGGAAATTATGAGCCACTTAGGTTTTGACCTTGAACATAGCTACAGTACTGGGGGGTCTGGTTCGCGCCCTGCCGGCCGCGCCGCGCACCGGCGCCGGCCGGGACCGGCTGGGCCCGGCCACCACCCGCTGTCGAGCTCGTGGGAAGGGCCCCAGCCACGTTCTTATTCCGGCCGCGTCCAGTCTATAAAACACGAGGGCGACTCCTCGAGCTCACCTTTTCCTCCGTCATGCTCGTCGCCATGGGCAGGTGCTCGGTCCCTGCGAAATCCGCCATCTCTGGTCCATCATCACCCAATTTGTCTCAACCATAGCACTTACACCTTCTTGCAAAACCTTTGGGCCATCGGGTGGATTCTTTAGTCGTCCTAAGCGATGGGTCGTCGGTTGTCTTCATCGCGGGTGGCAGGGGCATCGCCGCGGGCAGCTTCGCTGTGTCCAGTCCACTGTGGTGAGTTACATTCCCCAAGTTGGCACGTCCTAGGCTCTAGACAACCTCGTGATACTCATGCACTATCCAATTTTTCGATTTGAGCTCAGGGTCCGCCGGAACGCGGTTGCCAATCTCGCTGCGTGCCGTCGCGCCCGCCACCGACGCCACCGGTAAGCTTCGAATCATCCCCGTCCCCATCCAGTGCACGCAACAGTTTTTGGTGAGCACTCTGATTCTTCAGAGGTGGCTGGTTAGGTCCCGTGCAGCATGGAGCCGTCGGAACGCCGTGCACCGCCGTGCAGCTCACTCGTCGAGCCGCCATGGTCGATACGGGGCTCAAGCCGTAGCTCTAGCTGCTCAGTCAGGTTCTATGGAGATGTATGGGGTAGTGGGTTGCTCGGAGTGTGCTCGTTTTCGCCGGAACAGCCGCCGACACGCCGCCGCAGTGGAGCCGCCATGCCCGCGCAGGGGCTCCTCCGCTCGAGGTTGAAGGAAAGGGGTGGGGCAGCTCCGGGCCTAGTGGGCCGTGTTGGCCGGCCCAGTAGCGGGAGGCCAGCTGAGAGAGGGGATGGAGCTCTGGGCTCGGGCTGGGCCGGCCTGTAATTCTGGCCCGAGCGGGATGGATGAGATTTTCCATTTTCAAGTAGATGAATAGTGCTGCACCTTATAAATTTTGTGTACAAATAATTACTACTCCCAAAATCATGAAAATATTTCTGTAATGTCCCTGCAACATGATTAACATGAAAAAAATAGTTAATAAAGATTTAGAGCAATTTCTGTATGTTAAAAAAATGTACCTTTTTAATGGAAAATGAAACTTCTAAGATTTTTTAGTTTAAAATATTAATCAAAAAATCATAGGAATTATGTAGTCACTGTTTTGAACTATGGGCTACCTCCACAAAAATTTGTAGCCCATTTGGAAGTGGTTAAATTGTTTCATAATATATACTTAATTATTAATTAATAAAAGTAATAAGAAAACCTTTATTGTATTAGGGTTTTTTTTTGTGGGATTTCTGAAATTGAGTATTGGCCCGGGGATTTACCCAAAGTGATCCTTAGCACTCTACTTGTTTGTCTAAATCCATCATTAATTTGTAACTAGGAATTATTATTAATAAATCATGTAACCTTAGGTTTCATTGAAGACTGGTAACTTGCTTAGGGGTGATGTTATAGATGAACTAATCCGGCTTTCAATGACTGTTAAAAAGTCAATAAAGTGAAGTAGTTAATACTCTTTAGTAATTAGTTTTGTTAGCGGGTAACTTCTTGGGTAAAAAGGAGTAATTAGGTATGTCCTTATGTCAGAGTATTACTAGTCCTCTCGAAGGTACGCATAGAATGACTTGCTACGTAGAACCATTAAATGTTAAAGCAAAACCCTAGAGGATAATCGATAGATGATTTTGTTGTCCTGCAACGTATCGCTAAGGAAAGTCGTACGCAACCTTCTAATTTAGTTTACTTTCTAATAATCCACGAATTTGTGCATCTCCTGCATCATGGCATACAAATCATCATATTAAGTGTTGTATTATTATTTTTTTCGTGTAGTGAATGCGCGGTGATAATTATCTGAAACGTGTTCCGAGTAAGGTCTTCACCTGGTAGACGTAGATCCTTCTCGGTGATTGACTTCGGAGTACTATCTGCTTCAAGCAACAGGCAAGCCCCGGTGCATTCAGCCCCCTTCTAGTTATTTAAAAATATTTATCACTTGAGTTAATCTATTGCATTAGGTTAATAGGAGTTGAGTGATAACCTATTGATGCATTATCTTTCCTTGACCACTTATTATACCTGCGAACCCGATTTATTTAAAGTATTGAAAAATGCTTAGTCATGCTTAATGATTAGAATTGCAAAAATGCTATTTTAAAACTGTGATGATATGAAATAAAGGAATCATTTTATGGGATTGGTTTGTCCTCGTTTGGTGATGGTGTACTTGGCCAGTCTATTATCATCAACGTGGATGGGTTTTTCCCGTTTGGTTGGCCAACTGTTTAGGTTAGAGGCCCAACTTTCGTCGCCATCGGGAAAGGGACGTGAAAGTCGGGTAGTTATCAGTGTACTTGGGTTAGAGTCCCAATGAGAGACCGTTCGTTGTCAAACCTGCTGTGATCAAGACTTTGCAACTAGCCACATACTACGGGAAGCCTCTGACTCCGGTGGCTCTACTGCTGGAACCGACAACCACGCACTGGGAGTGGAGAGATGGCGAGAGTAGCGTGTACCCTCATGGCCGGCGTGCCTGTAGACTAGAAGAGTACTGTGCTCTCGGGTGGCGCAGGACCGGTTCCGGGGTATGAAAAGCCGTGGTAGGCGGGGTTGGCATATGCAAGGTTAAGTGCTACATATGCAGTGTGGATAGGGATCCCCAGCTGGGTACTAATCGATTCGAATCATCGTTGCTCCTCGGTTATGGAGACTTGATCCTTACACCTACATCGAAAAGTGGTTCGGAACTCGGTGTTTTTGAGAATGAATATGAATTTGAAAGTACATGATATATGAGAATTGATATTGAAATCATAGATATGAATAAAATAATGTTGAGATCAAATTATGAAATAGGATAGTAATGCTTTTCTACAAAAGACTTGACTCTTGCTTAAGCCTTACCTTGACTTCCCCTCAGCCTGCATTTCTGAGTCTAATTTTACACCTTTTTGTCGGGTAAGTCTTGCGGAGTACCCCAGTACTCAGGGTTTGTTAACCTCCTATTGTAGGTGAACCGAGAGTACGGTTCTACGTGAGATCGTGCCGGTTGACGGATCGAGCATGGATGAAGGTGTGTGTATGATTTAACCCTTGGGCAGGGTGTATAGTTGTATACTGCTACTCCACTACGAAACTCTGGTTTGGGGATAATGTAATTTATATTTGTAACCTATGTTTAAGTAATACTTCCGTACTCTCTACTCTGATTCAAGTTATCTGTGTAAACTGTTGTAATACTCGCAAGATCTTTACAATGAGATCCTCAGGGAAATCAGGGTTTCCTAGGAGACCCGACAAGCCACCTAGGTCAAAGAGAACTCGTGCAGACTAGTCAAAGGTCCTTAGGGACGATGACGGGGCACGTGAGCCCTATGATTAAGGCGGTTCTGTTACACTGTGTCCCGGTAGTGGCATTGGTTCATCGCAGGTCACGTAACCGCCCTTGTCTCTAAATAGGTGTAGCTCATCATCCACCTCTGGCATATCTTCGATCATATGTAGTTGGATGTTAGAAAAATGTTTTTGAGGTAGTTATTTTGAAATGTGTTGGTACAGTTTGAATATAACATGGACCTAATCGGAAAAAGGTCTTTGTTATCTTATATGTAATTTTATTGTAAGGTCTTTGTTAACGTATATGTAATTTTGTTGTAAGGTGTTTGTTGACAGTCATTTTATTATTTTATTATTGTTATTTGAACGATAATAGAACACATGAATAAAAAATAAATGAATGAGAATGGAACACATGAACAACAAATAAATGAATGAGAATGGAGCATTCCAAAAAAAAATCAAGAAACAAAAAATAAAGAAACAAAAACAATGCTAATTTTGCATGGGCGGGAAACGAAATTAGCGCGCCAGGATTTGGTTTTTAGTCCCGGTTTGTATCCCCAACCGGGACTAAAGATGTTTTAGTCACAGTTTAGTGTAGCAACCGGGACTAATACCCCTGGGCGATATATATTCGTCTTCTCTCCTCCAATCTTTTCTGTTCGTCTTATTTTAATAGTCGCCCACCGCCGTCCTCTCGTCTCCCCGAACTACACCGCCATATCGCGTCCGGTCACGCCCACGCCCCGCCGCTTCAGTCTCCGCCGCGGCGCCCGTCTCCGACCTCGCGAGCCCTCTGTCCAGTGATCGCCGTGGTGGTGGCCCCGCACGGTTCGACGGTGGTTATTTTTTTATTCCGTGATGACAGTGGGCTCTGTTCTTGTGTGTTACCATGCGTTGAAGCTGGTGCGGTGTGTGCCGTACCGTGCATTGAAGCCTGGAACAATCGTGGCCACAGGATTTGGATGAAAGCCAGCTGTGAGGGATGCTTTTTAGCCTTTGACTTTAATAAAGATGATTTGATAAACATTTTTCTGAGTGCAGCGGAGCATACAATTTTTGTGTCTACCTAATGGGACGTCTTTTTTTATAAGGAACAGGACGACGTTGAGTGAAGTCGCCATTACCAAGAAAGCCAAATTGCAACCGCGTGAGTGTAGTACTCCCTCCCTGTGCTCCTAAAGGTGGTTGTTTTGAAAAAAAAGTTTTAATTAGACATTGAGAATATAAATCATAAATGACTTTTAAATTATTAAGTTTGAAAATACAAAAATTATATAAATGAATTTGTCTTTAAATATTAAGGTTCGAAAAAAGCGAGGCGCTAGGTGGTGGAAAAGAGTAAACGTAGATTAAACATGATTAAACGTTTTTGTTTTTCTAATTTTAGTGATACTGGGCTCTAGCTGTTGTTTTTGACATCATTTCATTTCACTCGGCCCAGCAAGGGAGGAAGCCCACTAGCCCATCTAATAAACATTAGAACACCAAACACTGCCCTAAGACTATGAGAGGCTACCATCCCAACGCGAAGAAATCCTCGTTCTCACGAGATCGCTCGTCCACGCCGCCGCTTCTCTACTCTCCGCCTGCGCGACGTGGGTCCTCCGCCTGCATGCAGCCGCTCCTCTGCTCTCCTCTGACTGTGCGCCGTCGCTCCTCTGCTCCTCCGCCTGCAAGTCGCTGCTCCTCTACTCTCCTCCGCTTGCGCGCTGCCCCGCTCCTCTGCTCTTCCGCGCTGCCTACGCGCCGCCACTCCTCTCTGCTCCGTGCTGCCTGCGCGCCGCCGCTGCTCCTCCTGCGCGTAGCCGCTCTCTACTCTTCTCTGACTGCGAACCGCTGCTCCTGCACCTGCGTGCTCCTGTTCCACGTTTATATGGACGCCTAGGGCCTAGGCGACGCGTTAGGCTTTAGCCTAGCGCTTAAGCGCGCTTAAATGAGCTTTTAACTACGTTTTTTTCGAACATTGCTAAATATACTTTTTAATAAATATTTTTATAAAAATATAAAGTCAATAGCTATGCTTTAAAGACCGTGTCTTTATCATAAACATCATCTTTATAAGAAACGGGGGGAATACGCACATAGTACTACAATAACTACAATCCTGGATGCATTGCATGCTTTCAGAATATGCAGTTTTTTTTTTCTAAATTACACAGCACAATGCAGATGTCTACACATGCACCCATATTCGTCCCTTTAAATACACGTACGTAAACCCTATCTCTATGAGCATCTTTGCCACAGGCGCCTTACTGTCGATGTGAGTTGCCTACCACCTTAAAGCATAGCACCAGTAAATCTTAAGAAAATCTCAGGAAAAGGTGCGAACACCTAAATTTAAAACTTCATGAGTAGTGTCGCACTAGACAGTGTTACCGTTAGACCACAGGCCCATTCACAGCCCTTGCTTTTCTAATTAATCTATGAATGGGCCTGTAGTCTCACGGTAGTAAATTATTTGCACTGCTGTCACGCTGAACGCGCTAATTAAATCTGATAGCGACGAAGCCACGGACGACCATCGTCGTACACAGGTTTTTGAGTTGTCGCCTTCGGAAATCGCGTTGCCATGCTATCGGAACTCACGTCCTCCTACGCCAAGATTGATGTCCTGGAAGGATGGAAGGAAGTTGCTAAGAAGCATCCTCAGCTATTCCTGGACATGGATATTGTACACGAAAATTCGGCTTTGCCCCTCCTGTTTCAGCGGTATTGAAATCCAGAATATAAAATTTTGCCTATCACATCAGATATTTCATAAGATATCAAAAAAGTTTATCAAATACAAATAAAAAACTAATTACATAACTTGCGCGTATAAATCATGAGACAAATTTATTAAGATTAATTAATCTATTATTAGCAAATATTTACTGTACCTACGTTGTAAAATCATAGATGAATTAAGGTTCTAAGACTCGTCTCGTAATTTATTACACGCAATATGTGTAATTAATTAGTTATTTATTTATTTATATTTAATACTTTATCCATATGTCCAAAATCCGATGTGATAAAAATAAAGTTTCTGCAATGAAAACTAAATAGGATCTTCATAAAAAAAAATTGTACACGAAAGTTTGCGAGGGACACCTTTTGCAGCCTCCTACTGTACGTCAAGCATCTTCTCCGAGGTAATTTTCCGGTATCATTTGGCGCAAGGAAACCTGCTACGAAGTTTGAATGTATTCCAATGCGCGTGCCGTGGGGGAACCGTTACGAATGTTTTTTTTTTTTTTTTTTCTGTGCTTGTTCCATTCGTCATCCTCCTCCTAGCTAGGAGCAGACCCATTTCGTCCACATTTCCCTGACCTTTCCTACACGTTGCAGGGCACCGAGCAATTGAACTTGTTCACACACTGGGCCCAAAACAATAATGTATGGATCTCCTTCCTCGACTTTACCTATAAAATAAAGCTTGGTCGTCGTCCCACTCGCTGAATTAGATATAGATCCAACCAGTGCACACACACCGACCTTATCTTGGAGACCTGGACCCTTCCTTCTGTGATCTGGGTGCAGCTGGTGCTCCACACGCGCATCTCTGCTGCAGTCTACGGTTGACCTTAAGGTAAAGATTATTAGGCTTATATTAGTTCGATCCATCAGTATCCCAACATTGTGTGCCATATATTAATTACTCAAGATCTTGTGTGCGACTGAAATTAAAGGAGTAGCTCCTTTTGTTAAATCAGTAGGCGGAAAGGATGACAGTACTGTATATAGGTACATTCCTCAAGAACCTCTAGGATGTTTAAATTTTATAGCTTTACCAGACAAATCCTAACCTAAAATAAGCCCAACCAACGTGCCACGTCACCCGCAATTCCCAGCCATTGGATCGGCAGCGAGGATGGCCTAGATCGGCCGATTCTCGGTCATTTTGCATAAAAGCCCTCAAACTTTAGATAAATCAACTCGCATTCCAGCCTCTTTGTATTAATTAATTTTGAAAAAACCCTCGGAGTTTACTAAAACCAACCTACAGTCTAGGCTTTTCAATGGACCGGCCTGCCTCAATAGGCCAAAAAAAAGGCTCATGAGCCTCTTCTTTTTTTTATAGTGCAATTTTTTTTAAAAAAAATTAGAGATATCTCAAAAATCATTAAAGTCACAAAAAAATCATTAAAATACCAAACCTGTTTTGTTGAGTTTATTATGACTAGATATATGCATTAAACTTAAATTATCATATTCTTTAGTCCATTTTATTAAGTATATCTATACTTTTACGTGATTGATTAATGTGTGGTTTGTACCACGTGAACTAAAAATATCTCCTCCGCCTTAACTCCAATATCATATACCCTTTCTCATAATCTTTGGTGGCCAATTAATATAACGCTAACACGAAGTATAGATACTCGAATATAAATTCTAGCGTACATACTTATACATATAAAAAATACTTTTAACAAATATATATATATATATATATATATATATATATATATATATATATATATATATATATATATCACATTCCGTACGTTCACATACACGAGCACATCATGTCCCATACATAAATATTTCAAATGCATATACACAAACAAAATAATATACTTGCATTATATGTAGTATATATAGCCTATAGACGATCACTGAAATCTACAATACTCAAATCCCCAAATTATGTATCATTGCTTTATAAAAAAAAGAAGCAACCAATAGGTGATGGCAACATAAATACATAACCTAAGTGGCTCAACATAGTAGGTACTCCATGCAGACACGTGGCAACGCCACGTGTTGCTTTCTAGTTTCTCCGTGATTTCTTAAAATGAATAGTTAATTTGGTACAAGTTGACATAACCAATATAAACGAAATTAATAAAAACCAATCTAAGGGTCAAAGAGAATCTAGGGTTCCGGAACCATCCATATCAGTTATTAGTAACAAAAAAAACAAAAAAAAATGGAAAGACAGGAGGTGAAAACCTCTGATCGTACTAGAAATCCAGCGCTGGAGGGGAATGGATCATTGATCTGAGGGAGATGACAGGAAGAACCTTCAGATCTGAGCGTCCCCTCTGCCTCTCTCTGCAGCTCCCACCAGGTAAAAGTGGTTTGGATAAGCAAATGGGTCTGTGGTCGAGTGGTAGGACTATCTAATGGTCCAGTGGTAGGACTATTAAGTGGGACGCTACCCATCAGGGTTTAAATCTTGGTGCTTGCACTTTTTCATGTGATCTGCTGGTTCAGTCCTTCGAAGTTGCTCATATAGGTAGGGTTTACGTACCTATATTTATAGGGGTGAGTTTGCGTGCGTGTTATAGGTATCTGCGTTGTACTATGTAATCTAAAAAATGTGGTTTGGATAATCCCCCGCTCCGATCCACATTGAATCCGAATTTCAAATTTAAAGGATATATGGAGAAGTGTTTTTAATATTCGTGTGGGTGCAGATAACCCAAATCCGATTATACGCGGATATAGAGTAGGATATGGGATTGGCAAAATTCGACGCATATGAATTATCCTGTAATTAAACGTGGATTATCCAACAATTATATAGGATAATCTGTATTTTACGGAGCCTAGCCCATAGCACAAACATTATTATATTAGATAACCCACAAGTAAATTTAAGTATTTTTTTCACATAAATGGAATTATTTCTAGTGATTGGCTGATTGGTTATTTGCTCGATTTGTGGGGGCCGGCTAAATCAACAAACGTCAAAGGGTGACGCAATCCTAGGTTTTCACCTCAGAAGTCACGCACTCACACCAGCTAGTCCGAAGTAATAAGCACGTATTATCAGACTTAAAAAATCTGCTTTTACTCCGACGTCGGTCCAAATACTACTATTTCCGACATGTGTAAAAATCCATATTTAAGACCAAATCAATATAATATTTGATTCGTTCCAAATCTGATTAAAAAATAAAGATAAACATTTGGGGAAACCATTATCCGCTCCGATCCGATCCGCTTTCATCCCTAACTGCAAGATTCATAACTGGAAACCGCCTCCAGATTTGCTCCGTTCACACTTACAAACAAAAAAAAAATATTCTGCCGACAAGGAGCTCCACTACAATTGAATGGAGGTGTGGAATGAGGAGGCGCGTGGGCGTGGGTTATTTATGGAAGGACTGCAACACATAATACATTGGTTGTTATCAGTCCGTTATAAAATGACAAGATGCTGGCGTAGTGTGTTCGGTACTGATAGCGCTAATATTTCTGGTTTTAGAGCTATATGGCCCAAAACAAACTCGAGCAATATTTTAAATGACCAAAAATGTATATACTTCCTCCCTTATATGAAAAAGGCCTTCCTTCTTTTTTTTTCTAACATAAAAAATGCTAATGGTGCGGTAGGCTGCTGTAAAATCCGAACGGATCTATATTAATCGACGAATATGGAAGCATAACCACCATGAAAGGATATTTTTTGACAAGATTTAGCGATGTGCCTAATCCTCAGGACATGACTACGGGAGCTCCTCCTCAGCAGCTACACCGGCATTCGGCCGATCCCGTGGCCTCGCCGCTACTCAAACCAACCATCTGGTTGTCTCCCGGTTACAATAGAGGTTGCCTCATATTTATAGTTCCCTAAGATATAGAGTTCGACTCTAACTCTGTCCTAGCCTCCTAATATAACTCAAGTCCAAGTGTAACCAAATTTATACACATATTCGAGACATATCTAACAAACTTCATCTTGGCGAATATGCACGCCATCTTGAAGCCGTCCATGTGCGCGAATCTCCATGTACCCAGACTTGAGCCGTCTCCTCTGCCACTCACTTTGAACAAGATGATGAGGCTGATCCCACAGCCGCATCACTTTCAGGATAGAACACCTCCATGTTTGCATTGTTATCCATGACTGCACCTTCAACAACGCTCTCTTTCAGCTGGTATATTGGTGTGCACTTGACTTCTCACCAATCATGACCGTTTTACCTACGTGCAGGACTCTAAAGGTCTTCTTATCAGGAACTGCCTCATACAACCACCTTCTTCATGCAATAGACCAAGCGAAATCAGATTCCTTATTAGCCCTAGCACATGCTTCACACACTTAAGTAGTATCTCTTCACCATAACACAACTTGAATTTGATGTCGCCTACTCCTATGGCAAGATAGCTTGAGTCATTTCCCAAGTAAGCAAAACCATTGTCCTTGTAAGTGTACGACGAGAACTACCCCTCTTTGATGTTGCATGGAATGTATTAGCTGAATCCAACAACTATGCTTCACAGGAATTTTCAATTGACACTAGTGTGAGAATGTCGCCATCGCTATTCGAGTCATATTTCTTTTTGGCAATCACAACACTTACAGATCCTCCATCCTTCTTCAGTTCTGGACAGTCTCTCTTTACATGTCCCCAACCCTTGCACTACTTATAGAACCGCGGCCCCTTATTCTTGTTGCCCCTATTATCTTCCACACTATGATCACCTTTGACTAGAACTAGAAGGTCATCACCAGAAGGCTCCTCCGTTGCATTATTCTTTCTCCTTTGATTATGAGCAAGCAACGCAACAAATAAGAGCTCAACAATGAACACGAAAGAATAACATTGTATAGTCGCACACGCCTGCGCCTGCATCTCCTCTCACTTTCAATTGGGCAATGGATTCAGCCCGGCTCGTTATACCCACAAGCTAGCGCTAGAGCCCACAACATACCAAGAATATGGGCCTAACTTAATTCAAAAGACTAGTTTGATAGGTGAGAGCTGTCCTCGCCTTATTTGTTGTGCTCCCCCACCATCAATTTCCAATGTGGGACTAAACCTAACAATCTTCCTCGTCATACATCGGATCCAATTCTTCACATCACACAACCCCGTGTGATCTTGGAAGATGGTTTTCAGGCCCCGAGTCCAAAGTTTCATGTCACACACAATCCTTGTGGACCTCCGAGACGTTAACAGTCTCTCCCTTCACTATGTGACCACCGAGATTTTTTAGGATTTTCTGACCATAGCTCTTATACCACTTGTTAGAGTGCACGGTTAATTTTAGATCCGAACGGATCTATTAACCGACGAACGCAGAAGCATAACTACCATAAAAGAAAATAGTCAAACGAGAACGACACCAAGGCACGATGTTTTTTTACAAGGTTCAATGATGTGCCTAGTCCTCTGAGCATGACTGCGGATGCTCCTCCCCATAAAATAGCAGCTACATCAGCATCCGGCTGATCCCGCGACCTCGCCGGTACCCAAACCAGCCGTCAAGTTGTTTCCCGGTTACAATCGGAGTCGCCTCATATTTATGGTCCCCTAAAATACAGAGTTCGACTACAACTCTATCCTAGTCTAGTACAACTCAAGTCCTAATGTAACCAAACTTGTACACATATTCGACACATATCTAACAGTAACGTAGCTTCATGGAAACCAAAAGGAAAAAACTTCTGCTATATTGTTTCCTCACAAAAGGAACTTCTGCTATATTGTCTTTCCTTGGCAAGGCCAAGCCCTTCTGCAGCTCCCCTCATTCGTCGCTTCTGGCTAAGCATCTTTCGGCGGAGAAAAGGAGGTGACTAGTCGATTCCGGCGAAGCTGCGAGTTCATGGGCAAGGTAACGAGCTGCGAGAGAAGTGCAACATACATGCGTGTCAATAAATTGCACACGCACACCTATGTAAGCGTACACCGGTGCATTCGTAGGTGAGGTTTTGCTGGCTTGTGAGTTGTCAGCTTCGTAGTTGATTGCTGACCAGAGGATTTGAGAAAGATGACAGTGTGCACCACATACAAAGTAGGACAAGCAGAGTGGTTATAAGATAAAGCTCACCAAGTGACAAGGAAAGACTACATGGTTCGTTTCGATTAGTGAGTAGTGACTACCAGAAAATATGTTCGATAGGCCCCCATTTCTTAGGTGAGGATTGTGTATATATATATATAGTACTTCTTGTGGGAGTAAAAAATTAGAGTACTAAACTTACTTACCCACGATGCATGTATTCATCAGCAGGTTGGTGGAATCCGATCGCCACAGCGGCTTCGATCATGGCAGAGATGGTGTGTTCAGCCCTTGTTCAGGAGACTGTGAGCAGAGGCGTCTCCTTTGCGTTGGGCAAGCGCGACGAGAAGGCATCCCAAGGCCACTTGATGGAGAGCCTCGAGATGGCCGTCAGCGAGCTGGAGTTTGCGCTTGAGAGGGCCAACGAGCTGCCGATCAGACACCTCTCTCTGCTTGGCCGCAGGAAGCAGATCAAGTCTGCATACGTCGAGGCCATGGAACTGCTCGACAAGCACAAGCAGCAGCAGGCGGTGCCTGCAAGGAAGGAACTGCAGGATGCACACCGGGTAAAGCGCAGGCGATGGGTTAAGATGTCCTTCACATCTTCTTCTGCAGGCTTGAGCATGGATGATGTTCGAAGATTTGAATGGTATGCAGATTGTGCTGGCAAGTTTGTGAGGGACGTGGAGTCTGGATGCTCACTTCATCATAACACCTTTTGCAGCCCTATTGTCAGACATCTCCTTGAAGGTAAAACTCTCCGGTATTATCATTTGGAGCATGCAAACCTGGTACGATGTTTCTGCATATGGCCCATTTATTCTGATGAACGTGGCTTGGAAGTAGTGCTGCAATACTTTTATGAGGATAACACTATGAATGAGAAATGTTTCTTTCTGTCGTTGGTCCTACGACTATCAGAAAGCACGGACATAGTTGGTGTTGCTACTAAAGGCTTGCAATTATTGACATCCCAATTCAAACTTGCGGCTGAATGTGCAATGGGAGAACTCATCGTGCTATCTAGTTTACAAGACATTACACATTCATATGGGCCTCCTTGGGTGGGCATTCAAGACTGGCATATCAAGTGGACACAATTTGAGCGCCCAGACCCAGCATGTTGCAAAGGAAGTAGGCACCGACTCGGTGTTAACAACAACGTCTCGTCAGAGTTATCAAATATATTGCCAGAGCAAGTTAGTTGTTGTAATTTTCAGTGCTACTGGGTACCAGCACTAGTGCCCAGCAGATCGTCGTGCAGCTCAGGCGAGGTGGGCAGAAGCAAGAGCAGAGGCGGTGGGAAGCCACGCTTGCTGCTGTCAGCTTGCTTCCTGCCTCATCATGCGAGAGAGACGCAGGCTAGTTATCCAGTCGAAATCATGGGAGATGTCAGAGAGTGTGTCGTTCCTAGCATACAGCAGGTAGCTGAGGCACTAGATGAATCAGGCACAATCAATTGTTTCCTCCGTCAGCCAGAGCTGATGGAGTACAAAATACACTGCAACTATAAACATGGTGGTGCAAGGTTTACGGTGAGAAAGCACTACAGTGGCGGATGGTGGTGGAGGATGAGGTCCACCTTGCCCACAGGTTTTGATGAAACAAAGAGACAATTACTGTAGCATATATGGTTTGTAAAGGGCAGGTGCGTATAAAGCCAAGAGGAGGAACAATACACGAGGAAGCACAAGGAGAAGTAGCTAATTAAGTTGCCACCCAACCAACACAAGCCCATGCGAGCTATATAGTTAGTGTTCTGTCCAGTATTTGGTTTGGATCATTTGTAGTAATATATGGTGCTACATTATTTGTAAAATACACATGCCTACTGGTTGAGAAATAAAACTAGTTTTTGCTGCTTCCAACTGTACGAAAATTTCCCTTTTACATGATTTGCCATCTGATACAATATAATACTAGTGCTTATATTTGATTGAAAATAAAACATAGTCGCTTAATTACTTTGTGCTGTACAAGACACTACAGAGTAGTAGTCATTTACTTCATTGAATACTAGCAAATTCTGTGTCACTAGTAGAGAACAGATTTTTGATTCATCTTCGGTTTTGGGCTTTAGTCCTGATATATTTTGTGTCCTGGTATATTCTGTCCTGCATGGCATGCAGATTGCGCTGCCAAGTTTGTGAGGGACGTGGAGTCTGGATGCTCACTTCATCATAACACCTATTGCAGCCCTATTGTCAGCCATCTCCTTGAAGGTAAAACTCTCCAGTATTCTCGTTTGGAGCATGCAAACCTGCTACGACGTTTCTACATATGGCCCATGTATTCTGATGAACGTGGCTTGGAAGTAGTGCTGCAATACTGTTGTTGGAAGTATCCTGGTAGCACGATGAATGAGAAATGTTTCAATCTGATATTGGTCCTACGACAATCAGAAAGCACAGACATAGTTGGTGTTGCTACTAAAGCCTTCCAATTATTGAAATCTGAATTCAAACTTGCGGCTGATTGTGCAATGGGAGAACTCACCCTTCTATCTAGTTTACAAGATATTACCCATTCATATGGGCCTCCATGGGTGGGCGTCATTTTAGACCTGCATATCAACTTCATACAAGTTTGTCGCCCAGACCCAGCATGTTGCAAAGGAAGTAAGCACGGACTTTGTGCTGAAAACAATGTCTCGTCAGAGTTATCAGATATATTCCCAGGAGATCGTCGTGCAGCTCATTTGATGTGGTGGGCAGAAGCAAGAGCAGAGGCGGTGGGAAGCCACGCCTGCTGCTGACAGCTATCTTCCAGCCTCATTATGCGACAGAGACGCAGGATAGTTTTGCAGTCGGAATGGTGGGAGATGTCACAGAATATATCGTTCCTAGCATACAGCAAATGGCCGAGGCACTAAATAAATCAGACACAATCAATTGTTTCTTCCGTCAGCCAGAGCTGACGGAGTACAAAATATGCTGCTACTATAAACATGGTAGTGCAATGTTTGGGGTGGAGAAGGCAAGCACTAAAATAGTAGGTACGCCCAAAACCAAGAGGTACAATACCAGAGGAAGTACAAGGAGAAGTAGCAGGGGGTAGCTTGCCATGTCGACTGTGCTGCTTGCTCTGCAACCACAGGTGTTAGTCACCAACCAACCAATGATCACAAGCCGGTGTGAGCTAGTTAGTGTGATATCTAGTTATTTGGTTTGGATCATTTGTAGTAGTATACGGTACTACTCCATTATCTTGTTCCGTTAGCTAAAAAATTTGTAACATGTGTCCATGCCTACTGTTAGTGAAATAAAATTATTACTTCTTGCTGCCCATCTCTATGCTAATTTGCTTTGTACACATAATTTGCCATCCGATACAGTACTAGTGCTTATCCTTATTTGATTGAAAAGAAAGTTGCTTAATCACCTTGCGCTGTGCAATACTACCCAATTCTGTCTCCATAACCAGTTTGAGGACGGTTTTTTAACATATTTTAGGACGGTTTTTTTATCCAACTACTGCAGGCAGCCAGAAAAAAAAAGGCATGTTTAAATATTGTTGCTGTACGTAGTACTAGGCTTAACAACGATCTGGAGCACATAAGTTGTCTCATTCATGATTTACAACTTTACAGTATAAAAGATGCAAAAAAAAATTATAAAATGCTCATCATTTACACTAAGAGGTTACAAGCTAGTAGTAGTTAGCTAGGCTGTCTGTAGTAGTGCCAACTCAGCTAGTTTTAAGGACACCTACACGCGTCAAAAATTATGTGCAGTGGTTCGTGTTTTTTTTTTTTTGGATAAAAATATCGTGTGCAGCAGTTGTTGAATCATGCATGGTGCTGATGAGTTGGGATAGTCAATATTGCTTATAGAAAATGAGACAAATAGTGATACTAAGCATATAGAGTATTTTCCATCTGATGACCAGCGGTTGTGGGGGACAGAAATAATAAACGATAAAACATCCAAGCTGAAATATAATAAAGAAAAACAGTTCTTAATTATATCATGATAATGGTGTGTTTAATTAACAAGAACAATGACCAAAAGAATTCATTCTATAGCTCAGTTTCTAGTGGCACCATATGCAGACTTGCTCGAAAATAACTCATTGCCAGATTGCCTTAGCATGTGTTTGGTTTGGGGTTGAAGTGGGTTGGTTTAGGTTCAACCCAGTTTTGTGGGATAAGATGAACCCATCTCTTGTTTGGTTAGGGGAGTGGGTTGAACCCAGTTTTTTGTTTGGTTCCTAGGACGAAGAAGGATGGATCGGATGACATCTTGACACCGTTAATTAGCGCTTATTTTCAGTCATGAAACAGTATTTTTCTCTCACAACAAATCAGCACGAGCCGAAATCAGCGCTTATTTTCAGCCAAAACGAACAAGGCAAATAGTAACCATTAGTGGGGCCCATACGTCATTCTCTTATTAATTTTATTTCCCAACCTTATCTTCAACCTCCCGTCGAGGGGAGCGAGCAGTATGCGTTTGCAAATCGATGGTCGCCGGCACCTCCCCGTGGCTGCTCCCTACCATGGCCGCCACCTCCCCCGTGGCTGCTTGCTCGCACGGCCTCCCCTGTCGCTGGCCGCTTGCTAGCCACGGCACGCAGGAAGGAGCGGCCTCCCCTACCGCACAAGGCCGCCATGGCCGCAGAGGGGCGAAGAGAGGAGTAGCTGGGGTGGAGAAGGACGACGCGAGCAATTGTCGCGGGGACAGCGTGAGCGGCGTGTGCGTGGGAGAGCTGGGTGCCGCCGAGGACGCTCGCCATGGCCAACATCGCCCCGAGCCGAGCTCGAGCTCGCCTGCCATGGCCGCCACCGCCCGAGCTCGCCTGATATGGCTGCTGCTCGCCCGAGCCGGACGCCGGAGGAGTGGATCTGGGGCAGAAAAGCACCGACGAAGCAAGGGAGGAGGAGACGAATGTTGACGGCGTCCACGCAGGTCGGCTGCGTCCGCTGAAATTGAGCGGATCGTTTCAACCCGCATCTGAGGGAATATTCTCTCCTGGGTCCAACCCAAACCCACACAATCCCTCATCGATCTGGGTCGAACCCAGTACAACCCAGGTTAACCCTCAAACCAAACACTACCTTACTGAAACATAGATACTCTTCCTCTTGACGACAATAATGTAAAGTGTGATCTTTCATTTACTTGCCACGGAAAATTTGACAGGAACTCTTAACATTTTACCAAGATCACCAAAATACTACTTCCACTGGAAGATTCTCAGTAGTGATTAGTGAAGAACGTTGTGCTCGTCTTGAAGTGTGACAGATGTAAAGTGTGATCTTTCATTTACTTGCCACGGAAAATTTGACAGGAACTCTTAACATTTTACCAAGATCACCAAAATACTACTTCCACTGGAAGATTCTCAGTAGTGATTAGTGAAGAACGTTGTGCTCGTCTTGAAGTGTGACAGTGACTATGAACGTGATGGGCAAAATCCAACAGCAACAGCCAAGGGGCGTACAACCGGGATCAGAATTTACACCGCAGCTTTCGCCTAGCGACTTTCTCCTTGAAAAAAAAAAGCATCCTCCCCACATCGGAGCCGCACCGCCCATTTTAAATCGATCACACGCCGCACGGCCCATTCGGGCGCGTGAGAGAGCAAGGGAAACAGTTTGGCAATTTTCATTTCTCAAATCTTATTGTTTGCCAACTCCCAAAAAAATATAGGGATAAAAAAAAGATGTCATCTCCAACAGTTGGGGAAATTTCATTTCTCAAAACCTAAAATTGTGGACCCACACGCTTTTTCCCTTGGCGCCGTCGCCTGGCCTGGTCACGGCGCCGCCAGGTCACACGGACAAGGAGTCGTCGCCGGTGCTGGTCTCAGGAAAGCCTCGCAAGAGGGCTGCAAAAGGTGTGGTGCCGGAGTGAACAGCCTGACTCCACGTCCTTCACGAACTTGCCTGCAGTTGGAGAGCTGCTTCTTGTAGAACTGGTTGCATGGTCATGCTAGTCTGCTCTGCAGCACACGCCCGGCTTCAGGGTCAAAAGGCTTAATTACGTCGCCGATCGGTTTACTGATTCAACTCGCTCATCATCATCAAGACTTGACTATCCGGCTCTGCTTAGACAATCGGAAGGGATGATACAACTAACCGTCGACACGTCACATAAGAGAGTCCAGCAAGGCGCAGATAACACTAGTGATGTTGGGGCCGACTATGGCCGCCGCGCCCTGGATCAGCTCCGGCAATCCCCGGCGCAAGCTCTGAAACACCATGAACACACGCTAGAGCTGGAACGAGAGTAATACACGAGTTTCCACTGAGGTTCGGCGTTTTCTCGCCGCCTGGTCCCCGAGACTTTTTCTTTGAGATCGGGCCATTCACCCCTTTTTCACTAAGAGAAAAAATAATTCTCGGTACACCCGTGCGCGTTCACGCAGGCGAGTAGCTTTCGTGAAACACCGCACCACCTAGCTACTGAATTCACTTAGAAAAGATCACATATAGAAAAAAGGTGTTTTGCGGCCAAATCTACAAGACAAAAGTGACTCCCAATGCCTACTGCATCCTAGCGCAACACCTAGAAAGGAGAGAGGGTGCTGGCAGTCTGGAATTCATCAAATTAAGGAGGCTTCGTCAGGTAGCTCAATCTCCACTTTGAGTCACATCCGTTTCATCATCACCTTCCGCGCCTAAGCCTTCAGCTTCTATTCCCTGTGCATGCTCAGCCTAGCTCTCCTCTTAGGGACGAGCTCCGAGTCGTCCAACTCCCCCACGGCCCCACCCGTGCTCATCTAGCCGCCCGGGTTTGCCGCAGCTGTGGAGGTGACGACAAGACTGGCATCGTGAGTGGATTCATAAATGCAGCGATGTAAGTCCTCGTCCAATGTCATTGTCGACACGTCAGGTGCTCCGCCATCAACCATCGATGTGGCAGGGTCGCCTCCGTCTGCATCCACCAAGTTGTTGGGCAAGTCGATCTGGACTGGTGGTGGGCATCTCCCGGCATGCTCCAGCTCCAAGGGTGATGACCTTGGTAAGGTTTCGCCCGAGCCGCGCTCGTCCGGGCACAAAAGGCATAGGTAGGCCATGGCCACCTCCGTCACGGCTTGCCTAGAGTGAACTGTCCCCACCTCAACAAGCATGATAGCTAGGCCATGGCCCACCTCCGTCATGGCTTGGCTAGATTGAACTGTCCCCACCTCAACAAGCATGGTATTGAAGTCCCAACGTAGGACCTCCGAGCAACGGTCCACTGCGACCTTAAGGCTTGGCGAAGGTCTCTTTGAGGTCTGCAATGTGTTTGTTTTCCTCTTTACTTATGACCACAATGTCGTCAACATAAGCGATGATGTTCCTCCAACTAGGTCCGAGCACTGACTTATAATTTAGATCGGAGAGAGTATAATATAACGAGCGTAAAATTGGCCTTGCTTTTTGTATCTTCTTCCCTGCTGCATTTTCCATCCAAGTGCGGCTGTTTGCATCTCCTTCCGCTGCTTGTTTCAAACAAATACAGCACAGACGATCAAGCCCTTACGTACTGACGTGCACAGCTGCACTAGCTTGCCCGACTTATATGACCTCCGGCCGATCTATGTATGTGCGCTCAAACCTAACCTTAGAGACATGTCTGCCCTTTGCAGAAATACCCGGAGCAACGGTACAAAGCAGACAAGTTTCGTGGAAACTTTGTATACTCCACACATCATCCCATGCATATTTGTTACTAACAGCAGATATGATTCACGTCCTCGGTTAAATAAATGTAACAACCCTAAAAATCCACACAACCTAAAAATCCCAACCAATTAAAATTTTTCATTTATTTATTGTGAAAACCCATTTTTCTTGTGCAAGCATATAGGTTTCATTATGAAATTGGTAAATAAAGGGGTGTAGTTTGTATTTTAATTCCAATCACATAGAATAATAACTTATGCATCACATTTGGGATTTATTGCAATTTATGTTTGTATTTACTCAATAAATTAAAATGGGCAATATATGTATATATACACTAAACTGAAAACAGAAAAGGAGAAAGAGAGTTCGGCCAGCCAGTCAGCCCGAGCCAGCCCGACCTTCCTCTCCTCATCTCACCGCGCGCGGCCCACGTCGCGGCTCGGCAGCGCACGCGCGCGATCGGCACACACGCGCTCGCGCTCGCGCTCGCTGCCAACCCGGTCCCGCCTGTCAGCCACTCTCGCCCCCACTGTTCTTCTTCCTCACGAAGGCGACGCGCCTGCCGGGGGTGTCGCGCGAATGGCGTGACCCCGGTCCCACAGCCGACAGCATGGCAGAGCCCTGGACCCCGCTGTTCCCCTCCTGTCCCCTCCTTTCTTGGCCGCCAAGCGAACCCGCGCCATCAGGAGCCCTAGATCCACTCGAGCCTCGGCCCTTCGATCGGCCGAGCGCAATCGAGACCGTTCGCCATTGGAGCTGGCCAAGCTCGCCTATAAATTGGAGCACCCCGAAGCCCTACCCTCATTTCCCCTCGCCGCCACCGCAGCACAGACCGGCACACCGCACAAACCGAGAGAGAGAGCGTAGGAGAAGGGCGGAGCAGAGGAGGAGAAGCTGCCGGAGCGCCGCCGCCGCGGAGCACGCCGGAGCCGGACACGGAGGAGAAGCCGAGCTGCGGACGAGGAGCGGCACGGCACTGCGATCGCTCTGCACGGCTCCGACTCGCCACTGCACCGCCATCCTAGCTTCACCGACACCACGGTGAGCCACCGCACGCCATGTCCGAACCTTGCCCTGCTTTTGCCATGGCGTTCCACCCTCGGGACGCGCAGGCACGAGCCTATACCGGCTCGGGAAGATCACCTGCACCATGCACTCACTCGACCAGCCAAAACCCCCGGACTACAAGCTTGCTAGACCGAGAACGCAGCACGACGCGTTCTCGGCGTAGCGCGCTCACCACCGACGCGTTCCGACGCCGAATCACCCGTTCCGAGCAATCCGTCTAGCAACCGTATAGGTTAGAGCGTCGTGGAGCACCGCCACGACCCCCTTGAGCTAGCTACGCGGATCTAAGCGCTAGAGGAAGCCTGAATCGCCTTGGCCGCGTGCGCCGCGACCTTACCGGAGCGCCGCCGCGAGCCGTAGCCAAAA
Source organism: Eremochloa ophiuroides (assembly GCA_038502445.1). Classification (NCBI taxonomy): domain Eukaryota; kingdom Viridiplantae; phylum Streptophyta; class Magnoliopsida; order Poales; family Poaceae; genus Eremochloa; species Eremochloa ophiuroides. The sequence continues at coordinate 77,352 of JAHLJS010000164.1, read as the reverse complement.
GAAGGTCATGCCATGGCTAAGTTCGCCACCAGAGTGTTGTATGCCTCTCTGGCCTCACCAATTTGACAAGACCGCATTCGATTGAACCAATACTTGGTCGTAGCCGCGATGCCGTTTTCCGCCGTCGTCGGCGACACGCCGCCGCCACAACCGAGCACCTTGGAAAGCTCGGTAGCCAAAATTGGTAGTTGGTATACCATCGCCTTGGACCCTGGACGCGTATACATCTCCTAGAAGACCTCCTTAACCCCGCCGGAACCTCACCGTCGCGACGACATCGCCGCCGACAGGTTCCGCCTCGCCTAAGATCCGTTCCGAGTACCCCCGGTCGCCTCGCGCTGCGGAGAAAGGCCGCCGAGGTTCGCCAAGTCTGCCTCGGCACCGCCGCTAGAAAGCCGAGCCCTGCCTTGCCGAAATATGGCCATCGCCGCCCTGTCATCGTCCGCCGCACCGGAGAGACACCGCCGCCTTGAACAGACGCCCTGGAACCCTGCTAGCACCGAATCTCCGATTCGCCCGAGCCTCCCCAGGAGAGCTCGGGAGAGCAGCCCCTTCGGCGCCCAAATTTCCGATTCGCCCGAGCCTCCCCAGGAGAGCTCGGGAGAGCAGCCCCTTTGGCGCCCAAATCTCCGATTCGCCCGAGCCTCCCCAGGAGAGCTCGGGAGAGCAGCCCCCTCGGGCGCCCAAATGTCCGATTCGCCCGAGCCTCCGCAGGAGACCTCGGGAGAACGGCACCCTCGGGCGCACCAAATGTCCGATTCGCCCGAGCCTCCGCAGGAGACCTCGGGAGAACGGCACCCTCGGCACCCAAATGTCCGATTCGCCCGAGCCTCCGCAGGAGACCTCGGGAGAACGGCACCCTCGGGCACCCAAATTTCCGATTCGCCCGAGCCTCCGCAGGAGACCTCGGGAGAACGGCACCCTCGGGCACCCAAATTTCCGATTCGCCCGAGCCTCCGCGGGAGACCTCGGGAGAACGGCACCCTCGGGCGCACCAAATCTCCGATTCGCCCGAGCCTCCCCGGGAGAGCTCGGGAGAGCGGCACCCTCGGCGCCCCGAATCTCCGATTCGCCCGAGCCCCGCCGAGCTACCCCCGACCACCGCCGAGCTCCGCCGAGATACCCCCAACCACAGCCGAGCTACCCCCGACCACCGCCGAGCTCCGCCGAGATACCCCCGACCACCGCCGAGCTCCGCCGAGATACCCCCAACCACAGCCGAGCTACCACCGACCACCGCCGAGCCACGCCGAGCTACGCCAACTCCGGCAACTCTCTGGGAACCAGCATCGAACACCTGGACGACCATCGGGTCTGTGTTCTGTTGAGGCGCCACATGCCGCACTACTGGACCCGCGCGCCACATCCCGAGCTGCCCCTGATTAACCGACCAGTTTTCCCATTTTCAGAAAATAGGATAATCTTCAGAAATTCATAACTTATTCGTACGATGACCAAGAATTGCGCACCATATACCAAAATTCTCAGAAAAATGAGATCTACAATCTAAGACTATGTTTGTGTGCATTTGGCTCTTTGTTTTATTGGATTTTTCTGAAATACTCTATAGGAGTCGCTGACGCGACTATTTCGTGTTCGATTTCAGAGCCGGAGGAGGATCTGACTAAGGAAGACGACCACGAGTACTTCCAAGAGCTAGGAGACGACTACGAAGGTGCCACGTCCCACCAAATCCTTAGATCCTATTACGCATTGCAAATGACATTGTTGCTATTGCTTTATGATTATGTATGGATTGGTTGCATGGTAGTATATTTGAATTCCCTGCCTTGATAAGACTTTACCCTGCTATCCGCTGTTAGGTTAGCTGCTGCTTATTTTACTGTTACTCTTCCACTACTTACTACTTGCTATATGCTATGTGGTGGAATTGGGACGGTGTATATCTGATTATAACTACTGGGAGAGAGTGCTGCGTGCGTCTTGGGTGCGTGGTAAGGGTTGATGTCGACCAAGTGGGATGTGAGACGAGCCCATGGGGCAAGTCGTGCCGGGGGTGCAACCTGGGCATCCCCAAGCGAGATACCTGTGGCGGGTAAAGTTGTTGAGGAGGTTCCGGGTGGGATAGCCTTGGTGGTTTGAAGCCCGTGGACGGAGGTGCTGTGATGGCACGGGGAGAGTATCCCCTAAGTGGAAGATGCCTGCTTGGTCAAACCTAGGATGGACTAGTTTCAGGTTCATGGGAATCCTTTTCTACTCACTCGCTTCTGATGGGCGGGAGACGGCTGGACTACTTGGTAGGACGGTGCCACTACTGCTAGGTTGAAAGGTGATAAGGGTGGGCGGAGACGGTCGATGGGTTCCCATTCCGTTCTAGATGCACAGTACCACTGGATGGGCCCGGTACTGTGTCTCCCAGTCTCAGCATAACGGTGTAGGATCCGGAATATCCCAGGGCTGAGTGGTAGGGTGGCATCGACCTAGGCAAGCAAGCACCCGGAATTCTGCCTAGGTGTTTGCGCAACACCTATGATGGCTAATCTTGTGAGTAGTGAAACCTCTGCAGAGTGTACGGTTGATCGATCGATACATATGCCAACCTGTTGGCTATGGACCTTTCCTGTGAAGCTTCTACTAGTGTAGTGAGTGTTCTCTTCTCCCCCTGGATGACATTTTTCCGGCAGTGTACCCGATGTGGTAGTGTGCCGCTGAGATAGGCCCGAGAGGGAGTTGGGCCTGTCGAATGAGAGTGAGGTGTGGGTATGTGAGGTGTGGTGATGGGAAAAGGGATGATGGTGTTAACTGGTGATAAAACTTGACTAATTAAAACATTGAATACAGTTGCATAGGAAAACCTCAGCCTATAGGTCTGCTTGTATAGCCTTGCATCCACTTTCCACAAAGCAAATGCTGCATAGGTGGGCTCCGTGGCCAGTACAAATCGTACTGATAAATTTGCTGTCAGGTGACGAGAATGAGTACGACTTCGAGGGAGATGATGACGAGGAATAGGGTCACGTGCTACACTCAAGTTGGCCGTGAAGGATGAATCGCTTCCGCATCTTCTAAAGCTTCTCTGAATGTTGATTCCACCAGTGTGGCGATGTAATAAATGTTTATGTAAGACTTAATTATCGTTGTATGGATCCTGATGTCAACTGAGATATGGGTAATTTCATGGATTGTCCCAAGCAATCTGTTGAATTACAATTCGAGCCTGTGGATTTCCCTTCGTGGAAATCGAGGTCGTTTCAATAAAATTCATAACCATATATAGCTACGCCAAATTATTATATCCATATATATTTGCACTCGGCCAATTAATGAGCCGAGTGACTATACTCCTTCTGTCCCAAAATAGATGTCATTCTCGCTTTTCGAGAAGTCAGCTTTTTTCAACTTTGACTAATTTTATATTAAAAAGTATTCATATCGAGCGTACACAACTAGTATCATTGAAAAGATCTTTAAATCTAGTTTTTTTTAACAAATTTATTTGGAAATAAAAATGTTATACATATTTTCTATAAATTTAGTTAAAGTTAAGAAAGTTTGACCCGTACGCTTCACATAGCGTATGGGACGGAGGGAGTATGCATCTGGCTAACCAACCTAAGTCCATGCACTCAGGCACTCAGCCAAAACCAATCAAACCGAGTGATACATGTCCTTGTTGCCAGTGCCACATTTACTAGATGCCAACACCCGGCCGGCCCGTCCCATGGGTTAGAATATGTTTAGAGCATGGAGAGAGGCGTCGTAATCACGTTGACTGATCTGGGGTCATGGGTTAATGCATGTCCATGTGAAAAGAAATTTGATGTGGCAAGGCAAGCAATTAAAAGAAAATGAGAAGGAACACATGTCTTGCTTAAATAAAAAAGGATGGACTCTAAATCCAAGAGAGAAAAACAGACTTGTATACTCTTGCGATTCATCGTTAGAAATATTTTCATACTACATCTATTTTGTATTATAAATATCAATATTTTTATCTATAAATTTGATCAAATTTTAGAAAGTTTTAGCTAGGGTTATATTCTTTTCCGGAGGAGGTAACTGACACATATCCATCGACATCTCTCACTCATTGGTCACTATCATTCACACTGGTGTCGTAGGGACAGTGTGTTTTGCGCTGATTCCTAACGCCAAGTGTTTGACTGGACAAATTTATTCCACAAAGAACGAAGGTCTTCAATTGAAAGGGTGTGGGAAATTAAGATGTTTTTCACTTGAAACAGTACAGTTTCATTTGTGTGGAAGAAATTTCATGCGCTCAACATACGTTACATACCCTGGTCTTGTGTAGTGCTGTAGCTGAATGTCCTGGTACTTTTTGGAAGAAAATAGGAGACCTTTCATAACTTTCCAGCTGGTGCTAGTATCCTAATGATGAAATATGAGTCACCGTTCTTACCAAAAATCAAAGACTACGCTAAAAAAAGGAATTTTACAAGATAGCCTGTTTTATTTATAGAGACGAGCTAAAAGTGACACAGTCGCCAAAAATACGCGTATATTTTGAGGGACTGTTGAGTCATCTACGTAGGCAACAAAAAGAACCTATACTTGACCCTAAAAATCAGTTAACACCACTCAAAATAGAGCACAGCCTCAGTAAATTGGACCAAGGCCTAGCAAGCCCATTAAAAAACCCTGACAGGACAATCTCACCTATGGCTTGTTCCTGTTCTAAAAAATCCCATCGACGCCTTCTCCATTCCACCATTGTCCATTCGGCATCCATCATCATTATCTCCTAGAGAAAAATTCACGGCCAGTCCCCAACTTGGCATGAGGTGTTATCTAGGTCCCTCAACTATTAAAATGCTATTTCTGGGTCTCTGAACTTGGCTTCGGGTGTCACGTAGGTTCCTGAACTTGCAACATGATCACCATTGGTCCCTAAACTTGGTCGACGGTGTCATCCCGGTTCCTAAACTTGGTTTTGAGTCTCATCTTGGTCAAAACAAGGTGATTCGAAAACTTTATATCAAAAAATAATTAGAGGTAGATATAGTTCACTATTCACATTCTGGCCCATGCAGGTCGGAGACGTATGCTGGGAGTCGTTCGAGGAGGCCTCAGAGTCACGGGGGAGGGGGGGGCTTCCCGTGACGAGGGGCCAGCCCCGGCGGAGAGGAAAGGCGGCGCTACTGGGTTAAGGTTGGAGTGAGGAAAGATAAAGAGTAGAACGTGCCCTGCAGGCGGCGTAGAGCTGGCAGCTAGTGTTGCAGCGGTTGCAAGTGGTGGTAGGCTACGGGGCAACCTCCACTGGGTCTATCGGAGCTCCCCTCCATGCTCCAGAAGCAGGGGCACTGGGTTGGATGCTGGTGGCCGCCGGGCTCGGAGCTAGCACCGGCGTGAGGCTGTGGCCGCCGGCCCTAAAGTGGGAGCCGGCGCCAACCTGTCCCCATTGCTTCTCGCTTACTCAGGCTGATATTCTCGTCCTTGTTCACTCATGAGGAACGACCTTGATCCTGTCACAATCAAAATTTTCTACTTCTCCTGGTGACATGGGATTCTCATAATGTTTTAGCATTCAAAATTTAGCATAAACTTTTCCTACTAAATGCCTCCTAACGAGGATTCCCATGTGTTATGACTAGTGATAGTGTTTTACCGTTATCTAAAAACACACAAGGAGAATTCTATCATTTTGGCAGTGTGTCATCCTAGACTAGTACTATTTACGTTGTGCAAAGAATATCATTTTGGTTTTGGCTAAAGTTTTCCTTTGCAGATACCATAAACCACACAACACCCCAGCCGTCGCTATCAGGCTGGTCTACCACTTTCCTCCCCACAAAGCCCACAAGAAATCAATTGATCCATGACGGTTTTCTGATGACGGGTTTTGAAACTGTCACCGCATATAGAATCTATGACGGCCTTATGAGGGTTTCAAAATTAGGTGCATGCTCTGTGATGATCTGGACTGTCATCGCCTGTATAGTTGTCTTATAGTTGTCTGTGATGATTGTGAGGAAACATCATAGAAACCGTGTAGGGTGACATGGGCTGTGGATGGTGACGTGGATGGTGAGATCGTGGGTAAAACCGTGTAGCTTAGTTGTCTATTATAATTCTTTTAAAAAATATTGTTATCCTATATTAATTAAAAATAAAGAAGACAAATAGAAAAGAGAATTTAAAAAACTTGCAACAAGATAAAAATTAATAGGGGCATACATTTAAATGTATATTAAAAAAGACAAAATTAAAAAATAAAAAATTTAAAAAGTTGTCAAACTTGGGACCTCCAGACCTCATAAATTAGAAATGCAGGTCTTTACAATTAACGACACAATGGCCTCTGTTAAATGGCAAGGTTCAAAAAATTGTGCAGCACCTGGGAATTGAACCTGAGACCTCCCACTCCCACCCCGCATGACTTACCACTACACGACACTGCTCAGTTGTGTTGTAGAACTAGAGTTTATTCCTTAAGAGTTCTCTACTTCAAATTATTTAAGAATATCTTGATTCTAATGGCGCACGCATGACCACTATAATACTACCCTCTTTTATGTCGAATCTAGAATAGCATTGTTTTATTCATAAAATTATTTAAGAATTGTTGTCGTCACTGATCCAGTGCGTCTGTGACGGTTTTTTTCACAAACAAGGTTTATGACGAGGATTCTATGACGGATTTGTAGACCCTCATGGATAGTTACCTGTGACGGTTTTTAGGGCCTCTATGACAAATTGATAACGTCATGTATCAACACAATCCTAGTAGTGGCCTTGGACACAGCATTGTCTTCGATCTCTTTTAAGTTCTCATCTTACCACGTGGTGTGATAGCTATCCACAGTTCACGTCCATGCAGTTCAACAAAAGGTAGGTTCTTCCTCCCATTAAGCTAAATTATTGCCTTTGATCCAAACTTCATGTGTCTAATATCTCATCAATATTGCTATATATATGTTGAGTATCCTGAACAGGGAAGGGATATTCCAAATGCTGGAAACCTAATGGCGGAGATTGTCGGTTCTGCGGCTGTTCCGGAATCAGTTAGCCAAATCCTATCTGGTCTGCTTCAGAAATATGGGGAGAAACAGAACTCAAATGCATTGCGAAACCTTGAGAAGCTAGAGATGGCACACATCAGGCTGGAGGCTGTTCGTGTCAGACATCTGAAAAGTGGGATATCACTGATACATCCTTGTTGCAATGGCATAGGAAGCTTAAGTGTGCTGCTCAAGAGTGCGATGACACACTGCACAGATGCAGGCAGAGAATCTTAGAAGATAAACACACAGAAAAGGATGTAAGTAATTTCTCCCTTCCAAAGCGGGTTGTGCATGCTACTAGGTCATTCGTTTCTTCTATCTTTAACCATGACAACGACGACTTGACTAAATCTATTCAAAGATTTGAATGGTATGTAGATGGTGCTAGTGACTTTCTGAGATTACTAGAGCTTAGTGGAACGCCAAGGTGTCCACATGCCGTTTGACCCTCTTATCAGGCACCTTCTTGCTTGCAAGGTACTACAACATAGAATCATTAGGGAAAATGAATGCCCTTTGTTTGTACTGTTGGTGCCATTTATTAGTGCAGAGCATGGAAAAGAAGGTAGGCTTGTCTTCGTGCAGAAAGATCATAATGTGCCGGAAGACGATTTTTACCTTGGTGTAACGCTACAACTTTCGGAGGGTACAGACATAGTTGGGGTTGTAATTCAGTGCTTAAAGCTGTTTGCCCCTCTTTTCAAGTCTATGGTTGAAAATATTAGGAAAAAACTTATGCAGCTACCTACAGAAGACTTCTTGTGGGTACCATATGTTGATTCACACAATCAAAAATATTGGGACAATGTTAACGGACTTGGTGGTCAATGGTTTCGCCCAGACCCATTGTGTTGCAAGCAGCATGATAAGATCAACATCTGTAATGGTAGCAAGCTAGACAAGTCATCTGGATTACCATATGTTTCTCTAGAACCGGTTATTCATGTACTAGAAAAGGAAGCGCCCTTACGGGCGCCCTACAAATATTCTATTGAGAAGTAAAATATAAAATATATATGAATGATATCGATACAGATTGCATGTCAGTGTCAGAAGCCAACCAATCATGTAAATAGCAACTAAGGCACGCCAATGAGACAACGAAACAATTATTTTTTTGTTAAAAAATATCAGATAACTGGTTGCTTTAGTACAATTTGATTTCAAAATCAACATGCATCAGCACGCATACGTGCCATGGACACCGCCTCCCCCTCGATCTCCGATCTCACCCCTGCTCGAATATAAGTGTCTTGTAATAAAAGTGTCTCGTAAATCATAGAGAACTGCCGGCACGAATATAAGTGTCTCATAAGCAAAAGTTCACGAGGTATTGTCTTTTATGATTACAACAGCGATTCGTTAAGAACGGATAAATCATAGAGAACTGCAATTGTGCATTGAGAATTAAATTCAAGAGAAGCACTAAGCACCAGTCTAGGCAATAATGGACGCAACAAACACAGATAACATCAAATTTTCTATACGAATCTGGAACCAGAAAAAAATAGCTTGATTCCATTGATACATTTTCTATGTTAGTGACGTATACAAATATTAGTTATCACACTTTTGATATGAATCTGGAAACAAAAAAAATAACACATCTTGTTTCCATTGATACATTTTCTCGGTTAGTGACATACACAGATATTAGTTTTGTTGACCATGATCAACTCAAAATATGCATGGTTTAGAAGTAAAGCCAAGGGGTTGACCTAATCATGCGCAATGATGCCATTCCTCAGATAAATTCTAGTCAACAACATTCTGTGTCTAGTGCTTATTGGCGAAGTACTTGATCATCCTGTCCATGTCCTCCTTCACTGGATGACATCTAAGAAGCAGCAAAAATTCACACAGATAAGCAACATGCTTGTGAGAATGTGAACAGGGAGGAGGGACATTGGTGACATTGATTACAGCAGCAGGAGATTGGTAACAATAATTACAGTTAGTATTGATTAATTTAGTATAGCTAGTATAGGTTAGTAGTTAGTCATCGTTTATTTGCTTCAAGAAAATTGTATAAATAAAAAAAATTCCACTCAAGCTATTTAAAATGATCCGATAGAGCTGTATAGATGGAGCTGCTACAGAGATATTCAGTTCAAATGTTCCATTTCCCTATTTGAAAACTAAATGCTCCTACTGGTAGAATATTTTAATTCTGCCGCTTGAGCTAAAAATTATTAAATGAACCGATGGAGATGGCAAAGCATTCGAAATTTTAGTCCACCTACTTGAGAATAGAAAAGCAGTACCAATCTGATTTGCTACAAGTTTTGCATGTTGAGCAATCCGGTATCATTATTGAAATCTCTAAAATGCTTATTTCATAATTGTCTCAATATGTATCATCAGATAGGGTCATTGTTTTCAGAACCTTCTCCAACCAATCTGCCTTTATTAGTCATGATTGTAATGTATGATTCCAAACCGAAACAATACCAATTATAGCTTATGCATAATTTCTTATACTACATGCATAGATATTGCATCTCTCAAAAGTATATTCCTCTCATCATCTAAAAGATAGCAGAGACTAATAAGAGCTCCCAGAACCAACATTAATTCAGGAAATATACTGATATCACCAACTTTTGGAATGCAAAGGAAAACGAAGATTGACGCTGTGAATAGAAGGTGGCCCAAACACCAATGGCAGATGACGCTGTGAATAGATCATAGCAAATGAAAATCATGTAGTAGTAATAAGTAAAAAAAGTATATTGGTAACTGAATACACACCTGTCCTGCCCTTTCAGGAAGACAGACTGTATTCCCAAATAGCATGGCTGACCTCCATGTGACTAATCTACATCAGTATCCTTCCACTTACGGTCTCTGTCCATGCTCTGATAAATTGCTTTGCAGGCCTTATATGAAGTGGCCCAAACACCAATGGCAAATGACGTTGTGAATAGATCATAGCAAATGAGAATCATGTAGTAGTAGTAATAAGTAAAAAGTATATTATCACACTGAAATTGGTAACTGAAAATACATTTTGGAACATAAACTGAAATACCATACTATCCCGTAAGAATTTTATTATATTAAACAAAAGGAGAAACTCCACAACTATACAAAGAAGGGGGGGTCCAAGATGGACCATGAAACTTTCTCAACTAACTGTACTGCAGCAGACAAAAAAGGAGAAGATTAACAGGATCCATATGCATACATACAGAGAGGGGATACCTTTAGTCCATCAGCTTGCTTATTTTTGTCATATTTGGTCCATAAGCTATACTTCTGACAACCTATAGCTCTGATATATTCAGTAAGCTACTAACCAAACAATACATTCAAGTAAATTACTATTTGCCGCTCCTGAACAAAATAAGTCCACATCTAGTAAGCTATTAATCAATCTCTTAGCACAAAAAAAACAGGCCACTGCCGTAGATCCCGTAAGCTGAAAGTAGACTCACTGGTGGCCTCCCTACAGGCCTCCTGATGGGCAACAATTCAACTCACATAAGAGTACATAAGCCTAGACTTCTGATTCAAGTACCTAACCAAATAGGTAACCGATTGTAGCTTTATATCTTCATCCTTTCAGTGCACACATGTTCTTGCTTATAGCAAGTTGATGACAAGGAATAAGCAGAGGTACAGTTTTATTCGCAGCCTCGCAGGGTTTAGAAATACCATCACACGCATGGAATGTGCTAGTACTCATTCTAGTTCTAGCTAGCACAAATTTACTTTTACTAATACATATTGACGAAACCCAGTGGAATCTTATCAGAGATATGCATCTAATAACAATAGTAGTAATGCAACCTGTTACTGACAGAGGACCAAGCAAATTGACAAGGAGCCAAACCCTGCTGGACCAAGGGTAGAAGAATTGGCTACAACAACACAAAAAAAAGATAAAATATAGTGCTACCTATCTTTGTTATCTAAAACAGATCAACAAATTTATCTCACCCTAGCATGTGGGCTGGCATCACAGTTATCTTTCTGAAAATATTCCCCCAAAAAGCTCTCTTTGAAAAGGCATAGCCAATTATGGATACACATATCAAACACACAAAGCATTGAGGCTGTTAGAGAGCAAAAGCACAGCCAATTCTGTGGTAAATGCTAACAAATATTCTGTGGTAAATGCTAACAAATATTCCCCCTGCAATAGGTTCAATTGTTGGAGAAAGGAGTGTATTTTGTTTCACCAAGCAAAAAAAGCTTGAACTAAAAAAGCAAACTACACTCACCAGGAGGAAGTTTGATACCTTTAGAGCAAACAGGATCAATCTAGATCTAGATTAAAACCATGTAGATCCTAAATAATGCTTCTTGCATCTCAGGTTTCACTTCATTAATAAATGAGAACAAATCCAACCATAGAAGCAGTTTAGAAGTGTTCATTTCAAGGATATATGTACATAGCAAACACTGAAACGATGAACTAACCACAAAGAAGAGTTCTAAACATTGACAGTGGGATCGACCTGCGCAAATACCACTGTGCCCGCCCAATAGGCCTCGTCTACCTTACCCTGAATCGTTGCTACCCTTTAGCTTTACTTACTTTGGTGGTCCCTAAGTAGTACCATACAAGCTTACCTACTTGACAGGAACTGCAGATGTTGAGCTCTTTGTTCCATTTCAGATGGGTCTCTCCTTTACACACATCACTCAAGCCTTCAACTCCTGTGAAGTGTTGAAAAATAGTTGGAATTAGTAGGTACACTGTATAGGTGAATTTAAATACAGAATATCGACTTCGTAATAAGTTATGGGCTAAATGTTTCAGTTGAGAAACATCTAGCTCTATCAAGCATATATGACACGGATTTGTTCCTAAATAATTTCAGGTGGGGTAGTTTCAGGATTTTGCAATGCCCTTTGTGTCTGAGGCAGCAGATAGTCACCAAATTGCAAAAACAATAATTTCATCAGACCTAGCATACTATCTAACAATATAATCACTAAGTTTAGGAACGACATGAGACTGAATTTTCTGAACCTAGACATCTGTATACTATGAGACTGAATTTTCTGAACCTAGGCATCTGTATACTATGCACAGAGGAAAAAGGTCACCACAAACAAGCCATGAAGCAAGTTTCTAACGTGTGTGCAAAGTCTCCCAATTCAGTCTGAATGAAATAATTAGTTGCAGCTGGCTGGAGAGCATCATGCTGTAGCTTGCTTGTAATCCATACAAATATAATTAATTGTGCCTCTAAGCATAGACAGAACAAGCATGAAAGCAAAATGATGTGCTAGCCAAATAAAGGAGGAAGAGAACACTGTCACGCTCCCTTACCCAGTACCGACGACCGGGCGAGGCGCGAGCCCCAACGCCGCGGCATGGGTGGCGCCGGGGAGCCACACTGCCGTGCCTTGGGGGCGCCTGCCCCGTGCAGGACCGCTCTAGGGGGCGCGCACGCCCTGCGCCGTTGCACCGCCGCGCTGGGGGCCCGGCCACCGCCGGCCATGGGGGCGCTCACCCCGAAACGCCGCACCAGGGGGCACACCGGGGGGCGCCTGCCGCGCCAGACTGTGCTGGGGGGCGCCTGCCCCGCGCACCGCCGTGCCAGGGGCGCGCTGGCCTCGCGCGAGAGGGAGAGAGAGAGAGAGAGAGGAGAGACGTGGCGGCAGCTAGGGTTTCGGATGCCCACCAAAACGGCGATGCGGGAGCAAGGCTGTCGAGTCGATGCGAGAGCAAGGATTGGAGAGACTGAGAGAGGGATCGTCGGGAGGTCGGGGCAGGCAGCGCAGGGTGAGAGCGAGGGGTTTTCTGAGAAGTTGTAAGGGTGTTTTCGAAATGAAGACTCGATTTTAGAATTTTGCCTTCTTCAGGTAAAAATAAAATGAAGTCTAGGGGTCTATATGAAACATATTACAACATGCTGACTATCATGGAAGGATGAGTTGGACCGCGGGTTGATTTTCTAAAACGTAGAGGGCTTATTTGTAAAATATACAAGGACACGTGTCACAACGCCGCGCCCTCCGCGGGAGCTCGGAGCGCTCTCGTGCGTGGAAACTGGAGTAACTTTTAAGGAACCTGATGTCTATGGTGCCAAGTCTCACTCTCAGAGTCCAACAAACAGCGGACGTCATTGTCCGAATGTAGAGGTTCTCTGCGTGATCATCCATATCAGAGAGCTGAAGTCGTCTTTGCACCACATGGATCTTCAGAAGACATGTTGCTTGTGGATAAGTTTCCTGCAATAGCCGCAATCTACAGTGAAGAGAAACATTTTTTGCAGGGGACAACTTGAGGAGATCATGCTACCAAAAGCAGAAGATTACGGCCCTGTTTAGATCTACTGCAAATTGCAATTGCAACTAGTCACATCAACGTTGCGGCATATGCATGGAGCATTAAATGTAGACGAAATGTTTGCATGTTTGTACTTTTTGCATGTACATCACGAGACGAATCTTTTAAGCCTATTTGGGCCATGATTGGACAAAAGTTGTCAAATACAAACGAAGGTGCTACAGTGCAGAATTGGAACTGCAACTGGGATCTAAACACAGCCTACTTCTGCCAGAATGAGGAAGCAGCAGTCTACAAAATTCTTTGGAGGTCTAGGCATGGCACTGCATACATTCATGTTGAGAGACCAAGCATCTTCATGCCAAGCACACAGCCAACTTTTCATGGAGCTAAGAGAAGGAAGCTATTGCAAGGGCAGGATGAGGAGTTTTAGTGTGTGTGACATATAGGGTCTCAAAATTCATTGACTTATGGGCTACATATGCACCCATCAAATTGCAAGGCTCCATCATGGACTGGTATGAGGAAATGAAACAAAAACAGAAGCAGCATATCACTATCGCCTGAAATTCTTGATGATATATGTACCATGGATCCATCAGCGAAAGATGAAGATGCCATAAAAGATTGGAGTGTTCCACAAAAAGATCAAATGGTGGATTTACTATTTCTGACTGACAACAGATCTGTCAAAACAACAGAGATCAAGTATGCATATTTTCAGAGCTCCAATTTGGGTTAGATGCTCGAACTACAGGGTCAAGACTCAGCACAGAAGCAGAGCTGCAACACTGAGGAATTTATGTGTTACTCTTTAGCAACTTATGTGTAATGTTCTTTGTTGAGACCTGTGTTCTGAATTAGCCATGTACGTGAGAATCCTGTATCGTGGTGTTTGTTATCACCATTTAATCTTATAGTGGACATTATATTCCATGGTTATAGTATTATTCATCTAATTGTTCAAAAGAAAAACATCCTATCCAAGATCACATGTGCTATGTATGAGGCTATGCATGAGGTCTTAGGTTTAAATCTCAAGGGATATACCCTCAGTCCGCAAAAGAACGTAATTATGGGATGCGTGCTGGTTAAATTTGACTAAATTTATAGTAAATATTATAAGAATTTATGTGTCCAAATAAATTTATAATAAAAATATATTCAATAACTAATCTAATGGTATTTACTTTGTATCATGAATGTTTGTATTTTTTATTTAAATTTAGTCAAAATTCAAGTAGTTTGACTTCTCAAGAAGTGAGAATTGCATTGTTTTGTGGATGGAGGGAGTAACTTTTTTTAGTATGAGGAGCTAAAAGACTTAGCCGTTGGAAAAACCACGACAAAAGGGGGTTTGAAACCGGTAATAAAAGTCATTTCTCTACTATGCATAAACCGATTCAAACGGGTCCTAAGTCCTCTATGCTGGCTCTGCAACAAGAGGTGTTAACCCACTATAGGGAACAGTTGACAATTCAGCTGACCCTCCTTTTCATAGCAGTGACATGCTTTTGGTAGTAGTGACATATGGCTAGGCAAAACCTTGTAATTCTTCTCTACAATGAGATGTTCGCTCCAGCACCGAGAGAGCTGCCGTACATTCAAACAGTAGCTGCTGTCGGCCCCCCCTTTTTTTTTGGCTCCGGCGTGGAGAGGGCAGCCACGTCTCCCTTAGTCGAGAAGATTCCATGCTTCTTGTCTCCTCCATCAGCCTCTCCCATCCTCTTCCTCCAGTCTCTCCGAGGCCTTCCTCGCTCCTCACGTGAGCACCGCGACGGCAGTGCTGACCGACCTCAGTGCGGTGGCGGCCACCCTCCTCCTCTCCCATGCGCTTGCCATGGCTCTCTCTCTCTCTCTCTCTCTCTCTCTCTCTCTCTCTCCCTCTCCAATGACGTGGGCAGGGCGACAGCGGCGGTGCCAGGCCTCGACGCGCCGGCGTCCACCTTCCCCCTCCCCCAGTGTGCCACGGCGACCCCTACCGGGTGCTGCGCCAACACGGCGGTGGTGGACGCGGGTACGGGCCCCGCACCAGCGTCAGCGATGACGCGACCGTCGCCGCTGCTTCCCCAGCGCGGCCTGTCCCGGCCGCTCCGTTGTTCCCTCCTTGGAGTTGGACGGGACGGTCGCGGGTGGCTACTCTTGGCTGGAGACACTCCGAGGAGGCAGCAGGCAGGGCGACGGCGCCTACACGGGCGGCGCACCACCAGCCCATCCCCCTCCATCCCCCGCGCAGGTGAGTCCCGGCAGTCTCTTCTCTTCCCCTTCCCCGTTTCTCTGTCCCCCCATCTCTCTCAACGCGGGAAGGGCGGTGGCACGAGCTCACCTCCGCGGTGGCTGGCCGTTGGTGTGGCGGCAGGCCCCGTGATGGCCGTATCGTAGCACCGCGCAGTGTGGTCGAGCCCCGCCGGTGCCCGTGGGTGCTGCTGCCCGCCAATATCCACCTGCACCACCGCCGCGCCATATGTCAGTTCTTTGGTCAAAGTCCCTAAGATGCTTTACCATAGATCCTATAGGTAGGTACTCCAATGTTTGACCATATGCTTCTGTCCCTAATTGCTAAAACGTTTCCATATCACCTTTCAAATTGCTAATTGTTCATGAAAAAAATCTTGTTCTATACATGCAGCCTTGCCACCTACAGTTTCTTCCTGGTGACCAGGTCATCTGCCCTTATATAAAATGAAGCAAATGTCCTGAAAAATATGAAATTGATGGTAAAACTCCCATGCTTATTATCATTGGCTATTATAGAAAACTTAGTTCCTTTTTTGGGTCCAGTTTAGTGTTCTAGCAGCAACAAAATCAAGGATTATTCATGGTTGAAGCAATTGAAAATCATATCTTCTATTGCAATGATTACATGGCACCTTATACCTATCTACATGGTTACTGCTGGTTTTTATTTTCTTCTCTAGGTTGTGACCTTCTCAGTTCGGCTAGCCCATCGGAGCAATCAGTTATTGTGCCACACATATGACCATGTCACCGTGTCAATGATATTGGTTTGATTTCTTAATGTACGATACAAAATTTGGACCATGTACACTGCAGTCCTGATGGTTTCTGCTTTATGGTCTGCATTTTGGTCACTTGCAATAATAACTACACTTTTCTCTTGCTGTTACATATTTAATTTGAGGAATTAGACTACTGTGGTGATTACATCATAAATTTTGTTTGTTGATTCATGCAGTGAACAGGAGCTATCTTTGCACAGCTTACATCTCTTTATTTTTTTATACATACCTGAGGCAATGTCATGGGCTATCATTATTCTTCTTTTTACCTCTCTACTGCAATGTTGATTCTACTTTGGGCATCGGTGTGTACCTGGTCCTTGATAATTGAGGCAGTGGTCAATTGGTTATTTCTATTTCTTTATGCCTATTCTATTTTTTTTCTCACTCTGGACACACCAATGAAAGGTAGTATTAATTGCCTGTTCACTCAGAAACTATGCGGATGGGATTACCTCTTACATGCATTTTTGTTTCTCCATGTTCACAAATTCTTTTGGCAGTTATTATCATCTTACATTCACTGTTTCTTTATCTGTGTTTTTGTGGTCATAGTCAGATCAGAATGATTGTTGGGTCCTGCAGCTGCTCATTTTAGTTTCTACTGTCCATTCCTTATCAGCTTTAACATGGCTTCATGGGTTCCAAAGGTCGGGCTTACCTCTGCCACTGAAGGAGTGGTCAGATATCCAGGAAGTGATCATTTGTGAATGCCTTTGACCTCAATATGCATGCCGCGTGAGCTCTGATTCACAATACGATAGCTCGCCCGCTTCTCTTTCGCTAAAGTGTTGTAATATGGCTCGATTTTTTTTTGTTTGGGCCATAATGCCATCTATAGGCTCTACTTATAGCAAAATAGAAGATTAGCATCCTATTACTATGCTAGGTTTAGTTTATTATGCCATCCTCGACTTTACATAATTGGTAGCTTCTAATAATTGTCTAATTCAAACTTTCTTCTACAGAGAATGTACATGCTCTCTTTTGTTTGCCCAAGTCTAAGACTTGATCTGAGTGCTCATGCTATCCTCGACTTTACCTCATTGGTTACTTCTTATGATTGTCTAATTCAAACTTTATTCTACAGAGAATGTACATGCTCTCTTTTATTGCCCAAGTCTGAGACTTCATCTGGAGTGCTCAAGACGATGGACTAATAACAGACTCATGCATGGACGAGATGGTTGCAGTCTTGTAGATCTCAGATTGGGGAGTTGGATGTGGATCTCAACTGATTATCAGGAATTAGACTACTGTGGTGATTACATCATAAATTTTGTTTGCTGATTCTTGCAGCAGGAGCTATCTTTGCACAGCTTACATCTCTTCATTTTTATACATACCTGAGGCAATGTCATGGGCTATTATTATTCTTCTTTTTACCTCTCTACTGCAATGTTGATTCTACTTTGGGCATCGGTGTGTACCTGGTCCTTGATAATTGAGGCAGTGGTCAATTGGTTATTTCTGTTTCTTTATGCCTATTCTATTTTTTTCTCACTCTGGACACACCAATGAAAGGTAGTATTAATTGCCTGTTCACTCAGAAACTATGCGGATGGGATTACCTCTTACACGCAATTTTGTTTCTCCATGTTCACAAATTCTTTTGGCAGTTATTATCATCTTACATTGACTGTTTCTTTATCTGTGTTTTTGAGGTCATGGTCAGATCTAAATGATTGTTGGGTCCTGCAGTGCTCATTTTAGTTTGAGTAAAATGCACGGGCGGCCCTTAAACTTGTCTCGCTGTGCCACTTAGATCCACCAACTTGCAAACGCGAAATCTAGGCCCTTAAACTTGTCCTACTGTGCCACTTAGGTCCATGAACTTGCAAATACGAAATCTGGACCCTTAAACTTATCCCACCATGCCACTTAGGTCTACGAACTTGCAAACACGAAATTAATGGCCTTAAGGGCCTGTTTAGTTCCTAAAATTTTTAGGATTTTAACACGGTAGCAGTGTGGAATCTTTTGCAATAAGTGTCTAATCATGACTAAAGTAGAGTTAAAAGATTCGTCTCACGATTTACAAACAAACTGTGCAAACATGCAAAAGTTTTACCTACATTTAGTGCTCCATACATGTGCCGTAAAATTGATGTGATGGGAGTTTTGGAATTTTGAAGGAGAAGTAAACAGGGCCTAAGTCCCTCTGCCTTTCCCTTGCAAGTTTGTGAACCTAAGTGGCACAACTAGACAAGTTTAGAGGCCCAAATTTCGCGTTTGCAAGTTCGTGGATCTAAGTGGCACAACATGACAAGTTTAAGGGCCCAGATTTCGCATTTGCAAGTTCGTGGACCTAAGTGGCACAGCGGGACAAGTTTAAGGGCCACCCGTGTATTTTACTCTTTTAGTTTCTACTGTCCATTCCTTATCAACTTTAACATGGCTTCATGGGTTCCAAAGGTCGGGCTTACCTCTGCCACTGAAGGAGTAGTCAGATATCTAGGAAGTGATCATTTGTGAATGCCTTCGACCTCAATATGCATGCCGCGTGAGCTCTGATTCACAATACGATAGCTCGCCCGTTTCTCTTTCGCTAAAGTGTTGTAATATGGCTCGATTTTTTTTTTGTTTGGGCCATAATGCCGGCTATAGGCTCTACTTATAGCAAAATAGAAGATTAGCATCCTATTACTATGCTAGGTTTAGATTATTATGCCATCTTCAATTTTACATGATTGGTAGCTCCTAATAATTGTCTAATTCAAACTTACTTCTACAGAGAATGTACATGCTCTCTTTTACTTGCCCAAGTCTGAGACTTGATCTGAGTGCTCATGCTATCCTCGACTTTACCTCATTGGTTACTTCTTCTAATTGTCTAATTCAAACTTTATTCTACAGAGAATGTACATGCTCTCTTTTATTGCCCAAGTCTGAGACTTCATCTGGAGTGCTCAAGACAATGGACTAATAACAGACTCATGCATGGATGAGATGGTTGCAGTCTTGTAGATCTCAGATTGGGGAGATGGATGTGGATATCAACTGATTATCAAGCAATGAGAGGTAAACAAAAAGCAATCCTTTTCTACGTAACATACTGCACAGAACATGCTTTCATCTTTGACAAAAAAAAAAGATAAACTGAAGAAAAAACATTGCCAGAAAATTCACATGTCATACCAATTTAGAGGTGCTGCAGCCCACATATTCCCTAATTAACTACTTGAGCTATTGACATTTAATGTTTCAGGACATGTGAGTAGCTTCATGTATAGCTAATAATCTTATTAAGCCGAAACGGCATTACAACGTTCCTACTAAGACCATTCAAATATTTATGATCTATAATGCATTGTGTAACCATATTTGCAGTTCCATTCAACATTGGTCGTCAAGTGAACCTACTGGCTTTTTCTGTGGCATTGATCTAGAGCACCAGGTCATCTCTAGATTCATGAAAATAGTTTCTCCATGTCACCTTGTTTGTCTATGACTACAAATTTGCGGTTCTGTTCAATGTTGGTCAAGTGAACCTCCTGGCATTTTCTGAGGAATTGATCTGGAGCACCAGGTCATCTCTAGATTCATTTAAAAAAGGTTTCTCCATGTCACCTTGCTTGCCTATGACTGTATAAGTAGTGCTGCCAAGCAAATGATGCCCTATCAGGAACTGAGAGCACTAAAATGAATAACTAAGACACAGTAACTTCCTCAGAGTGCTAATAAATATGTTAGCAAAGCCAATATGGAAAGACATCCAAGCTGTATATGGAACCCCTTTTATTAGGATGGCAAAAGAGAACAAAGTTGTAATTGGGTTCCAGTTTTATACTATTTTACCTTGTGTGCAATTTTTTTCAAGCCGTTGATAAGCTTTCAGAGCAATGTGGCAAATTTTGGCCATGATGCCCTCGCAAAAGGACGGAGAACCCCCACAGGGAGAAGCAGCAGCAATCTGAGTCGGAATTAAATATCAATAAAAAACGTCGTCTTATATGACATTTTGCTGAGTTCGCAGTGAGCACATTATTATATGTAGTCTAGCAGACTTGGCATCGTATTATTAAGGTACATGTTATCTCTCCTTTTCATACTATGCCAGTGGACTGAGGTTTTAATATGTCCATAATATTTTAAGGTAGTTTCCAACATGCTTCAGGGGATTCCCTATGAAAGATCCTTGCTGCCAGTGCTAAAAAGGACAGCGAAGTCATGCTAGTGTCAGCTCCCATAGCCATTTGTCCTATCACAGCAAACTAAGAGACAGGTAAGATTCGGTTGGAGCTCTAGGTCACTTGCTTCCCCCCTTCTCTCTCTATCTAAATTAGTCTTAGTGACCTCCAAACTTGATTAAACTTGCCATGAGTGTTGTACAAGATGTTATGTGCAATTTTGAGTAAATTCACAATAACCGGTTCTTCATGTGTTTAACTTATAAAGTTGCCAATTTTTCTTTTGTAGTTTCCTTTTAGCGATATATATACTGACTACCAATGTATTCTTGTTATATACATATATAGGACAATGCCATTTCTGCTGTAGTTTTAGGTTGCTACTTTCCAGCTTCCAATTGGAAAAAACAAATATATTAGTTCACAAAACGATTTCACAGACAGACTGTGATCTGTCGTTTTTGCATTAAGTTCCAATTCATCTTGTGGTTCTTAGTAATTAAGAGAAGAAAAAAACCACTTCAGACAATAAAATTGCACGCTGAGGGTTGTTTTCTAGGAACACTAATTATTTATGGCACCTCTATAAGTAAATAAAAATCCTTTATTCGTCATGATGTTCTGTTCTTTAGGTTTCTGACAAACACATAAATTGAATTTAAATTTAGAGGTTATCTAAGTGCTCTCCGATTTGAGACATCTTTTGTCGGCCATTTGTTCGCCTACGTTGCATTGAACTGAGATTGTTTTTCTCCACCATGAAATCTGATTCAAATATATGGTTAATTTGTATTCATGCCGCTTTTTTTCATGAGTATTTTTAGCTTTCTTCCTGTATAGGCTATTCTCCAAGGTGCATTTCTGAATTTTGTTGCGTACTTGCGCTATTAACAATTTTTGTCTTCACTCCATGCTAGATTTCTTCATATGTATGTCGCCTATTGTTGCCTTGTAGATCATTTAGGCTTCCTCTTCCATATGTCGGCCTTTTTTTAGCTAATGGTAGCTTCTTTGCTTTTGTCCCATGCTATTTTGGGACCGGGCAGATACCGCTATATCCATCCATGCTTTTCGGGACTGATAGATCCAACTCAATTCATCTCGTCATTATTTATTTAATTAATTCATGTGTCCAGCTAATGTTACCTCTTTCATCATGTTTTGATCTTCGTGCAGATAAATTGGAAACAACAGCTCACCTATATTGCTGCATAAGATGTACTCAAGCCAACCAAATTCAGCACCTTTATCTATGAACAACGCTCATGCCATTCAACCAGTGGTGTCTGATCATGAAAATTGTGGAAAGAATGAAAGTTCCCTTTCCACTAGATTCTCAAAGAGGTAGACATCCATTTTCCTTCTTGTTCCCACTGACAATGCAGGGGTTTTTTTACTGAAGGATTCACTATAGGTTTCTCCCTTGGCTAGATATTCAAATTTGTCTCATGTCAAGCGTAGTTCATGAATCATATGTAAAGCTCTCCTGGACGAGCCCACCATCATTCATGCACATCAATGAAAAAGTACTAAGTACGCCTCCCTCTGTTAATTTCTATCCAAATTCCAATTCCACTTAACCTTCTGTTGCAGGCATACATGCACACTGCTGATCGTAAGGTTATTTTTGAGATGTCTTGATTCGAGTGCAGGCAACTTTAATAGCAGATCATTATGTACATGGGTTCCAACAACATTAGCTAGATTCTGAGAAAGATAATTTAGCAGGACAGAGGATGTGTTCCATGTGTTGCACATGGAACACTTTGCCAAAGGAGCACAAGAAAGGATCGGATCATATGATTCATTGTTTCCTTGCTTATACCAGTAGGATCAAATGAGCATGCATATTAGGCAATGTATTTTTTCTGGGTCCATGTCAAATACTTGCATTTTACCATCATGGATTGGGTTACGAAATTACAGTTTGGTACACAAAATTGTTTGTGTATATCCAGCTTCGTTATATTTAATTTTATCAGGTGTTAAAATTTGAGTTCCATTCCCAAACTATCTGCTGCATCTACAACTATTCTTAATCTATGACTCTGTAAAGTTACCAACTATATACCTATCTACTTGACTGTTAACTCAGTTGGTTTTTCATCCAATGATTCAATATATGTTTTCAAATGCGAAGTTATCGGAATAACTCCGTATAATAGTTGTACAATTATGCTTTGGCCGACAACTATAGTATTTCGAATTATGCATTATTCTATTTCTTCAAATTTGTGCTTGCACGTGCGCGCGATGGCGCGCGCCCTTCTACTAGTAAGAAAACAAGTTAAAATAAAGCATGCGGCAGATGAAGTGGCATGTGCTAAAGCCTTGTACTCATGCTCATGCATGATGAAGTAGGAAGCATCCTCAGCAATTGCTTTTTGTGTAGTAAACGGCTTAATGTTGTTGCTGGACGTAAGATAGTACAGTAAAGACCGTCTGGATGATGGTGCAGAGCACAGCAGAGCCACCGAAGAGCCACGCCGCCACCAGCCACGGGTTGCTGAAGCGGTGCCTGACGATCCAGGCACGTCACCGGTACCAGCAGTGGCGGCAGTGAGCCTGCAGCGCCACCTCTATGGGGCTGAGGTAGTGGTCGGTGCCGGGGTCGACGGCGAGGCCATCGGCGAGGCCGCGGAAGAGCGCGCACACCTCGCCGTCGTAGCCCAGCATGTGCTCCAGGACACCGCGCCTGGACAGCAGCGCCACGTCGTCGGCGCTGCCCAGCAGCTGCGACATGAACACCACGTACGCCGTCACGTAGCTGCTGCCGGCGCTCGTCGCCGTCCGGTGGTACTTCTGCTCGTACGCCAGCAAGTTCCGGAGGATGCACCCCGTGTTCTCGTCGATGTCCTGGAGCGCCAAGGACAGCACGCTGTCGCTGAACGCCACGTCGAGCATGGGCCGGCGGCGGCGCTGCGACGCCGACGATCCCTCTTCCCAACACCACCGGCGGATCGTCACGCCGGCCTCGTAATACTCCGTTGCTCGACAGAATATTAATCTCCCGTTCTTGTTCCTGATGAGATGATCGTCGAATTATTCATCCACAAATTAATAAAGGCAGGACCGCAGGACAGACACAGAGTAGGTAACCATTCATGTGTGTGTATCGTCGATGTAGTACAAATTAAATACTTACGGAATTTCCGTGGAGACATTGATATTTAGGCAGGTTGGCTTCAAATAAGGGACTTGCTATATTTCAGGCGCCTGAAATATAGCAAGCTTTCAGGCAACGGCTACAGGCCCTCCGATCTGAAAGCAACCGCCAACATCGGTCTCTGTTGTATCTGTGCCTCTGAGGCTTACTGGGCTCGCGAATCAGACCCGTTAAAGAGTTAAACAAGCTATCAGGCCCATGAAAGTTTAACGGGTTCATGAACCAAACCCGATAACCAAAATTGGTGCTGATTTGGGCCAAACAAACAACACCTATCGGCCCAATTACCAGACCAGCCTTAATAAGAGAAAACAACAATTTTGCCACTGAACCCTCCTCCAAGAAAGAACCACGAACATCAATTCCAGATCTGCAACTCACATGAGCGGAGGAATGGGCGAAAATCAGTGAAAATTGCAAAAGAAAAGGCACAAATGATCAAACAAGAACAAAAGAAAACAAGATTGGTCAATGGAGAAGGTGCTAACCTGCACAAATCTCTAATTCCTTCACTTCATGCCCTTTCTTCTCTTGTCCTTTGCATTGTATTTGGTGATAGTGTGTAATTGGATTCTTGTTTCTTGTTTATATCCCCATGATTCCAAATTGGGTTCAACAATCTGAGACCACAATTAAAATAGAAAGAATCAAACATGATGCTGCTATAATCAGAACAATCATGATTCAAACATATTATTCAAAAATTACAAACCATAAAGATGAAAATTACACACCTACAATAGTATAAATAGTACTTGATGTACATGCAATTTGTTTCAATTGTGGCATGCATTATGTATATCACAATGGACACTATAGTTACTATTAGTACACATGCACAGTTCAATCTACACCAGCTGGAGATGAAAAACAACTTGGACCCTAATTGAACTGAGAGTGATAAAAGAAAAGGACTAACTTTGTTCTGTAAACTTCTGTAACTTGGTTCTTCAAAATGTGCAAAGGGATTAGTCTGCATTGCTATATGTCTCGGCTTCATGATTGGGTTTAGCGGGATAGATAATTGATGATTTCTAATGAACATTCTGTACTTACACAAGGGAAACCATCTTAGAAATTACATAAAACTAAAGGCAAAAACATTTGCGAAGGAAACAATGCAATAGTAGAAATCTGTGTTTATTAATAAGGACATTTCACATTAGAAATAGTGCAACTCTAGGTACTTAAAAGTGCAATTACTTGGAGACGTCTTAAAAGGTCGTTCAAATTTCATATTAGCTATGCCAATGGCAATGCCTTGGTTTCTTGAGGCCAAAGGTATCACACACCATCTTGAGAGTTCGAGTTAACTAAAAGTGCAGGGCAGATTTACTACTTATAATCACCTTAGATGCATCTTAATGAAGTTTGTGTAGCACTGAACATTACAAATCTGAAAGATGGTGGGTGTGGTTAAACTGAACACCTGCATAAAGTGGGTTTCTGGTTGTTTAGTACAGAAATCACTAGAGGATAACCTAACCAGATAGGTTACAGTGTTCAAAACTAGTAAACTTATATTGCTGAGTGCTAGTACCAGAAGTTCTGCGAAGCAAAATTGGGTACTCTTACATGATCTGCCTCTGCCAAAATCCGGTTCAATAGTTCAGCACCCTCACATGGTCTGCTAAAATAGAAGGCAAGACTTAAGAGTTGGTTCTGTGTATAAGGACAAATGATGACTGTGGTGACTTAAGAGTTAGTCAGCGAAACAAATAGATGGGGAACATCTATTTGAAATCACATGATCATAGCTACATTTTCGAACAAAGAAGGTCCTAGGTCCTAACTAATGGTGACTGTACATGATGTTATATTTTTTGACCGAAATAGATGATGTTATATTATATAAGAACTACATCAAGTTGACAAGCATACAACAAAGTCGTAGGCACAAATCAACAGAAACAGACTACAATGTTTTCTATAGAAACACAAAGGCAAATGTGGTGTTCAAAATGACAAAAAACAACATTTTTTCCATGAAAGGACAAAGACAAAATGTGGTGTGCGCTGGCACAAATGACATTTCCAAACAAAGGAAAAGATTTGCTAACATTTAGCCAAGACAGACTTGCTAACATTTAGCGATGACAGACTTGCTAACAATTAGCCTAGACTCACACAAATCACAACAAACAAATAAAAAGGGGGCTAACAGAAAACACAAGGAACAACTTTTTCTATGAGAGGACAAGTACAAAAATGGGGTATGGACTTGCACAAACCACAAAGGTGCTAGCACAAATGTCGCCTATGGGTCACTGTCCCTCATATCATGATTGGATGCATCGAAATGAGTAGCTCAGTTCCTTGTCAGATGTTGTACTCCATCAACAAAGGAGTTAGCGGTGAATGAATCGAGTCTTACTTCCTAGGTTCTCGGGAAACTTTACATTAAAGACAAAAAAAATGACAACACCCTAAAACAAGAACCTGATACATCTCCTCTCATTATAACAGAACCACTATAGTGATATGGTTTTACCAGATGAAAACATAGTTATTCTATGAAAGGACAAGGACAAAATTTGATGTGGGCTTGCATAAATCACAATAAACAAAGGAAAGCATGTGTTAGCACAAATCATAAAAAAAACAATTTTTTCTATGAAAGGACAAGGACAAAAATTTGGTGTGGGAATGCACAAAACACACAAAAAAAACTATTCAATGTTGATACAAAGACAATTAGTGATTTAGAATAGTTTTTATAGTCGAACAAAGACATATCTTAACCAAGTTGTCAGCATACCCAATGAAGTACAACACGTAATTTATGAAACCAATTATAACTTATAAAAACATATAACTTATATTGTCTATAACCAGCTTATTCATTTCTGCCCATCTAAAAGTTGCAGCCCAGGTGAAGTACAGCATGTACAAACCACCACGCCATCACTCAGATCAAAAAGGAAAATATTTCTTATCCTCGGAACCAAAACTGCACCCCTCGACACTTGCAATTTACATACTAGTAGACTGCAATTAATTAACTCAATTAATTGGAACCAAGAAGTACTACTACGCACAAGACAAAAAAACTCAGTAGTATAAATGTACTCACAGTTGGTGTTCAGGCCTCAAAACAGCCATCTCATAGTTTCAACAACTTGCACAATAGCCATCTCACCAACAATTACATACTGCTTGGCTAGGAGCTGCCTCGGAATAATGTCAATCACTCGAATTGCTTCCTGAGTGTGCTCTCTCATTCCTGACCTCTCAAGGCCTGTGATATTTCACTCAATATCTACAGAAAAACAAACCAAAACAAAAGAAAACAAACTGAAATATGTGAGACTATTATTCACACAAAAACAATGGTCACTGTTCTATGGGCACAGAAAGTTAACAAGCTATATGGTCATGCACTAAAAACAATGGTCACTGGTATAGCACTCTAGCAAAACACTATCAGCACTCTAAAGCATACATTAAACAACAAAATGGTCAGCTCAACTGCATACTTGTCATATCAGGTTGCATACAAGTTCATATGTACCTGAGATTTCATATATCGGTGAATTATACCACACAAAATTGTGAACACTCCTTGGTGCCAGCAACTTTTTTTTTTCCACAACGCTTGGTGCCAGCAACTAGAGGGTCTTGTTGTGCTACACATAGAAATATAAGAATTGAGCAATTTGAATCATACATTGACCACACAACTTGACATTCAATCAAACTACTAAAAGTTCGTGTAAACAACAAAGGTTCATAATACCTTCAAGAAGCACCTGGAATAGCTTGTCAACAGAGACATGCAGCTCGTCGTAACTGCCAAGGGCATTCAGATCAATTTTTCTACCAATAGAGGTGCTATACATGTTAATCTCTACAAATGGAGGTCTTTTTGTGGTCTGTTCAGGTTTGGCTGCCTTCTTCCCATTCTGATGTCCAATGGATGCTTTGCAAGAGGTAGCCCAGATATCCTTAATGTGATGAAATGTCATTTGCAGTGCCGCACTCCGCAAGACACAACCTCTCTAATCACCATAACTAGACCTATCAAAATAGCAATTTCTAATTAGCACTGCTCATATCAGCTGCAAGCTGAAGTCCTGATTCCGGCCCCCACTTATCTAGCTGT
Organism: Eremochloa ophiuroides; assembly: GCA_038502445.1. Taxonomy (NCBI): domain Eukaryota; kingdom Viridiplantae; phylum Streptophyta; class Magnoliopsida; order Poales; family Poaceae; genus Eremochloa; species Eremochloa ophiuroides. Next base: position 49,704 of record JAHLJS010000164.1, on the reverse strand, counting down.
TCATTCCCATGCAAAGTTCTCAAATAGGCTCAAAAAAATACACACAAAGAAAACCATGAATGAAAGTTGCGACTCATCATCAGCAGAAATTCTAGCTTGAAATAAAAACAAAAAAAGGGAACATCACCAAAGATACAAAAAAACATTCAGAGAGAAGGATGGTTGCTTCAGGCTGGATCTGAAAATCCACAATCATTTATCTCTGAATATAAATTAAGTTAGCTCATTCGTCAACTATCCTTCAAGTTAATACAAGAATACTATAAATAGAACACAAAATAAATTGAGAGAGATGGATGGCTGGTTCAGGCAGAAATAGCTAAATAGATAAATGGGACATCTAAATATAGGTAAATAGCTAAATAGCCATGCTGCATTCCCGCTGCTTCCACCACCCAAATCACCATCCTCGACCCTCTAAACAATTACTCAAGCCTGTTGTGGAGCTACAACTGTCAGACGCATGAAAACACAATACAAATCTGACATGCGGAACAGCTGCAAAGCCTGATGCATGTCCTAATGCTAGGAGCGAGCACCTGGATTTCTGAAACCTGAAACAAAATCGAACTAACTAATGGTTTCATGCTATGTTCGAGCTTTCATGCGCAACTAGCAGATTTAGTCGCCGACGTTGCTGGGCCTCAGGAAACAGAACACACGCAATCCCTAGCGACACAACGTCCATCCATCTCAGACGAAAGCAAGCATACTCAATCCTCCATGAAATCGAACCACAAATAAACCCCACATGCAATCGAATACAGGAACAATCCATCAAATCAACAACAGGACCAGATCTACCGACCTAATAACTGAAAAAACACCAACCAACAGAGCTCAAATCAAGGGACAGTGGGCGCAATATGAAGGAGCTACCAACCACTAGCAACGCGACCATAGAAGGACTCTGAATCGGCGAGGCCGCGAGGGAGAGGATCCGAAGAGACTCGAAGGGACGGAGGGCGGAGTTCGCCAGAAGAATCGCCAGCTCGAGGAATGCTGCTTCCTTTCCTGTGAGCACGATCGTGTCGTAACGGGTCCAGTCTCCAGAACCCAAACCCAATAAAGACATATCGGGCCCGAAGACGAAAAGAAAGAAGCGCGCACTCGGACAACCAACGGACAGAATGTCGCCCGGAAGGAACGCCGATTTCAGGCGACTGTAGTATAGGAAATGTGTTCAAAATTTCAAATAAACATGGCACAAATAATGGACCAAATGCTGGAACTCCAACGACAGGCGGTCGTCGTTGGGCACCGACGACGGGACTTCACCCAGGATGGCTGAGATGGCGTCCCAGGCTAGCCTGCGGGCGGGTCTCATCGTCGCCGTCGCCGTCGCCGTCGCAGCATTCGCGTTCCACACATTCCGGCCATAATAATGCAGCTCGTATATCTCCTCGACAACAAAGAACGGGATCTGGCTCTCCAGCATCATCATGTCACGGAACGTCAAGATGGTGTCCCGAGTTGTAACGCTGCTGCTGTCGCATCCTTGACCTTGAGACGACGACGACGACGACGACGACGACGACGACGGAGATGCAGCAGCTTCTTGGGCGGCGGCGGCGCCAGCTTCTGCTAATTCTGTGCCGTCATCCTCCTCCTCCTCCTCCTCCTCCTCCTCTGCGGGCACCAGCATTTCAAGCATCAAGCAGCAGCATCCTGCAGAAGGCATTCCGGTCCATGTCGACGCCGCCTTCGTAGCACCTCCTCGCCCTGTCCTCCATGGAATCAACGGCCTGGGTGTAGTCAAGAACCGACTTCGTCTCGCCGTCGCCGTCGCCGCCCTGCTCCTGGATGCGAGAGTGCAGGAAACAGAGAGCTTACCCTGCTCATTGCGTCGCATTTCTTCGGTGGCGTTCGTTCGCGTGGTACGGCCCTATGGATAGGAACGACGGCTCATACGTGCTCTTGTCGTCGGCAGCAGCAGCCTGCAGCCTCTCCTTGTTGGGCACACGGAAGATCGTCTTTGCCTGAGATTTACTGCTTTTCCAGGTGTTGCTACGCATTTCGCGATCGATCATCTCGGAGAGTTCCACAATGCGGATGTCAACATAGACGTCGTCGTTCTGCAGGTCGCCGCCGTTGGCACTCGCCTGCAGCTGCTGATCTGGTGTATAAAAAAAAAACACTTAATTATATATACTGCAGCCATCTCAGTTCTGAACTCAGTTGTTTCGGGAGAAAATACGAACGTAATTAAGGGCCTGTAAAGCTAGCTAGCTAGACTCACCTTGTGAGGATGAAGCGGGATGTGCAAGCGCGCCTGACATTCTTGGAGTTGGAGGAGAGGCAACCGATGGGCTCATAAGATTAATGAGGAGGAAGACGTAGGTTTTTTTGCTTGAAAGGAACGAAGAGGAAGACGGTAGGTACAGAGACAATACACACTATCCCTCCATGCTAAGGCCAAGACTGACTTTTATATACTACTACACGGTGCCAAAGGTAGACAAATTAAAGTTGGAGTCATATACTTTTCCGCGTTGCCTCCGGCCGGACGTCCGAACACGAACCCCTGTCTGAACGCTCATGCTCGCTCTGTATAGTGTGGTGCATGATGCTGATGCCTGACCCACGCCCGCATGCGTTCTACTTCTGCGTGCCTATTGCTGCCAGCCGCGTATGCATGCGTAGGCATGGGCATGCTGCTGCTACACGTGCAGGCATGCTCCTGCTGCTCCCCCAGCCGCGTATGCATGCGTCCTACCGGGCGCTTATTAGGTGGTCTTCCGGTGGGCCTTCGTTTTATTTATTTTTTTAAAATGATTTACCATGGCGGCCACTACAACCGTCATAGTTAATATTACGATTTATAATCACCTTAGCTTCGAGACGGTTGTTCTGTCTGCCTCGGTTAATCGTTTTCTACTGTGCGCTCAGGCATGCTAGGTATGCTGCATGCACCCACATGGTCTACGCAAGGGCCTCTCCGTATTGTAACAGAACCACCTAAATCACGTGGCCCACAGGCACCTGTCATCGTCACTAATGACCTCTGACAGCCAGGCCCGTGTTCCAGATGACCTAGGCGGCCCTACCGGGCTACATAAGCACCCGTTTCTCCGACAGGATCCCATTGCGAAGTCATTACAGAATTACAACATTTCATAATAAAATACATCAGAGTAAAGTGCGGAAGATTAGTAGTACTTATATTACAAAATAGTTGTTCAAATAGAATTCAGATACAGTTATTATAGGCCATACTTAAATAGGGTAGCAGTACAGTGGAACCATAATACAACATACATAGATAGGTAGTAACTCCATGGTGCGGAGCCAGTCGTCAGCTTCAAGGGGTTCATCGGCCTTGGTGAAAACAGGTGGATGTGTGTCAGTGAAGTCCACATAAGTGGTCTCATCTTCATCGCGGCGGCCACGACGCCCACCACGGTTGTCTCGGTTCTGCGCAAGCACGGTGGCGACATTGGCCAAAGCTGCAATAGCATCTGCCAAGATTGGTGGGACAGGTGGTGGGTTGGGAGCAGCTCCATCCTCAGAGGTGCCAGCGCCGGGCGAACGGGTATTGACCGGCATCTGTTATGAGCAGACTAAATTTAGGATTTGTATTACTTTAGAGAAAATATAGAGACAAACACACCTAACATTACACTAACCTAAGCAACACTCCCAACACTTAGACAAATTCCCAATCCAAAACTAATGTTTCATGGCAGACAGGAAAGAAAAAGTTTGGATTGGTGAGGACACTATAGGCTAGCAAAATAGGTTGCTAAATCCTAACCCAAACCACCTTTAAGGAGGAAGTTATTAACATATGAGATTATCATGATGCATGAATCGCACTTACGTATTTTGAAACAATGCAAGACAAAAAACGCATAATAACTTTTAACATAGGGCTAGTAGTAATATTGTTCCACCTGCTTACCATACTATTCTATCAGATACGGTAAAATTATGGAGGAAGGTAAGAACTAACGAACAAGATAAGAATAGAAGCAATTTGGACCGAAATAGCAATCTAAATTTCTATGATCCAAAACATTTTGAAGTTTTCGAAAGTAACTCCGTAATGATTTAGCAATGGAACGCTCTGATACCAGCTGTAACAGAACCGCCTAAATCACGTGGCCCACAGGCACCTGTCATCGTCACAATGACCTCTGACAGCCGGGTCCGTGTTCCAGATGATCTAGGCGGCCCTGCCGGGCTACATAAGCACCCGTTTCTCCGACATGATCCCATGGCGAAGCCATTACAGAATTACAACATTTCATAATAAAATACATCAGAGTAAAGTGCGGAAGATTAGTAGTACTTATATTACAAAATAGTTGTTCAAATAGAATTCAGATACAGTTATTACAGGCCATACTTAAATAGGGTAGCAGTACAGTGGAACCATAATACAACATACATAGATAGGTAGTAACTCGGACCCTGCCCACGGGTCCACTTCACTCGTCCTCGCTTCCTTCTTGAACAAAGGTCACACAGCAGGGAGCGAGACAGACCTCTAGCTGCCGACTTCCTGCAACATGGGTTAACAAACCCTGAGTACTGGGGTACTCCGCAAGACTTACCCGACTAAAGTAAAAGATTAGACTCAGGAATGCAAGCTGAGAGGAATCAAGGTAAGGCTTGAGCAAGAATCAAGAATTTTTGCAGAAAAGCATCACTATCCTAACTCAATTTTTTTTATCTCAATATTATCTTAATCATATCCATCTCTCACATTCATTCTCATATATCACGTGCTTTTCATCTCTTAATCATTCTCATATTCAACCTAGTTCCGAACCACTTTTCGGGATAGGGCAGTGGATCAAGTCTCCATTAACCGAGGAGCAACATCGATTCGAATCCAGAAGTACCCAGCTGGGGATCCCTATCCACACTGCATATGTAGCACCTAAGCTTGCATATGCCAACCTCGTCTACCATGGCTTTTCTATCCCTGAACTGGTCCTACGCCACCTGAGAGCACAGTACTCCTCTCGTCTCCAGGCACGCCGGCCACGAGGGTACACGCTACTCTCGCCATCTCTCCACTCCCAGTGCGTGGTCGTCAGTTCAAGCAATAGAGCCACCGGAGATAGGGCTTTCCGTAGTATGTGGCTAGTTGCAAAGTCTCGATCCAGCAAGCCTACAACGAACGGTCCCTAATTCCTTCCCGTCGGCAACCATGCATTGGGACTCTAACCCAAGTACAAAGTTACCCAATGGTTTTTAATTACATGCCTGCCAGATGATAAGACATGGGGAACGCCGCCCCATGTGCACAGCACCCGAGCGAAACATTTCTTTTATCAACCGGTTCCAAACTATTCCGAAGGCGACAATACATTGGGACTCTAACCCAAGTGCAAGTCGACCAGCGGATAACATGTTCTTCACCAATTCTCATATTTAATTCATAACATATCATCATAACACAGAAAGTAGTATTTTATGCAAATCTATTATTTATTTAGCGGGACTAAACATTTTGCAAACATTTGATTTTAAATCAGGTTCGGGGATAATATCCAAGGTAGGTCATACAGCAATTTAGGTGACAATCAACTCCTATCAATCTAATGCAATAAATTAACCCAAGGTGATAAAAATTTTAAAATCAAAAGGAGGGGCTAATGCACCAGGGCTTGCCTTGAATTGCGTAGAGTGTCGGGTCAGGGTCAGTCCCGCAAATGTCTAACTCTTGGACAACCCTTGGAAGTACCTCCTCAGTAGTCACCTCAACTTTCATGTCTTCGTTCACGGACACTACACGTATGCAATGATGCATACTTAATAAGATGTCATATGAAATGACAATGCAAAAATTCGACAATAAATATTATCTAAGTTGAGTATAACTATACTCATAACCTATTCATAACAAATTCTATATTAAGGTACTTTAGGTCATTAGGGTGTTTGACCTAGAACTACATTCAATCCAAAAATTCACATCAAACCCTAGTCACCAATATTTCCTATTTATTTTATTAATCATTTAATCAATCATATAATTAATAATTAATTAAACTATTTTTATTTAATACCCAACTTCACCAACAGTTAGCTCTGGGCCCTAAACAGTGCCCAATAATTTTTCATGATTTTTGGAGTTACATAGAATTAATTAAAATTGTTTAAAATCACACTTCTTAATTAATGTGCTGAATTTTAGTACCTACAGAAAGTTACCAAAATCAATATTTAATATTTTTAATAAATACTAAAAACTTCAGAGAGCTCACACATTTATTTTCATAATTTTTCAATCTCCAGATTAATTCACATAAAAATAATAAAGTTGCGCACTATTCATCAAGAATATAAATAGAAAACCCTTTTGAAATTCCCCAGAAAAAGAAAACTGTTAACTGACCCGAGTCGGCCCAGCAGCATCAGGCCAGCCCGGCACGGCCCGCCAGCTCCCGCGCCCTCAGCTCTCTCTCACAAGCCGCTGACAGCTCGGGACCACTCGTCAGCTCCCTCTTCTCCCTCTACTCGATCTACTGCGCGCGTGCGACTCGGCGAGCTCGCCGGTGACGAAACTCAACCGAGGCTTCCCCAGCTAGCTCACGCTGCCTCCCAAAGGTACAGCACCACCTCCCGGACTCCCGAGCTCGGTCGTCACCGACCATGGCGACCCGGCGGAGGAGACACGGCGGCACGACCGCGTCCCGGCCTTCCCGAGGACCAAGAGACCCTACCAACTAGACTACGGTTACCGAGGAGCTCACCAAAGGCTAGTGTACTAGCTAGACGGGGCGGAGGGCGACCGGAGATGCACGGTGGACGAAGACAGTGAGCTCGGCGGCGAGCATCAATGGCGAGGTCGTCGTTCCGGCGGTTACTGTAAACAAAAAGCGAAACCGTCTAACTTATGAGTCTTAAGAAGGAACAAGGGCTCTGGAACGCTCCATTGTAAGGCAATAAGCTCATCAAGGCGGGCTGTTCTCGGAGAGACGGACCACGGCGGCGTTCCGCCGGCCGTGAGGGAGAAGAACGTGTCGTTCACTGATCTCCGATGGCGAACAGTGGCCGGGCTGGGTCCAAATGGTGCACCAGGAGGTGTCTAGCCTATGGGTACGACGAATCAGGCAAGGGAGGATCGACGGTGGACAATTCGGCCAAGAATCGAGAGCTCACCGGAGTGGGAGAGTGGAGGACGGAGGAGAAGAAGTGGTGCCCCTCGCCTTTAACGCGTCCGGGAAGGAGAGGATAAGGTCCAGATGTGAGTCCGGGTCCCCCCCTAGGCGATGCAGACACGGCGGCGACACGCCCTGCGCTGGCCGGACGGCGGCGGCGCGCGGTGCGCGCACGCGCACGGCGTGCTCTGCCCCTGTAGGGGCCAGCTACTGTAGCACAGTTACAAGGTCAAACCCTATTCTAGCCAATCATACCCTATACAATCCGAACCAGGGGAAATGCCCAATACCAAAGTTGTGAAAAATTTTGTATAGATCATTTTTGGTTTTTGAATCATTTTCAAATTCGGCTCAGATTTAAAAATATTGAAAATGGGGTGAAAGTGGGTTTTGAATTTCAAACTAAAAAATTAAAATTACTTTTAATTTTTCTTAACAACTTGAAAAATGGTCAAAATTAAAGCTATTCTAATCAATGAGCCCTACAACTCTTATCAAGGAAGTTTGATCAGATTCCTAATACTTTTGAAATTGAAGTTTCAAATTTAAATTCTAACATAGTAATTAGGGTTTAATTCAAATTTTTATTTAAGGACTTCAAAATATCCCAAAATAAAAGTTGTTCCATTTTAAAAGATCAATAACTTTTGTTTATATACTTTCACCAGATTCCTGGTAGTTTTTAAACTAGGTTTTTGGGGTCCGATTTGGGGTTTAATTTGATTTTTCCTTTTTAATTTCCAAATTAATTTGAATATACAATCAATCACACACTAACAACTCAAATCACTCTACCAATCACTAGGCACAATCATTTGCAAGAATAAATTTATTTTATTTCATGCATGGTAATTAGGGTTGATGCGAGATGCTTTGTACTAATGATGATGACATGGCAAGTTTAATTAATCGTAACACCACAGGTGTTACACGCATGCGCTCGCTTTTTGTGCCTGCTAAAAAAAACCCCAGATGCTCTTCAGTGAACGTTCACCCGATTCAAACACAGGGAACAATTATTCAGGTCTTCACTTCCTTTATGTACGGTCTAGTTCCCACTTCATTTATGTGCGGTTACAACAAACTGTGTTTCATTCCCTTGTGTTTCATTCCCTTCCATATAGGCTGACGTCAGCGATGACATGGAATAGAAAAAGCAAGACATGTTTGATAACTTTTGTACATAAAATGTGTTTCGTAACTTTATGTGTTTCTATTTTTTTTATAAGAATCTGTTTCTCTATTTGTTAATAACTTTTGTATTTGCAACTCTTGGTATAAGTGATAACTTTTAAATTTTTAAGTACTTTTGCATAAGTTATATGTTATAAGTTATATGTAAAAGTTATACGTGACAACCTATATGTATAAGTTACTATACATAATTTGCTATAATTTTTTTAAAAAAGTATATACAAGTAGGATCTAGTTTTATTCGTCTTGTAGCGTAGAACACAGTGGTGCAGATAGAATTAAAAATAAGTACATAGTTTAACGTTTATAGCGTTTTAAAGTAATTGTATTGTTTTTTCATAGTTTGTGCCAATGCTGATGTTAGCATACTGTGCAGCGAAACGGAGTCGTGCGCAGGTTATGCCAAAAGTAGAAAGTGTGAGAATTTTTTAACAAAAAAAAGAAATTTTGAGATGTCTGAAAGTTGATCGTTGATTTCAAATCCAGTGGACGTTCGCTAAGGCCTTGTTTAGATGTACTTTAAAATTCCAAAATTTCCATCACATCAAATGTTACGGCATATGCATGGAGCATTAAATGTAGACGAAATTTTTACATGTTTGCACAGTTTAGATGTAAATCACGAGACGAATCTTTTTAGCCTACTTAGACTATAATTAGACATTTATTAAAAAAATTTCTTTTCTAAATTCTAAAAGTTTTACGCATCTAAACGGGGCCTCGGTGTTGCCGGAAAACCCATGGGAACCATGGGCGCGGGACAGGATGCACATGGTGGCGCAGGAGGAGCGGGGTTTGTCCGGACATACGAACCCCCTGTATAGATCATTACCGTTCATTTTTTACCCCAATTATTATTCACATGCATCTCCTTGAGCAAGCTTCCACTTCCATGAGCCTTGCCTTGTCCTGGCAGACAACTTTTTGCTTTATTCGCCAATTCGCCATACAACAACGAGGCTACGGCCTGTTTAGATTCACTATAAAATATAAAAAAATTCAATCACATCAATATTATAGTACATGTATGGAGCATTAAATATAGATGAATCTTTTGCATGTTTACACAGTTTCACAAAATAGGCCGAGACGAATCTTTTAAGTCTACTTAAGCCTTGATTGGACACTTATTATAAAAGATTCTCCATGGCTACAGTGACTCATTTTGCAAAATGAGACAATCTAAACACAGCCTACATATAAAATCAGCCCGATTATTACACAAACTATATATAATAATTGGGAATGGGAATTTGGTGTTTCTACATACATTATAATTGTGGTTTTGGGTTGGAGTTCGATAGGTGACATTACGGGCGGGTTTAGTTTACCAAAAGTTAGTAAAAAGTTCATTGTAGCACTTTCATTTTTATTTGACAACTTTTGTCCAATTATGATTTAAGTAGACTCAAAAGATTCATCTCGAGATAGCTAGGCAAAAAATACGAACATGCAACAGTTGCTACTTCATTCAATGCACCACGGGAAACAGGGTCTTTGCCGCCTGCCAGCATCTTTGCCGACTGCCATATCTAGGGCAGTCGGCAAAGACTATCTTTGCCGACTGCAGAAGTCAAAACAGTTGGCAAAGAAAGGCAGTCGGCAAAGAAAATCTTTGCCGACTGCCAGCCTGCTCCGAGCAGCTGGCAAAGAAAGGCAGTCGGCAAAGACAGTCTTTGCCGACTGCCAGCTTGCTCCCGGCAGTCGGCGAAGGGAAGCAGTCGGCATACCTTGCAAGCGTCGGGATGGCATCCGTCTCCGTCTTCTTTGCCGACTGTCACGCCGTTTGGCAGTCGGCAAAGCAGGCCTCTTTGCCGACTGCCAGATCAGCGGCAGTCGGCAAAGAGGCCCTTTGCCGAGTGCCCCAGCTGGCAGTCGGCAAAGTATTAATTTTTTTTTAATTTTGGTTTCAAACTTTTTTTGTGACCCATATATATTGTTTAAGAGTACACGTTCAAATTTGGAGCCTTTTTACAAAAGTTTACTATATTTCGTTCATTTTTTTATTTACTTGAATTTTTCCGCACAGTGCAGAATTGAACTGCAGGTGCATGAAATAATGAAATGTAGCTATTCAAAAAATGATATTCATGTTGGAGAGTTTATTTTGAGGCCGTGTCCATAAAGTCACCCAAAAGTTTGAAAGTCTTGTCCACGAAACATGACCGTCCACGTGCGGTAGAAGTGTGTTTTAATTATATTAAATCGAAACAAAGTCGGAAAATCACGAAACTTGACGAGGTGTTATGTTATCGCATCTGGACGCTATGATAAAAATTTGAAGAAGTTTGGAGCACGTTGCGATGTCGAATGTCCAAAACCTAGACATATGCGCGCATATGTCTAGGTTTTGGACATTCGACATCGCAACGTGCTCCAAACTTCTTCAAATTTTTATCATAGCGTCCAGATGCGATAACATAACACCTCGTCAAGTTTCGTGATTTTCCGACTTTGTTTCGATTTAATATAATTAAAACACACTTCTACCGCACGTGGACGGTCATGTTTCGTGGACAAGACTTTCAAACTTTTGGGTGACTTTATGGACACGGCCTCAAAATAAACTCTCCAACATGAATATCATTTTTTGAATAGCTACATTTCATTATTTCATGCACCTGCAGTTCAATTCTGCACTGTGCGGAAAAATTCAAGTAAATAAAAAAATGAACGAAATATAGTAAACTTTTGTAAAAAGGCTCCAAATTTGAACATGTACTCTTAAACAATATATATGGGTCAAAAAAAAGTTTGAAACCAAAATTCAAAAAAAAATAATACTTTGCCGACTGCTAGCTGGGACAGTCGGCAAAGGGCCTCTTTGCCGACTGCCGCTGATCTGGCAGTCGGCAAAGAGGCCTGCTTTGCCGACTGTCTAGCGAGGCAGTCGGCAAAGGAATTTTCCGAAAAAAAATAAAAAAGCAAAAATCCCCAATCCCTAAATCGGCCGGCCGCGCGCACGCACACACCCGCACGCACACCACACGCACGCACACCGCCGCCGCCGCCGTCGCCGCCCCGCCGCCGCCGCCGCCCCGCCGCGCCGCCCCCGCCCCAGATCTGCCGTCCGCCGCGCGCCCGCGGCCCGCCCCTCCACGCCCCGGCCACCCCGCCGCGCGCCCGCGGCCGCCCCTCCCCTCCCCGCCCCCGCCGCCCCGCGCCGTCGCCGCCCCGCGCCGCCGCCGTCCCCTCCCTGCCCCCGCCGGCCCGCGCCCGGTGCCGGCCCGCGCCTCCTCCCCGGCCGCCGCGGCCCCCTCCCCGGCCCGCCCCGACCGCCGGTCCCTCCCCGGCCCGCCCCGGCCGCCGGCCCCGCCGCCGGCCCCTCCCCGGCTTGCCCCGACCGCCGGCCCCGCCGCCACCGCCCCACCCCCCCAGTGCCACCGCGCCCCGAGGAAGGAGGAAGAGGAGCAGGGAGGAGGAAGGAGGAAGGGGAAGAGAAGGAGAAGGAAAAGAGGAGGAAGAAGGGGAAGAAGAAGGAGGAGAAAGAGAAGGAAGAAGAAGGAGAAGGAGGAGGAGGAAAGGAAGAAGGAGAAGGCTGGAGGAAGGAGGAGGCCGGCGAGGCGAGGAAGGAGAGGAGAAAGGAGGCCGAGGGGGAGATGGAGTGAAGGGGAGGTGGTGCCTCCGCAGCAACGTCTCGTCCCGTTCTCCGCGTGCACGCCTCGCCACCACCGAAGGTATAAGGACTGTTTTGAATGTCGGCCTTCGTGCCGTTTGCGAATGTCGGCCTTCGTGCCGTTTTGGTTGTCGGCCTTCGCGCCGTTGAAAATGTTGGCCTTCGTGCCTATGTTTTGTGCAGGTTTAATTTTGGAACCTCCCCGTGCAGGGGAGGTGCTGCCAAAATTTTCAATTGATTCTAATCTATTGTCTTTTTTTGCAGGACCTGTGGGAGGGACTCGGCCACCCTCATCGTCTTCGTCGTCACTGCCCCGCTAGCCTCTCGCCATCACCACCCGAGGTATAAATCACCTCCTTTCCTTACCCATTGTCGTACTTAGGTCGCGTAACCGAGTTAGGCGTCTCCCGTCCGAAAGGGATACGCGGTCGTTGGTATGCTGGTCAGTGCATATCTGCGACGGTATCTCTTTCGGATTGTCCACGTTTCTTGGACAGCCCGCGGATGCGTAGATGGGTTAGCTTCCATGTTCCGCCCCCGTCCGAGCTGGAGTTTCAGCAGCACCTCCCCGTTGTTCTCCGGATACACACTCTCCCCAAACCGGGACGTGTATCGGGAGAACAGCGGGGAGGTGCTGCCAAAATTCCGTCTCGGTCAGGAGCGGAGCATGGAAGCTAACCTCATCTACGCATCCTCGGGTGGGATTAGGACCTATCCTTCACCTATTAGATGGTAGGAACGCCTTGTACATGCAAATGCTGGTTTTATTACTCACATACATTGGCGTATGACAGAAGATGGCTGGCCGTGAGTGGATGTACACAGGCTGGACAGAAAAGAGGAAGAGCGCTGAATGGGTTCACGGGACCAATCAATTCCTGCAGCAAGCATTTGGCCCGGCTGCTCATGGGTCCGATCGGACGCTGTGTCCCTGCAAAGACTGTAAGAACCAAAAAAGAAAAGTAGAGAGGGAGGTATACAAAGATCTTGTGAAGCATGGATTTGTGGAAAACTACGAGAGGTGGATCTTCCATGGTGAAGCGAAAGCGAATGTTAGAGAGGAGGAGGTGAGAGCATGCCTCGAGGAGTTTGATGGAGATGCCGGGGTGGTCGACATGGTGGTAGACTATAACGAGGCATGTGGCAATGAAGGATTGGTGGAGGAGGATCCAGAGGAAACCGCAAAGGCGTTCTATGAAATGATGTCTTCGGCACAGAAGCCTCTTCATGAGAAGACAACAATGTCCCAACTGGATGCCATTGGACGTCTTCTAGGGTTGAAGTCGCAGTTGAGCCTGAGCCGAGACGGCTTCAATCTCATGTTGAAAGTGATCGGCACAATGCTTCCGAATGACCACACGCTGCCGAAGAGCACGTACGAGTCAGTGAAGCTCCTCCGTGCACTTAAGATGCCATATGAGTCGATCCATGCTTGCCGTAACGGGTGTGTCCTATTTAGGGGCATTGAACTAGTGGCAGCAACGCACTGTCCAAAGTGCAAAGCCTCTAGGTATGTGGAGGTGGACGTTATTGATGGCAAGAAGGGACAGTCTAAGATCCCCGAGATGGTCGTACGGTACCTTCCACTCACACCGAGGCTCCAACGGATGTTCATGACAGAGGAGTTGGCGAAGCAGATGACATGGCACAAGGATGGCAAAAGATACAGTGACAAGATGGTACACCCAGCGGATGCTGAGGAATGGCTGTACTTTGACGAACAGTATCCTGAGAAAGCTAGGGACGCTCGGAATGTACGTGTAGCGATAGCAACAGATGGGTTCAACCCGTATGGAACACATGCGGCCCCATACACTTGTTGGCCCGTGTTCGTGATCCCCCTCAATCTTCCCCCCGGCGTCATGTTTGAACCCAAGAACGTGTTATTGTCGCTGATAATACCTGGACACCCGGGCAACAATATGGGTGTGTTCATGCAGCCACTGTGGGATGAATTGGAGCATGCTTGGGAAAATGGGGTACGGACGTACGACCGAGCTACAAAGAAGAACTTCACAATGCATGTATGGTATCAGTATTCAATGCATGACTTCCTGGCGTATGGCATATTTTGTGGGTGGTGTGTTCACGGGAAGTTCCCTTGCCCAGTATGCAAGGATTCTGTGATGTTCACCTGGCTGAAGAAGGGTGGCAAGTACTCTTCGTTTGACAAACATCGTCAATTCCTGCCTGAGAACCATGCATTGAGACGTGACACCCAACACTTCACGAAAGGTCTTGAAGTCACTGACCCTATTCCTCAGATTATGAGCAGTGAACAGGTCCTTGCCGAGTTAGAGGCTCTCAAAATCGACAAAGACAAGGGTGGCTTTATTGGATATGGTCAGCAACACATGTGGACACATATATCGGGCTTGACTAGGCTCCCCTACTTCAAGCACCTCCTCCTTCCACACAACATCGATGTGATGCACACAGAAAAAAATATCACCGAGGCACTTTGGGGAACACTCATGGACATAAAACAGAAGTCAAAGGACAACGTTAAGGCTAGACTGGATGTGGAGGCGATCTGCGACAGACCAAAGCTAGTGATGAAGACCCCTGCGCCCGGCAAGACTTGGAGAAGGGGCTCGGCCGATTACATCCTGAAAAGGGCCGACAGGAAGGAAGTGTTTGAGTGGATGAAGACGTTATTGTTCCCTGATGGGTATGCGGCGAATCTGAGCAGGGGAGTGAACCCTAAGACTGGCAAAGTCTTGGGGATGAAGAGTCATGACTTCCACATATGGATTGAGCGACTCCTTCCTGCGATGACCCGTGGATACCTCCCCGAGCCAGTGTGGCGCGTTCTGGCAGAGTTGAGCTATTTCTTCCGCCAGCTTTGTGCCAGGGAATTATCTCGGGAAGTGATTCGTGACCTGGAGAAACTTGCACCTCTGCTGATCTGCAAGTTGGAGATGATCTTTTCACCCGGCTTCTTCCTACCGATGCAGCATCTGATACTACACCTACCGCGTGAGGCACGGCTGGGGGGTCCTGTGCAGGCCCGTTGGTGCTATCCAATCGAGAGGTGTCAAAAGATTCTTCGAAAAAAGTGTAGGAATAAAGCCAAAATTGAGGCTTCTGTGGCGGAGGCAGCAAGAGTGGAGGAGGTGTCGAACTTCACAAAGGCATACTATACCGAGAACCTTCCCAACATGAACCCACTCCCTCGTTACAACGAGCACGAGAATTTATCGACTCTGAGCCTTTTCAAAGGGCAACTCGGAAGGGGCAGCGCAGGTACCCCTAAGACATTGCAACCACCTGAGTTTCGCACCATCACACTCTACCTGTTGATGAACCTTGACGAAGTGGTTCCTTATCGAATGTAAGTTCTCAAAGAACTTGTTACATACGTAGTCAATATCCTCCACCTATTGGTCCAACCCCTTTCACCTCTTGTTTTTTCAAGGAGTTCATTAGGCAATTCTGGAAAAGGACGATAGAGGTGGTGAGGAGAGTAATGGAGATGATGAGGACTTAGGTTTCGATAATATTGATAGTGAAGACGACAGTAGTGATTGTGATGACAGTGGAGGAGGTGATGACATTGGTGATAGTGATGACCAGGACTTCGGTTTCTAGTTCATGTAATACTATATTGTTCTGATTATTATTACTTTGCAATTATGTTTCGTTCATTTTGCATCTCTTTACAAGTACTTATCGATTATTTGTGCTAATTAGTTTAATGTTTGTCATTGCAGGCATAGGACAAAATGCCGGGCGGAAGTAGACGACGACAGAAGAGACCGGTGAGAAAGGTCCACTCGCTCTACCAGAGAGAGGAGGAGGAGGCGTTGGAGGAGGAGGAGACTTTGGAGGAGATGCGGGGTAGAACTCGCTCTACCAGACGCCTGTTTGCCCCGGTCGGCGGCGAGGACGGGGGAGGCGAGGACGGGGGCGGCGGCGGCGAGGACGGGGGCGACCAGGGTGGGAGCGAGGCGACAACAGGGGACTCGTCTTCCATAGCTTCGAGGAGGCCCTACCAGCGTGGGATAACACGCCTCCCAAGCGCCGCGCCCACGCTAGCCTTCCGTCCGGTGATTCGACCCGACGGGCCAAGGTAAGTAACCATTCATGTTTTCACTTACTTGTTCATATGCCATGTTGAAAATTAAACTTCAAGATTAACAGTTCTTCTTAATGACTTGTGCAGCAATTGGAAGCGTGTGGATGGAAACAGAGGTGGACGCCATCCTAATGGCATTCTGGGCCTCCTGATTAAGAAGAATTTTCCTGGCCTAGTCACCATAGATGGGAGGGATAAAGTGCCCCAGCACTGGCCAGACTTCTTCAAGGTAGTGCACGGAGACGTCACCCTTGCCGACAAGATCAAGAGGGAGTTCTGGGTGAGTCTTCATTGCACCGCTTTGCCACTACTAAGCATTTGTTGGATGTCCTTGAAATAATCAACTCATAAATGATATATGTATGCAGGAGTATTTCACGTGCGACCCAGGGCACGAGCATGAGGCGTCGGTAGTGCAGGACAGGGTCTGCCAGATCAGGCTCAAGGACATGTTCTACGAGGCACACGTCCAGTGCCTCATCAGCTACCACACCAACGTACTCAAGGAGAAGCTAGACAAGGCGGATGCGAGGAAGATGATCCAGTGGCCCGAAACTGACATGTCCAGGGAGGCCTACATGCTCGTAAGTAGGAAACAATAATTCTAATTTCATTCCAATTCATCTTCTTACTCACCTAAATGCACGTTGTAATGCATGCAGTATCCTGCTGATTGGTGCAAAATGCACATGGACTGCTGGGAGGCGATTGTGGATGGGTGGAGAACGCCGGAGGCTTACGAGACGCGCAGGAAGAAATCTGGATATGCCAAGGCGAAGGCGGGGCCGTCACACCACCAAGGGTGCCGCTCTCTCGGAGAGTACATGGACACATGGGTACCCTTCACACCAATTTGTTTATTTATTCAATTGATTGAGTCATTCATTCTCATTATGTGTAATCGTCCTTGTGTTTTCCTCGCAGACCCAGTCGCATGACGGCCAGGTGATCAACGAGTTCACGGGCTATATCCTGTCTCACCAGGGCAAGGTGACAGATCCAGAGAACGTCTACGACACGGCGAGGGGGCCCGACGCCATCACCAACCAAAACATCTACGATAGGGTGGTCCAGTACACCGAGGCGGTTCGCACGCGCCATGGTGCCGACTATGACTCGTCGACCGAGCCCCTCGATACGGACGTCCTGATGAGGACGGGAGGAGGGAAGCAGCACGGCCGGTACCTTATTGCCCACAGCGTCATCGACCGGCCACCGTTCCCTCCCTTCGTGAGGTTCGTCATTCGGATAGCAGTGCCGGTACCTCCTCCGATGTCCCCATACAACCTCGGCGGGCAAGCTCCACACAGATGATGGCGGCGCTTCAGGTAACTATTTGTCGTTCATTGGTTTTACATATGTTGCCGAATGTTTATGCATTGTTTAAACATCGCTTGTGTAATATTGCAGGTCCAACTGGAAGAGATGCGGGCCCAACAGGCGGCCCAACAGGCAAGAGAGGCGGCCCGAGAAGAGGCCTATCGGCAGCAGCTGGCGGCCCAACAGGAGGCCCATCGGCAGGCGATGCTAGCTTTCCAGCAGCAGTCCCAGCAACAGATGACGCAGTTTGCCTCCTCGATTTCCAGCTACTTTCAGGGCTTGGAGATCCCTAACTACAGACCCCCTCCGTTGCAAGTGATGTTCACTCCACCCCCGGTTGTTCTCCCTCCACTCCCTGATCTTCCGCCTGTAAGGGCTCCGGTGAGTTACTGGCAGCCTATCTATTGTTTTCGCTTGTGCGGCCATCCCTTAGGTACTAATGAGATCGCTTATCCGTACAGCTGCAGTCGGCGGCTTCGAACCCGTCTCCGACAGTTGGACCTTCTCCACAGCCGCAGGTCGGACCGTCCGGGTGGTCTTCGTGGCCGACAGGGAGCTCCTCACACCACGGTGGTGGCGACTGGTCGCAGGACGAGTGAGTGGCTCGGTGCATGTTGTTGGATAATGGATGTAACTTTGTTATGTTAGACCCTTTTGCAACTTTGTTGGATGTTGGACTTGTGCGACTTGTTGGATGTTGCATTCGTGCGTGCGACTTGATGGATGTTGTGGTTATGGATTATTTGTGAATCTCTGTGATGTATATGTGGATTTCTGTGATATGTACATATATGTGTTTTGGTTGCTGCGATACGTGAGCTAAATCGGCAAAAACAGCAAAAAAAATTGCATTTTCCAGATTTGCCGACTGCCACGGCAGCGGGCAAAGCTGGGAACAAAAAAAGCAAAATACCCAGCTTTGCCGACTGCCACGAAGCAAGGCAGTCGGCAAAGCCTTTGCCGACTGCTGAATTGGCAGCTGGCAAATATATACACATTTTTTTTAAAAAATGGAAAAAATCTTTGTCGAGGTCTTCGATTAAAAAAAGAAAAAAAATATTTGCCTCGATTAAAAAAAATGAAAAAAAATTCTTTGCCGACTGCCACCTAGGCAGTCGGCAAAGAAAACTCTAACGGCTGTGCGCGTTTGCTTTGCCGACTGCTAGAGCGGCAGTCGGCAAAGGCTTTGCCGACTGCCTTTCATGGCAGCTGGCAAAGGTGGCCTTTGCCGCCTTGGGCTTTGCCACCTCCCCTTTGCCGACTGCCTCAAGAAATGCAGTCGGCAAAGCCTTTGCCGACTGGTTTCAGCAGTCGGCAAAGAGGGCGAATCCAGTAGTGATGCTCCATGGATGTGTAAAGAACAATCGATATGATGGGAAAGGAGAAAAAATTTTGTGAACTAAAGAGGGCCGTAATAACTTGGATAATGAACTTCTTAGAGAATATTTTCACCTATGGAATGCAATCCAGCTATCTCATTTAAATCTGCAAGATGTCCACGAAGACCAAATAATTTGGATGCTTGACAGCTAAGGAGAACAAAATTAGCCAGCTAATAATATTCAATTTGAAGGTCAAATTCCTACAGACTTTCGTTTGAAAAGCTTTTATGTATGCTAAGAAACCGGTGCAGGAGTGTTTTTTTGAGGGGATAAAGGACACATGCATTCTCTCGGCCAGAGGGGGAGGGGGGTGGAGCATACAAACCCCCTATGTATCAGCATTCAAACCCACTAAGGGCAAAAAGGCGGTGCCGGGACCGGGACACACGGCAAACAATTGAGAGAGGTGACAGGGAGGCGATTTGTGCTCCCACCAGCGAGGTCGCCATTCCCCTTCGTCTCCGGCAGTCCTCTGTGCCTCGGATGTGGATGGGAACGGTGGCTCTCTATCCGGCGGTGTAGAATAGTTCATAGCGAGTCTAGGGTTTGGTGTCCTTGCGGCTCGGCAAGGCGGCGGCAGCGGCACAGAGATGGAATAAGTTCTCCTGGGTTCTTCCCCGTCCCGTTGGTGCTCTGCTCTGGCACCGGCGGCGAACCTATGGAGATAGGTCTCCATGTGCGAAGTCCTTGTACAGGGGTCCGTCAGCGGCAGTTCGTCGTCTTTGGCGACGGCAGGAACCAATCTTTTGTTTTGAGGTTGCGGAGGAAGCTGTGGGTGCTGCGGTTGTCAGGAGGACGGATCCAGCTCGAGTTTCCCGCAGCGGCGTTTCTCGGCGGTGGCGAGATTGGATCCAGGGCTGATGGAGCTTGGGGTGCGGCCCCAACCGATATTTTTTCAGTGTTCGCTTCGTCTCGTCCTTGAGAGCGAGTCAGCATTCAATAAAAAAATTCTTAAATTAGTACTAATGTTGCTTTGGATGGTGTGCTCTACATAGATCTGTTGGGTAGATGAATTGCTGTGATAGCTCTTGAGATGACGTGGATGTCAAATCTCTAGCAAGCTAGCTCGATCATTGAGGACGCCCTAACAGTTGTAGGAGGCTATCCGCACCCGTCCACCTCTAAAACCCACCCCTAAAGAAATATTCTGTCCTAATCAGCGGAGATTCTCACCTCTATATCAACCTCTCCTGCACCCCATCTATACTCTATACCATTCTCTATCTGTGGGGCCCACCATTTTTTCCGTTTCCTTTTTTTCCTCTCCCTTTCCTTATCGATTTATTGCCTTCCCTCTCCGCACGAGCGAGCGGGCGCGTGGCCGCACGAAGGTCTCCAGGAAACGCGGCGCGGGCGCCAGCGTAGTCACCGGCGGGCGCAGGCGCGGCCACCCGGCGGCACGGCGCGCCTCCTCCCTTCGGACTGATGCGGCGGCTTCCTGACGAGGAGCATACGCAGAGCGCGGCGGCTCCCGCCCTCCACCTTCCCAGCGTGGCGGCTTGGCCTCCGCGGCGTCGTCCCCGGCGGGCCTCCTCCCTCCGGCTGGCTTCACGCGGTGCTCCAAAAGGCGGCGGCGCGGTGCTTCCCAAGGCGGCGGCGCGGCCTTCCTGGGAGCGCCGTCGCGGATCTTCGCGCGCTCCTCCCCTGCGGCTTCCCGGCGGCGCGGCGCTGACGGCTCGCCTCCCTCCCTCCTCCGGCGGCGCGCGGTGGGGAAGGCCGCAGACCCGATGCGAGCGCGCGCGTGGCATCCGGCGGCGGCCACCGAGCACGGGCTTCGGGCGGCCGTCGGCAGCTCCCTTTGCGGCGCTCCTGCAGGCCTCCTCCTCCACTTCTTCCTCCCAGGAGACCCGCGCGGCCCGCGCCGACACGGCCTCCCCGGCGACCTTCTCCCTCCCGGCGCAGCCTCCCGTTGCGCCGTGCTTCCCCAGCGCGGCAGTCCTTCCCAGCACGACGGCGCTCCCCGGCGCGGCGACGTTCCCCGGCGACCTTCTCCCTCCCAGGCGCGGCTCGCGCTGGCGTGGCGAGCGAGCAACAATGGCGCGGGCACGAGCAAGCGACGTCGCGTCCTCTCTCTCCTCCCTCCGGCGCGCCCGTGCCCGAGCGTGGTGGGGCCCGTGTTAGGATAGCGTTCGTCCCGCTCGAACGCTAGGCTTGGCGTAGAACTGTAGCAAAATGTGCGTTTGGGGATCGGATAGCGTACCGCGGTGCATACGCTTGTACACTACATTTACCGTTCCGGTTCTTTTACCGGCGCCCGGTGCGGATAGCCTGAGCAGGCCCTATTAGTTTGTCTGAAAAAGCGCTGTTTGATTAACGTTGATTTATTATGAGAAAAAAATACTATTCTTTATCGGAAAAGAAGTTAAAATAAGATAAGTGAACGGACTCTGTTGACTTGTCTTATTACCTTTGCAGCCTTAGGGCCTGGTTAGTTAGGAAAAAGGGGTGAAAAGTTCACTGTAACACACGGGGAATCTTCTCCGATAAGTGTTCAATCATGACCCAAGTAGACTTAAAAGATTTGTCTCGAGAAAGCCAGGTAAAAAGTATAAATATGCAACAGCTGCTACTTTATTTAATGCTCCATACATGCGTAAAGAACAATCAATGTGATGGTAAAGGAGAAAAATTTTTTGAACTAAATAGGGCCCTAGTAGGTGGTTGTAGGTGTGATTGTAATTGTTTGGGGCGCAAAGCGTCGACTGCAGGTCTTCGTCGTCGTGCGTGGCTGCAAGCCAATAGAAGAAATGCCTCAGGGCACAAGCCACATGCACATGAGGTGGTAAATAATGTTCCTCGTGGCTGCTGTTCTGCATGTGATTTGGGAAGTTTGGGAACTATTGAGTACTATTGTCTATTGATCTGTGCATGACGACAGTCCTGATTGTATGTGGCTGAGTACTATTTCGTGTGCATGATGACAGCTATGACTGTATGTGTCTGGTCCATCACACAGCCTAGCAATCTAACACTTAGGGGGTGTTTGGGACTGCTCTGCTCCACGTTTTTCAACTCCGCTCCGTAAATTTTTGTCAAACGGGTCTAGCTCCACGTACGCTGCTCCAGAAAAAAAAAGTGGAGTTGTGAGAGCACCTCCACAAAAAATATGGAGTTAGTGGAGCTGTTTTATGGTGAAGTTTGTAGAGCAGAGTTTATGGAACAGTCCCAAACACCCCCTTAACAGCCAACAACTCTATCACTGTACCACACACTTATTCATGTATATATACAATATGCTAGTTTTTTATACTAATACTATTTAGTCTTATTTTGGATATTTGCACTACTAAACTTCTTCAAATAAAAAAATTCAACTAATAAGTTAGAGATTCTTTCGAGAGCTATAACTTTGTCAATATATGAGATCGTTTGGTAATTTAAATTTTAAATTTTAAAATCTATGCACTTACAATATATTTTTGGGCTCTAAACAATTTTAATTCAAAAAAATTTCAATTACAAAGTTGTAGATCTCGTTGAGTGCTATATTTTTTATATAAAATTTGTCTTCATCCGAGTTCATATAAAAAAGTTATGAATTATTTTTTGTTGCAGTCATTAATGGAGGTGGGCATGTTAAGATGTCTAGCTCCGTAAATAATTGATTAACCGAGGCAAACGTTAATAACGACCGCCTCCAAAAATAGTTGATTAACCGAGGCGATTGGTTTAAGGTGTCCGCCTCGGTTAATCCATAATCGAGGCGGACACGTTATGTTGTCCGCCTCCATTAATCTATGGAGGCGGTTGCTTTCAGATGATGACAGCCTCAGCAAATAATCTAGTTTCGGAGGTGGTCTTATTAAAACGTCGGTCTCCGCAAATCTATTTTTGGAGACGAGTATTTTCTGACTGTCTCCGTAAATATTTTTAGAGGCGGTTAGATTTATGCCTGCCTCGGATAATATTTGGACACCCTCACTTAAAATCATTTTTTAGAAGTCAAGAAATATCTTTGACTAAATTTATATAAAAAATATTAATATTTATAATACATAATTAGTATCATTGAATAGATCTTTGAGTATAGTTGAACGAATTTTCTATAAATCTAATCAAACTGATACTAACAAAAAAAACTATATTTTTGGGACGAAGGGAGTATCTCTGAAGCTGAATCGATAGTCATGATTCATGACAACTGTGACTATGGGGGTGTTTAGATGCACTCAGTTAAAAGTACTGTAGTAGCTTTTATTTTTTTTAATAAGTGTCCAATCGTTAATTAAGTAGTCTTAAAAGATTTGTGGGACAACATTTTACTAAGCTGTCAAATTAGTTTCAGTTTTTATCTATATTTAATGCTTCATATATGTGTCTACATTAATATGACCAGTTTAATTGGAAGTCGGAAATGAACTGAATCGCTTGTCACCTCGTGCTGCCACAGTCGTTTGGAGTCCAGCGTTGACCTTAGGTCAACGTCGCTACGGTCCTGATTGCATCCATGGGTTAAAGCTAGTTTAAGCTCAACTAACTTAAAACTATCTAAATATAAGGGTTAGAGTAGGTTATTTGTAACTAACCTATAAAAAAACTATCTTCTTTAAAAGGTAATTATTTAGACTAGTTTCAGATGGAGCCCACGCGAAATTGATTTTTCCTCTCTCCGCTCACCACATCGGATCCCATCTCCCGTCATCTCCCCTCCACACATCCGTCCAGGCCTGGCCGCCACACACCCGGCCGCCAGCGCAGGCAGGACCCGGCCAGGCCCGGCGCCACCGGCCAGCCCCGCTATCCAGCATCCTCTCCCGCTCCAGTGACCTGCCTGCAGCCGCCGCCACCCGCTAGCAGCCCCGCCACAACCACCGCGAGCAGCGCCAGCAGCCCCGCCTCCAGCCTCGGCCAGGCCGTGGACGGATTCAACTCACCGTGGGGCTCGCAGCCGGCTACGCGCGGCCCTGCTGACGCTTCCGCTACCGGTGCCACCCTACGCTCGTCAACTCCACTTCGGAAGCTCCTCCTCAGAGGCAGCCGGTCACGAAGGAGGAAACAGTGGCATCTTTCCTGGCGGACGAGGCCACACAAGTGTAGCCACACCAAATCTAACTGAGAAGATGATTTAGATAAGACAAATGATAAATTAATGTTTCTGTCAATCTAACATTTGCATCCAACTAATATTTTAGATAGAGCTAGTTGAGTGCTAGTTTCCAACTAGAGAAACTAAATCTAACCTTTAGCACAGCTAGAGCAGTGGCGGAGCCAGAATTTTGCATCTGGGTATGTCATTTAGAAAAAATCCAATGTAAATATGCACTATATCAGATTGTAGAGATTCATTCAAGATTTATTGAATCAAAGTTATTTTAATGTTTTTGAATTAGAAGAAAATAAAATATATATCTGAAAGTTTGCTAAAGTCTACATTAGAAAATGGATCTGAGAGAGGGAGACACCTAGCCAAATGTATTGTTGTTGGTATAAATTAACTGCACTCTATTAAATATTATTATTATCAGATTATCCGTAAGCGCACAGATGTAATACCGATATAGCACTTCAACCGGAGATTTTAAATATCGTATCCATAGGGAACAGTAGGTGATATTGACCAAGCCGATGAACTTAACCCTACAATTAGGCTAGATAATATTAAGAAAGAGAAAATACCTATTGACTATCTAGTTCCAACAACCGGTAAGCTTTGAATAATACCGTTCTAACTGGGCAGCAACCTGAATAAGAGCAGAAATCAGAGTTCTTTCCTACCAAGCACCTATACACCTACCAATTCTATCAACGGAAAGTGGACTACAGAGAAACCAACGTAACTGTCACCTACGCGGACTACCACTATCCGGCTAATCAGGGGGCATTCAGAGGTAAACCTAGCCTAGGCACCACGCCTACACTAGGAAATACTACTTCAATCAAACAATTACCAAGATCAAAGTACTCAATATGAGTTGCAAACTTAAGAACGAATAAGAACAACTGCTTACTTGAATTAGAATATTGAATTCAAAAGTACCTCAGAACGCAGTTCCGGACGAGAGAGCTAAATCCAGACGAATACAGCTACGAAGAAGCGCTGATAGGCCGGAACTCCTCCAGAACTCTACGCCTCTACTCTATCTCTCTACTTCTCTAAACAAGACTAGATCTAGAAGAACTAGTCTCTCCTAATTGCTACATCTAACTCTAACTGGAGATATTGAACTGAAACTCAGGAATAGAGATTGCCTCCAGGGAGGAGGTATGTCCCTTTATTTATAGCCCGGTGGGATGAACGTACGCCGCAGGATCAAACCGACTTAACCAAGGGCCAAGATGACTCCTCAAAGGCGGTAGAGGAAGACTCCAGAAGGCGGGGCCCGAATCCTAGCACGGGGGCGTCGGGTGGCCCCACCCTGGCGCCGGCCGGCCCCACTTTGTGGGGTCCGGGGCCCCGGTTGCTCGGGTGTCGTATAAATGCTTCCCATGTCCTGATAAGATCATTTCCTTCGCGGATAAGTTTTGTGATGTTTAAGCACTTTAATCCCTCTTTTACGCCTTTCTGGAATAACCCCTAGAAAATACAGAGTATGCAAAACTCGAAAAAATTGTCAGTTAAAACCCTAGACTAGAATGTTTTCATGTATCCTTTTGTGTCTAAAGTTCTAATAAAAGTTAACGTTATCCACCGTCAACAACTGTGCAGTGAGCAGAGTCGTCAAGGGAGAGGGATGCTACCGTGCTTGCTACTGCTGGCCGCCAACGGCTTCAACGCAGTCAGCTCTATCATTGGATATTGGTTGTCACCTATAAGAGGGGCTGAGGAGCTAGGAGGGATGTTGGCTGCATCGTGAAAACGATGGTTGCTGCTGCTAGTTTTGACTTTTGAATCAATGCACCATAATTTGTCCGCTGAGGTGCTGTCTCACGGACGGAGAATGCCAAATCGCCCGATTCGCCGAACAGGAGAGCAGAGTCGACATGCAGTTTCTAATGACTTTGTGAACTAATAATAGATCTATTTTGCTTATGGAGCAATTTGTAACATACTAAATAATTATATATATTTGTTTCAAATAACTTCATGAATTAGTAATAAATTTATTGTGTTTATGGACCAATTTAGAACACAATATATAATTATACATGTATATATATGTACATATATTTGTTTTGTTACAAAATCATGGGTGTGCCATGGAATAAAGGGGCGTAACTCTGGTTTCGCCATGAGCTAGGCCTATGAATGCATGAGAGATAGTAGAGGAAAACTTGACCCGTCACGTCCTGCTGCCGCTGTCGTTTGGACGCTAGCGTCGACTTCTGGTCTTCGTCGTCGATAGAGGAAAACGTGGGTGGGCCATCACCTTGTGCTGCCACTGTCGTTTGGACGGAAGCGTCGACTCCGCCATGCATGCATGAGATAGAGGAAAACTCTGGTGGCTCAAACCACAGGCACATAATGCTAGTAGTGTTCAATAATAGTACGTGTTCAATAATTTGCCTCATGGCAACTGTTTTTTATGAGGTTTCTCCATATATCTAATAACCGAGTAATATTTCTATGCACGATGACAGTCGTCAGCACGTGACTGCATTGAGTAGAGTACTATTCCTTTGTACGACAACAGCTATGAGACCGTATGCATAGTACAGGAGTAGGTTGTTGGCCCGTGACCTTGCTCTGCCACCGTTGTTTGGACGCCAGCGTCGACTCTAGGTTTTCGTCCTCATCTTTGGCTCTGTTCGTTTCAACTAAATAGCATATATTTTTTAGTTTTGAAATAGTATTTTTTCTCATAACAAATCAATTTCAGCCTAAATTAGCTTAGCTTTTCATGTGAAACGAACAGAACCTTTGTTGATAAGAAAAGTCTTGCGATCAAAACACATACACAAATTAATATAAAGTGTTCCATAACTTCTCTCTCGTGGCAACTGTTCTGCATGACTAGAAGCCATGTTCACTTCTGTTCGTTTGAACTTACTAATCAATATCAGTCAGTCATTCAGTAGTGTTTTTCTCTCACAATAGTCAGTTAGCTAGCCATATAATCCAACTAACCAAACAGAACTGTTTTTTAATCATAAAACATTTTTTTTCTCAAAAAATCAGCATAAATTAACATAAGTCATTATCGGCTATTAGTTTCATCTTGACCATCATCTCGTGCTGCCACTGTCCTTTGGACGCCACCGTCCACTCAGATCTTCGTCGCCATGCATGATAACCACCAGCAAGAATAGATAGAAAAAAGAAAGTCCTACATACTTCCTCTGTTTTAAAATATATGTCGTTTTTAATTTTTGTGTCACAAGTTTAACTTGATTTGTACAAAATACATACAATATTTATATCTTCAAATAAATTTATTAAAAAAACTAGATTCAAAGATCTTTCTAATGACACTAATCATATAATTGTCGGTAGTTGTTTTTTAGGAATCGTAAATGACAAACATTTTAGAGCGGAGGGAGTATAAGATTTCTCGTCTATCTGTTCTTGTTAGCGGCAATCATGCATGACCGACCAGAGTACTCCCAAGGAGGGATGAAAACGGATATGATACGAATGGATACCACTGATATCATATTTGTTTTCATATTTTCGATCGAATTCGGATTCGAATACAGATAGTGTCAGCCATGTTAGATAGAATACGATTGAATGTCGACATCATAAATATATAATTTGCATATTCAGATACGGATACGGTATCGGATATTGAATATCTGAACTTAGATACGGACAGATCTAATTCGGTCGAACAATAAATATCCGTACCATTTCTATCCCCCTCCCAATCGACCCTGGCAGCACGAGGAGACGGTCAGCTACTACAGCAAAGGCTGTGGCTGGTAGATACTCTTAGACGTCGTTCTCACTTTCTAAGAAGTAGAAAACATTTTGATATTGATCAAATATAGGCTCTGTTCGCTAGACCATAAAACCGTTTATTTTTTAGTGGTTCAATAGTATTTTTTTCTCACAAGAAATCAGCATCAGCGTTTATTTTCAACGGTTTTCAGCTTCAGCGAATAGAGCCATATATACAAAAATATCAATATCTATAATATATAGCTAGTATTATTAGATATATCATTAAATATATTTTTATAATATATATTTAAGAGATATAAATGTTGTAAGTATTTTTTATAAACTTAATTAAAACTAAAAATTTTGATCAGCCAGCATCCTATAACAACCTTTATTTTGGGACTGGAGAGAGTATCAGCTATAACTTAGGGTCTATTTGGTTTCCAAACTTTTCCCAAATTTTTCCTAAAATTTTCTATCATATCGAATATTTAGATGCATATATAGCATTAAATATATATAAAAAATAATTAATTATACGGCTTATTTGTATATATAAATACGAATATTTTAAGCCTATTTAGTCGCAACCCAAACTTTTTATGCAGGCAGACTGCAGGCTGCAGTACTCCATGTGTGTCGGCCACTATGCCTGTTGCCATATTCTGCCATATTTAGATCCACTGTAAATTGCAATTGCAACTAATTATATCAACGTTGCGATATATATATGAAGTATTAAACGTAGACAAAATATTTATATATACATCACGAGAGGAATCTTTTAAGCCTACTTAGACCATGATTGATAAAAGTTGTCAAATACAAACGAACGTACTACAGTATAGAATTATAACTAGATCTAAACAGAGCCTTTGTTTGAACGATACCAAGGGCAGTCACAATTTCTATAGCGTAGGATACCATATCCAGAAAGTATTTTTCCTGGTGCATGATTATGTATAGGAGTAGTTTAGGCTGCGTTTAGTTTGCAACTGTAGCACTTTCGTTTGTATTTGATAACTTTTGTTCAATCATGGTCCAAGTAGACTCAAAAGATTTATCTCGAGATAGCCAGGTAAAAAATATAAACATATAACAGGTGCTACTTCATTTAGTACTCCATGCAGACGAAAAGTACGATCAATATGATGGAGAGAAGAAAGTTTTATGAACTAAACGCCTTATAAAAGTTTGGCCGGGTGTTCCTCTCAGGACATCCTCAACAATTAAGCCAACTAACTAGCTCATAGCTTGCCACCTCAGATAAGAGACAGCACATCAAAAGCTAGCTTCCCTGTATGCTATCTCTTGAGTTGGCTTATGGTGATTTAATAATCGCATGCTTTTGCCAAGAGTTAGGATCAGCTACAGATCCATCTTTGTAGTTCTTTGTGTGCAAACGTTTTTATAAGACCATCTCAACAAATTGAAATATATACTAGAATATAATATGATAATTAAAAATGGCACAATTGCTAGCAAATACTCATAGTATTCTCTATGAGATTCTGACCAAATTGAGGATAACAATGAGTTTCTGAAATTGCTCAATAGTACATAGTCATGATCCTAAATGAACGAGCAAACAAGATAAATGGAAGACCTCACACATGGGTGTTTTTTTTCCCAAATATTAATTTAGCAAAAGGAAAAAGTCTACATCACCCCCCCAACTATGGGATGGTGACCACTTAACCCCCCGAACTATGAAACTGTCTAATTTACCCCATGAACTATCCAAAACCATTCAAACTACCCCCTAGACGGTTTTCGATAGCGGTTTTGCTACAGTAACCGCGGTTTGCTACAGTAACTGCAGTTTTGCCTTTTCTTTTTTTATTTATTTTCGCTGAATCTTTGAAAAATCATAGTAAATCACAGAAAAATCATAAAATGAAAAATCTAATTTTGTTGGACTCCACATGAGTAGATCTACACAATGAATATATAATATGATATACTTTAATACAATTTTTTGTAGCTTTAAATTAGTTAGAAAATCAAATTTTGACTGTAATTAATTGGAATAATTCATAGCTGCCGCTTCTATGGTCCAATTGTGGTGAAATTTTTATGGTGGGCTTATTATTATATGCTTGAAGTGTAGTAAAAATTTCATACTCATTGGATCAAGGATGACTTAGTTATAGATTTATTTATACCTAAATAAATCTATAACTAAGTCATACATGATCCAATGAGCATGAAATTTTTACTACAGTTCAAGCATATAATAATAACCCCACCATAAAAATTTCACCACAATTGGACAATAGAAGCAGCAGCTATGAATTATTCCAATTAATTACAGACAAAATTTGATTTTCTAACTAATTTAAAGCTAAAAAAAATTTGTATTAAAGTATACCATATTATATATTCATTGTATAGACCTACTCATATGGAGTCCAACAAAATTAGATTTTTTATTTTATGATTTTTCTGTGGTTTACTATGATTTTTCAAAGATTCGGCGAAAATAAATAGAAAAAGAAAAAGGCAAAACCGTGGTTACTGTAGCAAAACCGTGGTTACTGTAGCAAAACAGCTTTCCAAAATCGCTTCAGGGGTTAGTTTGAACGGTTTTGGATAGTTCAGGGGGTAGTTTGAACGGTTTTAGATAGTTCAGGGGGTAAATTAGACGTTTAATAGTTCGGAGGGTTAAATGGTCACCACCCTATAGTTTGGGAGGTGATGTAGACTTTTTCTTTTAGCAAAATGATTGCATCCACGCATCTATCATCCGGGGCACAAAACAAAGAGAAGCGCTGGCTGCAATGGTTGTCGAAGAAACACCGAAGTTCTAAACATTGTCACCACCGGAACATGGGGTGGAATCATTGGTTGCTGACCAGTTTGAAAATAGCTAAGAAAACCACCGGCGGTCGCAAATCACTGTAAAATATGAAAAAAAAATCCAAGTTGAAACTACTGTAGAATACACTGAAGTACATTGCTATGCGTGTATATCTAGTGGCATTTGCATTGAAAATATCGTTGAAAATAATAACATGGTGAGAAAAAAATATCGACCATAAACAACAGTCAATCCAAGATGAGAAAAAAAAAGTTGGAGAAATTGCTAATCTGGGACAATCAATCCAAGATGAGGAAAAAAAGATTGGAGAAATTACTAATCTGGGACAATCAAACCAAGATGATAAAAAAAAAGTTGAAGAACTTACCAATCCGGGGATGCAACACCGTAGGAGGTTGTTTGTGGCAGAGATCCAGTCCACCATGCAGGAGGAGCCATGGCGTTGCTAGCAGATGGAAGGGCAGGAGGTGCTACTTCAGGCCACCAAGGAGGGGCCACGGATCCAGCTTGAACTGTTGATGACGACGGCGACGGCGACGGAGCCACCTCTCGCTTGGACCTACAGCTCATCTCTGGAGGGATTCGATTTGGGCAAGGGACAAAGCTCGGTCTGGATCTGGCAGCAAGAAAGCGGAGGGAAAAAAGAGGGAAAGGAGATATATTGCCCTTCCCTTCGCGCGTAAAGGAGAAGAAATCGGATTGTTGGCGCGCAACAGGCTGCTTGAGGAGATTTTGCGCGCGAATGCAGGGCGGGAGGGAGGCGGACGGGCGCAATATTTTGGTGGGAGCAATGGATCCGAGCTGAGGGAGAAGAGCCAGCATCTAGCGGTAAAAGGCTGGCTCATCCCTTCTGGAAGTCTGAGCAAGACTAGCTCATATTCCGGCGCTAGTTGGTTTGTTATAGAGGACTTTTTGCTGATGTGTGCTTCTATGAGCTACTCCCTCCGTTCTAAAATGTTTATCGTTGTGTTTTTCAAAAAACAACTATCAACAATTATATATTTAAAAATATTAATATTTATAATACATAATTAATATTATTAGAAAGATCTTTAAATCTAGTTTTTTAATAAATTTATTTAGAGATATAAATATTATACGTATTTTGTACAAATCGAGTTAAATTTGTGAAAAAAATCTAAAACGATATACATTTTGAAACAGAGCCAGTAGCTGACATGTCACTGTTTGTTGAGGACGCCCTCAGCAATCTTCCGATCCTCTGTGCATTTGGGCTTTTCTTTCTTTTCTATCTCGTTCTCAGTGCCGCCTATCGGCGTCCAAGCAGCTGATGAGCTCCATCTCCGCCATACACGGACAACTATCTACCACCTCCTTGAATACACGTCTTCCTCCTCCATGTCCAATTGTCCATTACTGACTATGCAGTGGTGCCACCGCGACAGTGAGAGAACGTCGAGAGGGAGCGATGGCGCTGGGCGGCATCGTACGTGATTTGCATGTGGCGGAGAGCACAGGGACGGAGCCTGCTAATGGGTTACTCGGATAAGAAAGTTAATTTATTATAGGTTGGGTTAGATACGGAGTGGATATTAAGTATTAACCCATTAATAGGCCACATGCAAATTACATGCCATGAAAGAATGGAGTCGGAAGAGCGTGAGGGGGAGAGCAAGGACTTACTCGTAGGTGGCAGCACCAAATGGGCAAGCTTAGGGACATCGGGACATGGAACCGACGGATTCGAACGAATACGGATGGTATTAGCCATGTCGGAAAAAGGTTCGATTAGATATTGACATCATAAATATGCAATTTGAGCGCTCGGATACTATATGGTATCAGAGGTTGAATATCCAGATTCGGATATGGTCGGATAAAAGTCCTCTAGACGAATTCGGTCTCGAATACGGTCGGAAAATATCTATAACGTTTTCATCCCTAGTGAGACGGGCGTCAAGTAGTTGACATGAGCTTGCGCAAACCGGACGAGGGGGCAAGCTCCATGGCGTTGTGTCATGCGACACCATACATGAGTAGGGAGGGTGTGGCTATCGCATCGGGCCGCACGGTTAGGTCGGCGGGACTTGTTTTAGTCCCCTTCAAAATTTTAACTTTCTTGTCACATCACGTCATAATGAATGTTTGGACGCATGCATTAAGCATTAAATGTAGAAAAATCTTTTAAAGTCGAATTATGTCATGATTGAACACTTATTACAAAATTTAGCACACGTGCTACAATACCCAAAATGCACATTGTCCAGCATCTAAACATGGCTTTAAGTCAGCCGTGTGAGCTAGCACAGATGCGGAGGGATAGGCAGAGCATCCATAGAAATGACAGACTTCCCCAGCAGACATTACATAGTTTCCTCGGCTTCTATTTGATGCGAAGACACTATTTATTCTTAATATTTATATTTTTTTAGTAAGACGGTTGGTCAAAAAAAGATGTCTAAACTTTTAAAGCGATACTTTTTTTTAATGGAGGGAGTACATGCACACCCCGCCCAGCGCTCCAGCGCCTATAAATTTGCAGCAATTGGACAAGTCATGCACCAAACCCCGGCCCGGCCCTCAGAGTAACAGCAAAGCAAGGACGCGGCTGGGCTAGCTAGCTAGGTGTGCAAGGCGGTATAGGGTTTACAAGATGGGTCGCAAGTACTATGTCTTTGTATTCGGCGCTTCCTGCCTGCTGCTCGCACTCGCATTTGCCAGCCCCATCCCCATGGTGCTTGCTCGGGATGTGCCTGCTGCTGCTGACCCCAAGGCGACGGCTTTGCCTGCCCATGTTGCGGGAAAATTCACCAGCGGTCCTCTAAATTGACATAAGGTGTCTATTAGGTCCCTAAACTTTCGAAATGATATCTGTAAGTCCTTAAATTTGATAAAGCGTGTCATTTATGTCCTAAACTTTCAAGGTGATCACCACAGGTCCCTAAACTTGACAGAAGTTGTCATTTAGGTTCCAAATACTGTAGCAAATTTCGAAAAAAAGAAAAATCTAATTTGGGTATTGTACCTATAATTATAGAATATTTCAAAAATTGTATCTTTTCTATACGATCTCGGATGAAGATAATTTTTATATAAAAAATTTAGTTCTCGACGAGATCTACAACTTTTTAGTTTTGATTTTTTTAATTTGAGGCCGTTAAAATGCTTAAAAAATATAAATAAATTTTCAGCAGTATAATAATCGTGTACAACCGTCAATCAACAAGAAGTTTCTTATATGCTATCAAATAGAGATACTTTCTATCTGAAAGTTGTAGCGCTCAAGGAGATATACAACTTTCTAGTTTTGAGGTTTTTAGTTTGAAAGCATTAATATGCTAAAAAAATTAAAATATATATAAAACCACAATGCATAAAATGAAATCTGCGGTTTATTTTTTTAGCATCTTAACGATCTCAAACTAAAAAACTTAAAATTAGAAAATTATAGACCTCCTCGAACGCTACAATTTTCATATAGAAAGTATCATCATTTGATAGCATATAACAAAGATATGGGTTTTTCAAGGCGACAAGCGCTTGTACGTAATTATTATACTGCTAAAAATTTATTTAATTTTTTTTGAGCATTTTAACGACCTCAAATTAAAAAGCTCAAAACTAAAAAGTTGTAGATCTCGTCGAGAACTACAATTTTTATATAAAAATTATCTTCATCAGAGATCGTATGGAAAAAATATAATTTTTGAAATATTCTACAATTATACGTACAGTACCTAAAATTAGATTTTTCTTTTTAAAAATTTTTTCCGAAATTTTCTACAGTATTTGGGACCTGGATGACACCTTCTGCCAAGTTTAGAGACCTACGGTGATCATCTTAAAAGTTTAAGACCTAAATGACACACTTTGCCATATTTAGAGACTCACAGATATCACTTTAAAAGTTCAGGGACCTAAGTGATACCTTATGGCAATTTAAAGGACCGCTGGTGAATTTTTCTCTACTGCAAACAACGATGCTAGCCACCGTAAGTAACCCACCACCTCGACGCCAGCGAGTGCTGTTGTCGTCGTCGTCGTCGTTTGAGTCTGTGGTTTCTGCTTTTTGTTAATTTAATTTGATATATAATCGGCAGCTCCATCTCCGTCTCCTGTCCGGTTAATTTGTTCAAAAAGGAGTCATCTAGATGTCAAATTCTTATTACATCTAGCAAGTATAGTTGGTTAATTGGTCGATCTGCTGCTTCGTACGGAGCACCTCTCACTATATAGTATATATACTTTGCTGAATCTTATTACAGGTGTGGATGTCGTCGGCCTTCCCGGAGTCACAGACCAGAAAGGCATATTTTAGTCTTCCCCCAATACGAGGCTTCTGTCGACCCCATCTTTGCCACGCTCCTGCCACTGCAATGGCAACAAATCCGTGAGCATGAACGACGACGACCATCCGCAACAAATCCGTGGGATGCAACGGTCGGCGGCACTGGTGTGCCATCTACTGTACTATAAGGCACTTCACTACACGGTCTTATTTGCTCCTCTTTCGGTATAATAATTAAGGATACTAGAAGAATACACCGCACGTTGCTGCGGCGATTCCAGATAATTTAAAAAGATATTAAACTTATATATTTAAAGTTATATAAATTAAACTATTAAAATTAATTTTGGTGAATGGTTTAACATATTGATGTGGACAACTTAATGAATGTTACATGAAGAAATAACTATCATAATTACATGTGCTAGTTGATTTTAATTGTAAGTTTTAGTGAATTGCTGATGTGGACAGTTTGCATGTCAAGAGAATTTACTAGTAGGGTTTGTTTATATAAGAAGTATAGATTCATTCGGGCCTTGTTTTCTTGATCGGAAATGCTTTAAAGTACCGCGCGTCCGACCTTTTACTCGAACCATCGGACCTTTTTCTTCATGCCTCACTTTGTCACCCATCTCACTCTTCCCCCCTTTCTTATATATCCTACCTCATCGCCTGCGCGCCCTTGCTCCAGCCACGTGCGCCGCTGTTCCTACTGCTGCACGGCTGCACCCATGCGAGTCGCGCACCGCTGTTGTTCCGACGGCCGCACGCTACTGCTCCTCCCTAGCTGGCTCCCTCCCTCTCACTCTCGAACAACAAGGGTTCTTGCGCAGGAGCGCAGCGGTCTCGATTTGGCCTCAGCATAGGCCATGACACGGAGGTGTAACAACCCTAAAAATCCACACAATCTAAAAATCCCAACCAATTAAAATTTTTCATTTATTTATTATGAAAACCCATTTCTCTTGTGCAAGCATATAGGTTTCATTATGAATTTGGTAAATAAAGGAGTATAGTTTGCATTTTAATTCCATTCACATAGAATAATAACTTATGCATCACATTTGGGATTTATTGTAATTTATGTTTGTATTTACTCAATATTTAAAATGGACAATATATGTATTTATACACTAAAATGAAAATAAAAAAAGGAGAGAGAGTTAGGCCAGCCATTCAACCGACCTGCTTGGCCTCACCCGCGCGCGCGCTCCAACCCGCCTCCCCGCACTGGGCCGGCCCAACACCACGCGCACGCGCGATGCCGACCGCACGCGCGACCGTCTCATCCGCACCCGCTCCCCCGCAGCCGCTGACAACCCGGCCCCGCCTGTCAGCCGCTCTCGCCCCCCCACTGTTCTTCTTCCTCGCAGAGGCGACGGGGATGAGTGCACGCAATTCGCGTGACCCCGGACCCACGGCCGACAGCACCACGCCCCGCAGAAGCTGTCCCCCTCCTGTCCCCTTCTTTCTTGGCCGCCAAGCGAACCCGCGCCCATCCGGAGCCCTAGACCCACTCGAGCCACGGCCCTTCGATCGGTCGAGCGCGATCAGGACCGTACACCATTGGAGCTGGCCAAGCTACCCTATAAAAAGAAGCTCACCCCGAAGCCCTACCCTCATTTCCCCTCGCCGCCACCGCAGCACAGACCGGCACACTGCATCAGACCGAGAGAGAGAGAGCGTAGGAGAAGGGCGGAGCAGAGGAGGAGAAGCTGCCGGAGCGCCGCCGCCGCGGAGCACGCCGGAGCCGGACACGGAGGAGAAGCCCGAGCTGCGGACGAGGAGCGGCACGGCACTGCGATCGCTCTGCACGGCTCCGACTTGTCACTGCACTGCCATCCTAGCTTCACCGACACCACGGTGAGCCACCGCACGCTATGTCCGAACCTCGCCCTGCTTTTGCCATGGCGTTCCGCCCACGGGACGCGCAGGCACGAGCCTTTACCGGCTCGGGAAGATCACCTGCACCATGCACTCATTCGACCGGCCGAAACCCCCGGACTACAAGCTTGCTAGACCGAGAACGCAGCACGACGCGTTCTCGGCGGAGCGCTGTAACATCCTGGCCCAGGGCTTAATAGGATTGATAGGATACTCATACCAACAAGTTGCAACTTCTTTTCCGGAAGCCCATCTGCAAAGAACTCCAAGGTTAAGCGAGCTTGGCCCTGGAGCGATGGGTGACCGACCGGGAGGTTCTTCCCGGGTGCGCATGAGTGAGGACAAAGTGCGCAGAAAAGACTGGTGTTGGTCTGTGAGGGCAGTCTATATTCTAGTTAAGCTGCCAAATGTAAGCGGGCCCAGTCTCGGGGAGGCGGGACGTTACAAAATGGTATCGGAGCCGACCCTTACGGTTTCACGGGCGCGTGTGTCGCAGTTGCGCAGGCATGATGCGCATGGCTGGTGTGGATCCGGCGTGGTCACACAGCATGGCATATGCGCTGGCACTGGACACACGGACGTGGCCAAGAGGGGACGTTCCTGGCTTGGGATTGATCGACGAGGACGTCGATCTCTTAAGGGGGTGAGGATGTAACATCCCGGCCCAGGGCTTAATAGGATTGATAGGATACTCATACCAACAAGTTGCAACTTCTTTTCCGGAAGCCCATCTGCAAAGAACTCCAAGGTTAAGCGAGCTTGGGCCTGGAGCGATGGGTGACCGACCGGGAAGTTCTTCCCGGGTGCGCATGAGTGAGGACAAAGTGCGCAGAAAAGACTGGTGTTGGTCTGTGAGGGCAGTCTATATCCTAGTTAAGCTGCCAAATGTAAGCGGGCCCGGTCTCGGGGAGGCGGGACGTTACAAGCGCGCTCACCACCGACGCGTTCCAACGTCGAATCACCCGTTCCGAGCAATCCGACTAGCACCTGTATAGGTTAGAGCGTCGTGGAGCACCGCCACGACCCCTTGAGCTAGCTACGCGGATCTAAACGCTAGAGGAAGCCTGAATCGCCTTGGCCGCGTGCGCCGCGACCTTACCAGAGCGCCGCCGCGAGCCGTCGCCAAAAGAAGGTCATGCCATGGCTAAAGTTCGCCACCAGAGTGTTGTATGCTTCTCTGGCCTCACCAATTTGACAAGACCGCATTCGATTGAACCAATACTTGGTCGTAGCCGCGTTGCCGCCTTCTGCCGTCGTCGGCGACACGCCGCCGCCACAACCGAGCACCTTGGGAATCTCGGTAGCCAAAATTGGTAGTTTGTATACCATCGCCATAGACCCTGGAGGCGTATGCATCTCCTAGAAGACCTCCTTAGCCCCGTCGGAACCTCACAGTCGCGGCGTGATCGCCGCCGACACGTTCCGCCTCGCCTAAAATCCGTTCCGAGTACCCCCGGTCGCCTCGCGCTGCGGAAAGAGGCCGACGAGGTTCGCCAAGTCTGCCTCGGCACCGCCGCTAGATAGCCGAGCCCCAAATCACGACTGTCGCCTTGGCTACGTGCGCCTCCATCTCGTCGGAGAACAGCCGTATGCCGAGGGAGAGAAGGAGGCCATACCACGACTCTAACCCGCCACCATCTGGTCGGACGACTGCCTGAGCACGCCAATTGGGGAAAGCCGAGCCCTGTCTAGCCGAAATATGGTCATCGCCGCCCTGTCATCGTCCGCCGCACCGGAGAGACACCGCCGCCTTGAACAGACGCCCTGGAACCCTGCAAGCACCAAATCTCCGATTCGCCCGAGCCTCCCCAGGAGAGCTCGGGAGAGCAGCCCCCTTCGGCACCCAAATCTCCGATTCGCCCGAGCCTCCCCAGGAGAGCTCGGGAGAGCAGCACCCTCGGCGCACCAAATCTCCGATTCGCCCGAGCCTCCCCAGGAGAGCTCGGGAGAGCAGCCCCCTTCGGCACCCAAATCTCCGATTCGCCCGAGCCTCCCCAGGAGAGCTCGGGAGAGCGGCCCCCTTCGGCGCCCAAATTTCCGATTCGCCCGAGCCTCCCCGGTAGACCTCGGGAGAGCGGCACCCTCGGCGCCCAAATGTCCGATTCGCCCGAGCCTCCCCGGTAGACCTCGGGAGAGCGGCACCCTCGGCGCCCAAATGTCCGATTCGCCCGAGCCTCCCCGGTAGACCTCGGGAGAGCGGCCCCCTCGGCGCCCGAATTTCCGATTCGCCCGAGCCCCGCCGAGGTACACCGAAACCCGCTGAGCTACGCCGAGCTACGCCGAGTTACGCCGAGCCCCGTCGAGCTACCCCCGACCACCGCCGAACTACGCCGAGCCCCGCCGAGCTACCCCCGACCACCGCCGAACTACGCCGAGCTCCGCCGAGCCACCCCCGACCACCGCCGAGCTCCGCCGAGCTACCCCCGACCACCGCCGAGCAACCCCCGACCACCGCCGAGCTACGCCGAGCTCCGCCGAGCTACGCCGACGCCCCCCGACCTCTGAGAACCACCCCCGACCACCGTCGAGCTCGCCCGACCACCGCCGAGCTACGACCGACGCAACCCCGACCAACGCCGAGCTCGCCCGACCAACCACCGAGCTACGCCAACGCCGGCAACTCTCTGGGAACCAGCATCGAACACCTGGTGGGCGACCATCGGGTCTGTGTTCGGATGAGGCGCCACATGCCGCACTACTGGACCCGCGCGCCACGTGGACCAATCCCGAGCTGCCCCTGATTAACCGACCAGTTTTCCCATTTTCAGAAAATAGGATAATCTTCAGAAATTCATAACTTATTCATAGGATGTCCAAAAATTGCGCACCATATATCAAAATTCTCAGAAAAATGAGATCTACAATATAAGACTATGTTTGTGTGTATTTGGCTCTTTATTTGATTGGATTTTTCTGAAATACTCTATAGGAGTCGCTGACGCGACTATTTCGTGTTCGATTTCAGAGCCAGAGGAGGATCTGACTAAGGAAGACGACCACGAGTACTTTCAGGAGCTAGGAGATGACTACGAAGGTGCCACGTCCCACCAAATCCTTAGATCCTATTTACGTATTGCAAATGACATTGCTGCTATTGCTTTATGATTATGTATGGATTGGTTGCATGGTAGTATATTTGAATTCCCTGCCTTGATAAGACTTTACCCTGCTATCCGCTGTTAGGTTAGCTGCTGCTTAATTTACTGTTACTCTTTCACTACTTACTACATGCTATATGCTATGTGGTGGAATTGGGACGGTGCATAACTGATTATAACCACTGGGAGAGAGTGCTGCGTGTGTCTTGGGTGCGTGGTAAGGGTTGATATCGACCAAGTGGGATGTGAGACAAGCCCGTGGGGCAAGTCGTGCCGGGGGTGCAACCTGGGCATCCCCAAGCGAGATACCTGTGGCGGGTAAAGTTGTTGAGGAGGCTCCGGGTGGGATAGCCTTGGTGGTTTGAAGCCCGTGGACGGAGGTGCCGTGATGGCACGGGGAGAGTATCCCCTAAGTGGAGATGCCTGCTTGGTCACAACCTAGGATCTGACTAGTGATCGGAAACATCTGGATTCCCTTGCTACTCGCTCGCTTCTGATGGGCGGGAGACGGCTGGACTACTTGGTAGGGCGGTGCCACTACTGCTAGGTTGAGAGGTGATAAGGGTGGGCGGTGACGGATGGCAGATTCCCGTACCGTTCTAGATGCGCAGTACCACTGATGGGGCCCGGTACTACGTCTCCCAGTCTCAGTGTGATGGTGTTGGATCCGGAATGTCCCAGGGCTGAGTGGCAGGGTGGCATCGACCTAGGCAAGCAAGCACCCGGAATTCTGCCTAGATGATTGTACAGCATCGATGATGGCTAATCTTGTGAGTAGTAAAACCTCTGCAGAGTGTATGGTTGATCGATCGATACATAAGCCAACTCGTTGGCTATGGACCTTTCCTAATGTTTCTGCAACCACTATTAGATGAGAGCATATTCTTTTCTCCCCCTGGATAACATTTTTCCGGCAGTGTACCCGTTGTGGTAGTGTGCCGCTGAGATAGCCCCGAGAGGGAGTTGGGCCTGTCGAATGAGAGTGAGGTGTGGGTATGTGAGGTGTGGTGATAGGAAAAGGGATGATGGTGTTAACTGGTGATAAAACTTGACTAATTAAACATTGATTACAGCTGCATAGGAAAACCTCAGCTTATAGGTCTGCTTGTATAGCCTTGCATCCACTTTCCACAAAGCAAATGCTGCATAGGTGGGCTCCGTGGCCAGTACAAATCGTACTGATAAATTTGCTGTCAGGTGACGAGAATGAGTACGACTTCGAGGGAGATGATGATGAGGAATAGGGTCACGTGCTACACTCAAGTTGGCCGTGAAGGATGAATCGCTTCCGCATCTTCTAAAGCTTCTCTGAATGTTGATTTTGCCAATGTGGCGATGTAATAAGTGTTTATATAAGACTTAATTACCGTTGTATGGATCCTGGTGTCAACTGAGATATGGGTAATTTCATGGATTGTTCCAAGCAATCTGTTGAATTACAATTCGAGCCTGTGGATTTCTCTTCGTGGAAATCGAGGTCGTTTCAGTTAGTATCAGAGCCATACTTGACTGTAGGACGGGACCCATAGAGAATGGACGTTAGAATAGGAAGCCAGACTCTCTTTCGGTTATATTACCGACCTTGCATTCACTTTTTATGCAATGGCTTATCTAATACATGGACCTGCTAATCCGTTTCTTGAAAAATTTGCAGATGACCAGCCTTGGACCACCACTTCGTCCACTGCACGATGGCACTATTGAGATCCCGATCTGCGGAAGGAACCACGGCGGATTTGCCATGGTACTACGCCAGGTGCTGGAGGAGCTGGGAGCACCGTCTGACCAGATCCAGTACTTCAGCCGAGGGAATCTTGTCGAGGCAGAGGACAGCCGCATACCTGACGCCATACTCGACCTTATGCACCAGTAGCCTATGGGACCCTGCGTGGCCCTTAGACTAGTGATACCATGAGTTGTCCTGTCATTGGCTATCTGCGCATAGCACGATCTTCTTAGCAGCTAGGAACATCCTTTATATAATAATAACCATGTGATGAGTGACATTTGGATCTTATGCTTCTTATGGATCTCTATGCTTCTTTGGTTGAGTGTAGGATAGCATGAAAAATGTTTTAATTCATTTAAATCGTTGAAAACATCTAACTCCTACTTAAACCACTACAAGATAATTACTGCACTGAGCACGTACCTAATAACTTCAGATGTCAATGAGACGTTCCGTGCGCCTGGAGAACCGGCAGCCCTCCCCCGCACCTGCGCCAGGACGCGGGCGTGGTCGCAACCGTGGACGCCCAGCTGGCAGACGTGCTGGAGTTAACCTGGAAGAAGAGCTGCGCCGGGCAGAGGATGCACCGCCAGTGAACGATCCGCCACCACAGGGCGAGAACGTGCCTCCGCCACCGCCGCCGCCGCCGCCACCAACATTGGCGGAAGTGATGGCTCAGCAGACCCAGCTGCTGAATGCCAT
Organism: Eremochloa ophiuroides; assembly: GCA_038502445.1. Lineage (NCBI taxonomy): Eukaryota > Viridiplantae > Streptophyta > Magnoliopsida > Poales > Poaceae > Eremochloa > Eremochloa ophiuroides. The sequence goes on along the minus strand of JAHLJS010000164.1, from coordinate 7,755 downwards.
AGCTACTGGGATGAACAGGCACCACGGGCCACCCCAGAATGACTTCCAAAGGAAACTGGAGGGTTTCCTGAAGCTGAGGCCACCCACCTTCAACGGGACCGACAGCGATCCCCTCGCTGCCGACGATTGGCTTAAAGAGATGGAGAAGAAGCTGGACCTGACCACTTGCTCCGACGAGGAGTGTGTTGGGATTGCTAGCCACCAGCTGACCGGTGCTGCACGAGCATGGTGGGACAACTACACCAGCGCTCACGAGGACCCAGCTCGCATTGACTGGGATGAGTTCACCGAGGCTTTCCGTGACCACCACATTCCTGAGGGAGTCATGGAGGCCAAGGAAAACGAGTTTCGCAACATCTCCCAGGGAGCTGACCGGATCCACGAGTACACCACCCGCTTCAACTGCTTGCTCCGCTACGCACCTGCGTCTTACGTGAGTTCCGAGAAGGAAAAGATGTACTACTACAGGAAGGGACTTCAGACCAAGATCAGGTTGGCTCTGTCAGGGAACAAGAGCTACACTCTGCGTGAGCTAATTGACCGCTGTATTGAGATCGAGAAGGATCGCATGGAAGCACGACTGGAATTCGAGGCCCAGAACAAGGGAAAGAAGCGCCGCTCTGAGGGACCCGCTCGCGCTGCTCCACCCCAGAGACAGCGAATGGGTGCTCCCCCGCCTTTCCGGACTCGCCAGGGACCTTCTTCGGGAACGAGCCGTGGTGGTACCAACAGCAGCAACTATCACCGCCCCGCTCAGACCTACCCTGCGCCGACTCGAGCTATGCAGAACACACGCGCCCCCGCTACCAACACGCCAAGGACAAGCAATTGGAAGGCTCCTGCGACAGCTACAGCAGGCAGTGCGCCCTTCACTTGCTTCGGATGCGGAAAGCCTGGACACCGTGTGGCTGTGTGCCCCGACCTCAACCGTGCCCCAGCAGCTGCACAGGGCACACCGAACCGGGGATCCGCTACCCGTGGAAGACTGAACCATATGACCGCTGAGGAAGCTGAAGCTGCACCTGATGCTGTGTACGGTACGTTCCTAGTTCAGGGTAACATGGCTACAGTTCTGTTCGATTCGGGAGCTACATGTTCATACATTTCATCTGCATATGCACGTAAGCATAACATACCTGTAACCCCGAGAGCAAACCCCATCCTAACTAGCTCGCCCTTAGGAACCTTCAGAAGCGTTCACATATGTAGGGGAGTGATAATCACAATCGAGGGACTTGACTTTCGAGCTGACCTAACCCTACTACCCTCCAATAGCTTAGATGTCATCTTAGGCATGGACTGGCTAACCAAACACCGGGGAGTGATATCTTATTCACCTAGATATGTTCAGGTAACCCACCCTTGGGGAACAGCTGTCCGATGTGTACCCCAAACCGAGAGAGTCCAAGCCCTCCTATGTGCCCTGGAGACTAAAGCAGATAAGACAGAGCTGACATTCAGAGATGTGCCAGTAGTCTGTGAATTCAATGACGTATTTCCAGAGGAGTTGCCAGGAATGCCACCAGATAGAGATGTGGAGTTTGTTATAGAGTTGATGCCAGGAACTGCACCGATTGCCAAAAGACCCTACAGAATGTCGGCTGATGAGTTGAAGGAACTCAAGAAGTAGCTGGGAGAATTACTGGAGAAGGGCTTCATTAGGCCTAGTGCTTCGCCCTGGGGATCTCCCATTTTGTTTGTCAAGAAGAAGGATGGCACGATGAGGATGTGCATTGACTACCGGAATCTGAATGCGGTTACAGTCAAGAATAAGTACCCATTGCCCCGCATCGATGATCTGTTAGATCAACTGAGTAAGGCCAAGTACTTCTCAAAGATTGATCTCCGATCAGGGTACCATCAGATGAAGATCAGGGAAGAGGATATCCCGAAGACTGCATTTGTCACTAGATATGGACAGTATGAGTGCACAGTAGTCTCATTTGGACTCACTAATGCTCCAGCATACTTCATGAACATGATGAACAAGATCTTCATGAATGAGCTAGACAAGTTTGTGGTGGTATTCATTGATGATATATTGGTTTATTCAGCCACAAAAGAGGAACATGAACATCATCTGAGGACCGTATTGGAGAGGTTGTCTCGCAACCAGCTATACGCCAAATTCTCCAAGTGCGAATTCTGGCTTGAGGAAGTTGCTTTCCTTGGACACGTACTGTCAAGAGAAGGAGTCGCGGTAGACCCAGCCAAGATTGAAGCTGTGAAAGAGTGGGAACAACCCTGTAATGTGTCAGAAATCAGAAGCTTTTTGGGACTTACAGGATACTATCGCAGATTTATTGAGAATTTCTCCAAGATTGCAAGACCCATGACCAACTTGCTAAAGAAAGAGAACAAGTTTATATGGACTCCTGAATATGAGAAGAGTTTTCAGACCTTGAAGGAGAAGCTCACTACTACACCTGTACTAGCCCTACCCGACATTCACAAAGATTTTGTTGTATATTGTGACGCCTCTCGGCAAGGTTTGGGCTGTGTACTAATGCAAGAAGGAAGAGTGATAGCTTATGCCTCAAGACAGTTGAAGGAACATGAGCAGTGATACCCGACTCATGACCTAGAACTTGCAGCCGTGGTACATGCACTCAAGATTTGGAGACACTATCTGATGAGCAACAAGTGTGACATATACACTGACCACAAGAGCCTGAAGTACTTCTTCACACAGGAAGATCTGAATATGAGGCAGCGCAGATGGCTAGAACTCATCAAGGACTATGATCTTGAGATCCATTATCACCCAGGAAAGGCTAATGTTGTCGCTGATGCACTTAGCCGCAAAAGCTACTGCCATACCCTCATCACTAAGTCTATGCCGCCTGAGCTCAGGAGAGAGTTCGACGCGTTCCAGCTCGAGGTAATCTCCTATGGCATGCTAAATGAGCTTCGCGTCGAGTACAATCTCACCTCACGGATCCGTGAAGCGCAAAAGAATTATCCTGAGATAGACTATATCCGTGGTTTGATGAAACTGGGAAGAGGCCCTGAATACCGAGAAGATGAGCAGGGAACTGTATGGTACAAAGATAGAATCTGCGTACCGACGGATTCAGCGATACGAGAAGAGATCCTGTCAGAAGGGCATGACTCCAAATATTGCATTCACCCAGGGTCAGCCAAGATGTACCATGATCTAAGGAAGCACTTCTGGTGGGAGAATATGAAGGCAGACATTGCAGGGCATGAAGCCCGATGTGACTCTTGCAGCAGAATCAAGGCCGAACATCAACGACCAGCCGGCCTACTACAACCCCTCGCAATTCCAGAATGGAAATGGGAATGCATTTCGATGGATTTTATCGTTGGGTTACCCCGCACCGAGAAGAAACACGATTCGATTTGGGTGATAGTTGACCGTTTGACCAAAGTCGCTCACTTCATTCCCATCAGCATTGGCTACGAGGCCGAACGGCTGGCGGATTTATACATAACCCACATTCTGAGACTACACGGGGCACCCACAAGCATAATATCTGATCGAGGCTCACAATTCACGTCTCGATTCTGGCAGGCCTTGCACAAATCCATCGGAACCAAGCTGGACTATAGCACAGCTTATCACCCACAAACCGACGGTCAAACAGAAAGAATGAACCAAATTCTTGAAGATATGCTCCGAGCTTGTGTGATAAAATACAAGACCAGTTGGGAAAGCTGCTTACCCCACGCTGAATTCTCGTACAACAACAGCTATCAAACAAGCCTCAAGATGTCACCGTTTGAGGCATTGTATGGGAGACCCTGCAGGACCCCACTAATGTGGTCAGAACCCGGAGAGAGAGCCTTCTTTGGTCCTGCTAAGATTGTAGAAGCAGAGGAAGGCGTAGCACAGGTCAGAGAAAATTTGAGAATTGCACAGAGTAGGCAAAAGAGCTATGCAGATAGAAGACGTAGAGAGCTTGAGTTCAAGGTTGGAGATTATGTCTACCTCAAGGTATCTCCACTTCGTGGCACCGTCAGATTCCACGTAAAAGGGAAATTGGCACCAAGATATGTTGGGCCATACAAGATCTGTAAAAGGGTTGGAAAGCTTGCTTACAAGCTGAAACTACCGGAGGAATTATCTGGAGTACACCCTGTGTTCCATGTCTCGCAATTAAGGAAGTGTTTGAAGCTTCCTGAGGAGCAAGTTCCTACGGATGCATTAGACCTGCAAGACACACTTGAATACAAGGAACATCCGATCAAGATCTTGGCACAGGATACAAAGGAGACTCGAAACAAAACCATTCCGATGTGCAAGGTACAATGGAGCAATCACACTGAAAGGGAAGCTACGTGGGAGAAAGAATCGGACTTGCGGATTATGTTTCCTTACCTCTTCGATGGGTACGTTATCTCTGAATCTCGAGGTCGAGATCCTAATGAGGAGGGAGGACTGTAACAACCCTAAAAATCCACACAATCTAAAAATCCCAACCAATTAAAATTTTCCATTTATTTATTATGAAAACCCATTTCTCTTGTGCAAGCATATAGGTTTCATTATGAATTTGGTAAATAAAGGAGTATAGTTTGCATTTTAATTCCATTCACATAGAATAATAACTTATGCATCACATTTGGGATTTATTGCAATTTATGTTTGTATTTACTCAATATTTAAAATGGGCAATATATGTATTTTATACACTAAAATGAAAATAGAAAAAGGAGAGAGAGTTAGGCCAGCCATTCAACCGACCTGCTTGGCCTCACCCGCGCGCGCTCTCCACCCCGCCTCCCCGCACTGGGCCGGCCCAACACCACGCGCACGCGCGATGCCGACCGCACGCGCGACCGTCTCATCCGCACCCGCTCCCCCGCAGCCGCTGACAACCCGGCCCCGCCTGTCAGCCGCTCTCGCCCCCCCACTGTTCTTCTTCCTCGCAGAGGCAACGGGGACGAGTGCACGCAATTCGCGTGACCCCGGACCCACGGCCGACAGCACCACGCCCCGCAGAAGCTGTCCCCCTCCTGTCCCCTTCTTTCTTGGCCGCCAAGCGAACCCGCGCCCATCCGGAGCCCTAGATCCACTCGAGCCACGGCCCTTCGATCGGTCGAGCGCGATCAGGACCGTACACCATTGGAGCTGGCCAAGCTCGCCTATAAAAAGAAGCTCACCCCGAAGCCCAACCCTCATTTCCCCTCGCCGCCACAGCAGCACAGACCGGCACACTGCATCAGACCGAGAGAGAGAGAGCGTAGGAGAAGGGCGGAGTAGAGGAGGAGAAGCTGCCGGAGCGCCGCCGCCGCGGAGCACGCCGGAGCCAGACACGGAGGAGAAGCCCGAGCTGCGGACGAGGAGCGGCACGGCACTGCGATCGCTCTGCACGGCTCCGACTTGCCACTGCACCGCCATCCTAGCTTCACCGACACCACGGTGTGCCACCGCACGCTATGTCCGAACCTCGCCTTGCTTTTGCCATGGCGTTCCGCCCACGGGACGCGCAGGCACGAGCCTTTACCGGCTCGGGAAGATCACCTGCACCATGCACTCATTGGACCGGCCGAAACCCCCGGACTACAAGCTTGCTAGACCGAGAACGCAGCACGACGCGTTCTCGGCGGAGCGCGCTCACCACCGACGCGTTCCGACGCCGAATCACCCGTTCCGAGCAATCCGACTAGCACCCGTATAGGTTAGAGCGTCGTGGAGCACCGCCACGACCCCTTGAGCTAGCTACACGGATCTAAGCGCTAGAGGAAGCCTGAATCGCCTTGGCCGCGTGCGCCGCGACCTTACCGGAGCGCCGCCGCGAGCCGTCGCCAAAAGAAGGTCATGCCATGGCTAAAGTTCGCCACCAGAGTGTTGTATGCTTCTCTGGCCTCACCAATTTGACAAGACTGCATTCGATTGAACCAATACTTGGTCGTAGCCGCGTTGCCGCCTTCCGCCGTCGTCGGCGACACGCCGCCGCCACAACCGAGCACCAAAATTGGTAGTTTGTATACCATCGCCATAGACCCTGGAGGCGTATGCATCTCCTAGAAGACCTCCTTAGCCCCGCCGGAACCTCACAGTCGCGGCGTGATCGCCGCCGACACGTTCCGCCTCGCCTAAAATCCGTTCCGAGTACCCCCGGTCGCCTCGCGCTGCGGAAAGAGGCCGACGAGGTTCGCCAAGTCTGCCTCGGCACCGCCGCTAGAAGCCGAGCCCCGAATCACGACTGTCGCCTTGGCTACGTGCGCCTCCACCTCGTCGGAGAACCGCCGTATGCCGAGGGAGAGAAGGAGGCCATACTACGACTCTAACCCCGCCACCATCTGGTCCGGAACGACTGCCTGAGCACGCCATTGGGGAAAGCCGAGCCCTGTCTAGCCGAAATATGGTCATCGCCGCCCTGTCATCATCCGCCGCACCGGAGAGACAACCGCCGCCTTGAACAGACGCCCTGGAACCCTGCTAGCACCAAATCTCCGATTCGCCCGAGCCTCACCAGGAGAGCTCGGGAGAGCAGCCCCCTTCGGCACCCAAATCTCCGATTCGCCCGAGCCTCCCCAGGGAGAGCTCGGGAGAGCAGCACCCTCGGCGCACCAAATCTCCGATTCGCCCGAGCCTCCTCAGGAGAGCTCGGGAGAGCAGCCCCCTTCGGCACCCAAATCTCCGATTCGCCCGAGCCTCCCCAGGAGAGCTCGGGAGAGCGGCCCCCTTCGGCGCCCAAATTTCCGATTCGCCCGAACCTCCCCGGTAGACCTCGGGAGAGCGGCACCCTCGGCGCCCAAATGTCCGATTCGCCCGAGCCTCCCCGGTAGACCTCGGGAGAGCGGCACCCTCGGCGCCCAAATGTCCGATTCGCCCGAGCCTCCCCGGTAGACCTCGGGAGAGCGGCCCCCTCGGCGCCCAAATTTTCGATTCGCCCGAGCCCCGCCGAGGTACGCCGAAACCCGCTGAGCTACGCCGAGCTACGCCGAGTTACGCTGAGCCCCGCCGAGCTACCCCCGACCATCGCCGAACTACGCCGAGCCCCGCCGAGCTACCCCCGACCACCGCCGAACTACGCCGAGCCCCGCCGAGCTACCCCCGACCACCGCCGAACTACGCCGAGCTCCGCCGGGCTACCCCCGACCACCGCCGAGCTCCGCCGAGCTACCCCCGACCACCGCCCGAGCAAACCCCCGACCACCGCCGAGCTAACGCCGAGCTCCGCCGAGCTACGCCGACGCCCCCCGACCTCTGAGAACCACCCCCCGACCACCGTCGAGCTCGCCCGACCACCGCCGAGCTACGACCGACGCAACCCCGACAAACGCCGAGCTCCGCCCGACCAACCACCGAGCTACGCCAACGGCCGCAACTCTCTGGGAACCAGCAATCGAACACCTGGTGGGGCGACCATCGGGTCTGTGTTCGGATGAGGCGCCACATGCCGCACTACTGGCCCACGCGCCACGTGGACCAATCCCGAGCTGCCCCTGATTAACCGACCAGTTTTCCCATTTTCAGAAAATAGGATAATCTTCAGAAAATTCATAACTTATTCATAGGATGTCCAAAAATTGCGCACCAATATCAAAATTCTCAGAAAAATAAGATCTACAATATAAGACTATGTTTGTGTGTATTTGGCTCTTTATTTGATTGGATTTTTCTGAAAACTCTATAGGAGTCGCTGACGCGACTATTTCGTGTTCGATTTCAGAGCCGGAGGAGGATCTGACTAAGGAAGACGACCACGAGTACTTTCAGGAGCTAGGAGATGACTACGAAGGTGCCACGTCCCACCAAATCCTTAGATCCTATTTACGTAT